>PVLA01002101.1:0-80411 GCA_004027455.1 Hydrochoerus hydrochaeris | reverse complement strand
GGTTGCCTATACTCTCAGACTTGATACTATCAATCATAACAGCTTTGAATAAAATCTATCAATACAAAACAGCGATCCAACAAATCAGATTCATTATGATCAATCATGGTAAAACTGTGTAGGTTTTATGGAGCTTTAGATTGAATTAATAGGAAATTAGGAATGATTACCTTACCATATCCTGTTATTTTCAGGATTACTGTCTATGCCCTCAAATCTAGTACAGGTAGAATGACTGGAACAGAATATAATACATCTAAGCAGAGTAGTGTGAGTAATGTGTGTTTTAAATCCTGGTGCACTATTAACAGTATAGCTTATCAAGGCCTTTTATGTTAGAGTTTCTAGTTATCCTTCTCTGCCTCATTTCCGCTATGCTATTTTCTGCCTTTGTTTAGTTTTCTCCTTCATTCTACTGCCTGCCCCACTCATTGAGGCCTTTCTGCCACTGTTCCTAAAATCCTGGTATTTTTTTTCTCTCTCTCTAGAATATCCCTCAGCACTCTCTGCAGGGTTGGATTGGTGGTCACAAACTCGCCCAGTTCCTCTTTGTCATGGAAGCATCTTGTTTCTCCATTAATTTCTAGTGACAGTTTTGCAGGTACATCAATCTGGGCTGGAGGTTATTTTCTTTCAGGGCTTGGAAGACTTCACTCCAAGCTCTTCTTGATCTGATGGTCTGTGTTGAGAAGTCAGCTGTGATTCTGATGGGCTTACCTTTATAGGTAATCTGTTTCTTTTCTCTGATGGCTTTTAATATTCTGTTTTTATATTGAATTTCTGGTATCTTGATTATTTTATGTCTGGATGTAGCTCTGTTTTGGTTGTAGGTGGCTGGAGTTCTGTATGCCTCGCACAACGGAATGTCATTTTCTTTTCCCCATGCTTGGGAAGTTTTCCTTAATTATTTCCAAAAATAGCCTTTGTAATTCGCCTGTATGTATTCCTGCTTCTTTGTTCACGTTTTTTATTCTTAAATTGTAGATTCTCTTTGTCATCTTCTAGCCTTTGTATTGTTACTGCCTGTTTCCTTGTTATTTTTAAGAGATCTTTCCTTTCATGATCACACATTGCAAACTTGTCTTCAAGTTTTGATAGTCTATCTTTAGTTTCATTTAAGGAGTTTTGCCAGCTTTCAATGGAGTTTTTAATTTCCTGTTAATCTCTTTGAATCTGCTTCATGTATTCTATATTTTCTTTATATTCTTTATCGAATGTTTCTCTCCTTTTTTTTGTGTTCCTCCCTTCTTCGATCTGTATCATCCTGAGAGATGCTTCCTGAGAGCATTTCTTTTATTACTCTACTCATATCCTGCTTTACCTGATTTAATATTTCTGATTTGAGCTCATCTACAACTTCCCAAAGATATCTCTTAATGTCCATTGAAGCCATGTCTGATATTGTGTGTTTGCTGCCCTCAGGCTCTCTTGTTTTTCCTTCTCCTGGATCAGGGCTCTCAGGCTTCTGGGCTGGTGGCCTCCTCCTGCCTCTCTCTCCTGTCATGGCCCTGGCTTCCTCCACACAGGTTACAGTGCAGGTCCCAGCCCCCTTCCCTGTTGGCCACATTTCCTCTGAAGCACGCTGGCAAGGGAACTCCACCCTCTCCTGCCTGCTCTTGTCACTGAGGTGTAATCAGGCTGCATATGCTTGCCCCTTCCCACTGGGCCAGCCAAACTTCAGGGACCTTCTCCCAGTCAGTGCGTGCTAGGCGCAGGGAATCGATTTGGGATGTCTCACTGGGTCCTGGCCAGGGGCACGGCCCAGTCCAAGCAAATTGCATGAATCTGCTCTGAGGAGGGAGCAACCAACCAAAGTCACTGTCACTCCCAGTTCAGGCTCCTCCTGCCCTATTCCAACATGTCGCCCACCTGGTCACACCCTTCCTGTGGGGGGGGTATCACTCCCAGCACTGAGCGTGGATCAATGAAGTTTCCTCCACCAGCTCTGCTCTCCGCTCTCCATTGGGCTCACCAACCCCTGACTTCAGCATTGCCATTCTTCCTGTGAGCAGCAGCAGGAAGGAGTTTGGGCAGCTCTGCCTGCTGGCGCAGATTCAAACTGGTGCAATCTTGGTGGGTTATTGTGAAAACGCTGTGTCCCTTTAGTTTTTAGCTGTTTCAGCTGTAGTCCCGAAGTATTTGACGAGCTTTTTAAAGTTTTAATTTCTTCCTGTGTCAAGAGGATCCATCTCCCTCTGTCCGGGTCTCTCCAGGGTGTTTTATTCTGGCATATGAATTGTTTCTACCGGGAGGCTTTGTATTCTGTTGCTCACTGATCAGCCATCTTGTCTTTTCCTCAATCATAGCTTTTTAATTTTTTTTTAATTTTAAAGAGAATAAAACCAAGCAAAATAAAACAGAATAAAGCCAATCAAAAGAAAACATTATAAGTGGTACAGGATTTTAAACAAGATAATAGAAAATCAACAATGGCTACCATAATGCCTCTTGTTGTCTTCAAAGTAGCTGCCCATTTTGTCAGACATAGGAAAATCAAATAAAACAAACAGATAGAACCAATAAAAACAAAACAGTGCACGTGATACTGGACTTCAAAATAAGATAATAGGGAATTAACAATGGCTAGTACTTTCAGAAGGAAATTTCCCACAGATGATATACTGTGTATTATAATCCTCTAAACAGATGATTACATTACCAGCTTTAGTCCTGTAAAGTCCATGAAACACTAAATGCTACAAGTGCTAAATTGTATTTTACTTCAATAGTTATCATCTCAGCCTGTGTTTCTCCAGATCAGCCAGTTACTTACGGGATAAGGGGAGGGAGGGGGGAACCTAGGCTCTTCTTGTCTCCCAGCCCATGCACCAGGAGAGGCTGGCATCTGGTTGTCCTCTCTACAGCCCACGCATGGTGCTGACTCACAGGAAGTAGCTGGCTTCTTGATCTCCTCCCTATGGCCTGTGAATGGCAGATCACAACTTTTTGACATAATTGTAAGAAACAGTAATTTGACAAGATGGTGCTTGGTAACAAATAGATCTAGTTCTAATCTTCCAATGCTGGACTCCCTATAAACTCATATCTGTCCATACATTGACTGGCTAGGGAATCCCAAATTGAAGATCTTGAAGTTCAGCTCCAGAAGTGTTTTTCAAAATATTGTGCAAGGACCACACATGCCAGAATCACTCAGAGTGCTTGTTTAAGGATGAATCCCAGAAGTACTCAATCAGAATATTTGTAATGAATCTGCATCATTGTTTGCTTTTGTTTTTGTTTTAGTACTAGGGATCAAACCTGCTACCTCACACTTACCAGGCAAGTGCTTGAGCTGCTGAGCTAAATCCCTGACCCTATAATCTGCATTTTTAGCAAGAAAACAGGTAATTAATATTTACACTAAAGTTATAGATTTAAATTCCCTAATAGTTTTGTCTGATATGCATCCATCACCAATTCCAATTATTTGTTAATTCATCTAACAAACATTTACGGTTATCAGTTGCTGTGTAAGGTACTTGGGATGAGATAGTATATAAGATTAGCCAAGTCCTTCCCTTCCAGAGAATTAGAGTCTGAGAGGGTGCAAAGCCAATATATTATAAAATAAATAATGTAACTTCCAGATTATAAGTACTATGGAGGAAGTAAAATGATGGGGAATAGGAAAAGAGGGCACATGGCTCAATATTTCCTTAGGATAGTTTCAAAAGGCTCAATGAAGAGGTAACATTTTAATTGAGATGTGTATTCTATGGTATTATTTTTCCCTATGTATTCATGTTCAAGATAGAATACATAAATATAAGCATATGTGAACTTTTGTCCTGTTAGAAAAATTGAATGAAACTATTCTAAGATTAGTTTAATTAAGATAGCAGAATAGTCACACATTTATACTTGACATGTCCAGCACAGCATCCACCACTGTTTGGAGCCTACACATCCATTGCTTTTAAGCCAGACACTCTCCAAGACAATCAGGCTTTAAGTCACACAACACTATTCCTAAGTAACAAATGGCTATATCCAACAGCAATCAGTTCTCACGATGACCACCATACAGTAGCCTCCTTTATCCTCGGGCTATATATTCCAAGCCTCCCCACTGTGGATTCCTGAAATATAGATAGACAGTAGAGAAGCCTGTAACTAAGTACTTATGGTAGGTTGAGACCTTAATTTTTGCAATTTAAAGTACAAAAATAAAACTAGCACAACTTTCTTTTTCTTTCTTTACAATTTCATAGATTTATCTTACAATATATCTTAGGAACTTCACCATATGATTTATTTTTCTTATTGAGAATTTTCACCTTTTCACTTAAAGGAAACATTTTGTGGCTTCTCTTCAGCATATCCAAATTACTACCCACTCTGTTCTTGTGTTTTCGAGCCATGAGTAGTAATATAAGGATTGCTTGAACATAAGCACTATGATCCTACAATAGTTGCTCTGATAACCAAGATGACTATTAAGTAGCTAACAAGTAGGTAGCATACACAGCATAGACACGCTGGACCAAGAAGATTGACATCCTGGGTGAGACAGAAATATATTTCATCACGCTATTCAGAATAGTTGGCAAATAAAAACCTATGAATTGTTTATTTCTATAATTTTGCATTGAACATTTTCAGCTAGAGTTGACACTAGGTAATTAAAACCGTAGAAAGTAGAACTACAATATCCTATACAGGGATAAATTGAGTCATCAATTTCTCTCCCAGAGACTGTGAGGCGGGAGAGGTAAGCTCTGAGGCTGAAACAATGCATTGAGATAAATTGTCAGGTGCCAGTTGAATCTGCACATGACCAAAGAGATTATAGGGAAGTAGAAATCATAACATGAGTTTTTCTTATAATTAAAGCTATGAGAAAGCAGAAATAGTAAGATGGAGGCACAGACCACAAAGAATAGCTCAATGTCACATGAGGAGCAGATTTCCTGTGTGGAACTGGGCAATTCCTCCTTTCCCTTTCATCTGACTGTACTTCAATTCCCATTCTTCCTGTGACTACAGTATGTGGCTTTTCCCTGAGTCCCCACTGTTTCAAATCACCATTAGTCACAAGAGAAACATGGCATCTAACACACAGCTTTTTGAGGTAACTTGAATGTGTCTCTGTCACTGAATTATTTATAGTCTAATCTTGAATTATGCAATAATTGTAGCTTAAATGCACATGCATACACATGCATTCACATGCACATGCATACACATACTCCCAATCCGTGTGTGTGTGTGTGCCTGATTCCTAGATATGAGAGAAGTGAGGTGGTGTTATAATTATTCCTTTACATGTCACTTCTAGAATTTCACTCACAAAGCCCAGAATTAAAGGCCATAACTCTAGAGTGGCTCTGCCACATTCTTGCTGGCTTGTCTACTTAGCAAGTGAACTGGGTCAGGCTTCATTTGTGTGGAGTTCACTTGATACCTATTAAGAAAAATACAATGCAATAACTCCCATCTTTTTAAGTTGACTTTATTCTGCTATATCAGTGAACAGTTTTTCCTTAAAAATGGTTTCTGAAAGGGTTTAAACATTTGCTATCTCCCTAGAGAGAGAGAAACAGAACATATAAATGGAAACTGCATTTGATGTCAGGCCCCATTCTCCATCCCTTTGAATAATATGAAAAAGAAATGTTTTGAAGCAGTTGGGATATTTAACTCTGAAAATTAGCCAGTAAGGAGCAACGTGAATAATGTGTAGTATATTTTTTTTACAAACACTCCTTTGAAATAAACCAGACAGAGGTTCCTTTCACTTCTATGGGAGTTTTCAGCAAAAGGAGAAAGGAGGACTTTATAAGCTCTAAACAGCCTCAGAGGCCATTCACAGACTTCCTAGAATTCTCTGCCATTTCCTAGTGCTGAGAGCACTGAATGTGGCTTCTCACTGTCACCATTGTCCCTCATTGCTTTAGCCTGGCAGCTGAATGCTCTGAAGCTCGAGCCTTAGGAGTAGGCGAAGAAGTTATCATCAGACACCATCACAGGCTATACAGAGATGAGATGAGCCAGGAACTGTGGCTGGGAGGAGGTGGAGGACATAGGGCTATTTTCACCCACTGTGCAATCAATCTCATTTCCTGTCACCTGTGTCCAGTGCTCCTGTAACAAGTCTGAAAACCCCTGACTGGGGGCAACCAGAGGAACTATTCAGAGAGGCAGAGATTCTTCAAGTCTGCATCCAAGAACAAGACCTACATCACCTGCTTTTTCAAAACATTTTCCTCCTGCATTTTTGCTGCTAGCATTGCCTTATGAAGTTGTAAGAATTCTCTGTCTTTTGGGTGGTCATTAGCTTGTTCTGATACCTAGTCTGAAGTCCATGTATTAGTTCACTATTTCTACTGCAAGAAAAGCTTCATCCTCTTCAGGTTCTTATGTTTTAAATCATTATTCATCTTTTTGTCAGCTCTGAGTGAATTTCCCAGGTGTCTTTTTCTGGTGAGCATTCAGAATATCTCAGGACAATGCAACAATAAGAATAACCCTAAAAGAATCCTAATGATACTATACCCAGGGGAACAGCATAAGAGTGAAATCTGCAGATGTCAATGCATTCATCTCTTTAAGGACTTCAAAGTGATGCTTGACTCATACCTGAACAAACCTACACAAATCCAGGAGGTCTCATTCCAGGCCTATCTTCTCCCCATAATATGGTCTCATGAGCCTTGTACTTTTAAGATTAGAGGTGGGATGTAGATATCAACTACAAATTATAACCTAGGGAACTTTGAAAAATCAGCTGTACTTGCAATACATTGCCCTCCTTGTGTTGTATAAAAATGCTTTTGGCTGTACATAATGGGGAGAGAAAATTTTGCCTTAAAAAATTTTTATTGCAGAGAGGGAGGTCCAGAGTTAAATCAATGGCTCAGTGACATTGTCACAAAAATGGACATTATCTATTTTTCTTCTGAGACACCCACGGAGCACTGATTTTTTTCCGGCCTGTCTGTTGCCTATTGATCACATAGTCACACTAGAATAAAAGGACAGGAAAACATTCAAGAGCTTCTTTCTTACAGTTTAGATGTTTCCCCAAAACCTCATCTGGTCATAGATGGGGACCTTTTCAGAGATGGCTAGATCTAGAGTGCGTGGTTGATTCAGAGATGTGCCAAGCAATTGTGCAGCACAATTTTTCTATGTGACACTTCCTTTAATCTAGTATATATAATACCTTATGAAGTAAATATTATCATTGCATTTTACAACAAGAATCCTGGGCCCCAAGAAATTCAATTTTTTGCTAATTGTAGGATTCGAGCAGGGTTTTTTTGACTCTTGGTAGAAATAAGAAACCCAAGGCTCTTTCAAGGCTGAGAGAGTTTCACATACTAGAAATTTTACCAGGTGCCAAACAAATAGTTATTACCAGAATTGTATGTACTGTCAACACTTATTGCCCTTGGAGTAATAAAGATGAAGGCAAGCTGAAAGTCACCAAGAAGCCTTTATTCTTGTTTTAAAGAAAAGAAAAAAGAAAAATACAAAAATCTTTTCAGATATGTTCAAAACAGAATACCTTCTAGTCTCATAGTGAGTGTGCTACATTTGAAAGAAAGGTCATGTCCTTCTTGTTTTTTTGTGACATCAAAGAAGAATTTTCTAAAAACACTCGTATTGGCATTCATTCTTACCTTTAGCTTTATATCAAGGAACAGCCTTGTAACTCAAATGTATAGGCAGATTTTACAACTTGTATATTTTCTTATTTTAGAAACATCTCCCAGTATTCTTACAATCTGAGGGGCTCAATTTTCCCTTGCCTGTCTCAGTTTATTGTAGAGAGGTGTAAACATGGCAATATAAATGTGAAAATGAATAAGATCAAGTGCTTTTAAAGAGGTAAGGCAACCTTGTTTCTCCCTAATGAGCAACCTTGGCTCAGGTTGTGAGCTTTCTTCAATGAGATTTTCCTCATTAGAAAAAAGAATACTGTAGGTCCCTTTTCCTTTCTCTTGCTTTTGGTTCATGTTTCATTTTCCTCTTCAGTATTGTCATAGCAGTTTGGAAATAGTCTCTTGATTCTGACCTACCCATCACGATGTCCAGCAAGGTCCAAGTCATCCATGAGGCACCTACTAACTCATTCCGGGATTTGCTCCACTACCAAAGTCTCAAGGTAAAACCTGCTGGTCAGCAAATCCTTTTGTGATTGCCTCACTGGCCTGGTGCTAGGGTAAGGTTTTGGTGTAAATCTGGTTTCCAGGGTGGGGGTGGATCCTACCCATAAGAACTTTCCAAGAACCCTTTAGAGCCAGAGAAGGTGCTAAAGGGACAGAGAATTTTTGTTTTCTCTAATATCCAAACTGCTCTGATGCAATGAACATGGCCTGTTCTTTTCCTCTCTTTGCCACTTCCAGAATCTACCTCAGTGGCTGCTCTCTCAGGTCTCCTCCAGGGTAGCCCTGTAAACACAGCATCCTGTGTGGTCAACATTACACAGGGTGACTTTAAAAAATCATCTCCTAGGAACACAACTCCTTTCCTTCATTCACTTTTGTGGCTGTAACAGTCTTTATAGAAATGAGATTTATTTTTAAAATAAAGCTGCACCTTCAAATACATAATTGTGTTTCTCACAAATTTGTCATCAGGTCTTTATTAATAGCCATCAAATACTACCACAAGCACTCTAGAGAGAGAAGTTGTAGCAAAACTGGTCAGAGTGAGAGTTCAAATCAGACTCAGGCAGCAACCAAATTTGTGCCCAATAGCTGAGGATACAGATCGACAGCACAGCACAGTGCCTGACCGGCAAGCACGAAATTTTGAGTTCAATTCCCAGTGCAAAAAAAAAAAAAAAAAAGTGCCCAAAGGCAAATTCTGGTTGCAAACTAAGGCATATCTTCCTTCAATTCTGGTTGTGTCTCTCTCTTCCAAAGCCAAACTGAAACAAATAAACAAAAAAATGCAACACAAATTCATTTCTATGTACACCTACAAGCAGGAATTAGTGAAAGCCAACAAGCCACAGGGACCATTGAGATTGTTCTTTTTCATTGTTCTTGAAACATATTGTAAGCAAAGAAAGGGAAGTTTAGAATAAGCCTCCCTATCATGTGTTTCTCTCCAAACACTGCACCATAAATCACTGATCTTGCCTATAACTGAATTTCTGCTCTCCTTTATTCTGTCTCCTCTCATGGTTCTTGATCTATTTTCTAGTTTCAGATTTACACTGTTTTATAGGTGCAATGTCCAGTCACATGTTACTTGAAGACAATGTCATGATTTTGCAGATGCTTTTTGGAAAGTTTAATAGCAGATAGACTGACACAGCAGTTCTCAGAGTGATCTACAGGCTCCTTTTCAGAGATTTAAAAGGTCAAAACTATTTTCATTATAATGTTAAGATGTTGTTAGTATGGCTCAAGACAGCAATGCCAAGCAATAATCACTGGCTTCTTTACTGACATGAACTCAAAGATAAAACAAAAAGAAAAAGAAAAACACAGTTTCAACTAAGAATTCTTTGGTGAGGAAGCATTATTAACCCTTTCATTTATTGTCCATTGAGCATGTATCTTTTTAATATTCTGCTTGACAAAATGGGAAATGTGCATAAAGCTCTTCTGTATGTCAAAGTAGGATATATGTTTGTTTATATTGCGTACTACACTACCACACTTCTAATAGTTATTTCCCAGATACTTGCTTGAAAATGAACAAAGTAAGCCTGTTACATCAAGGAAATAAATGACACAGTTGGCAAGGGCAAAATTTAGTCTCTCAAACAAAAGTTACTAAAATTACTAATTTTGGAAAACTCTGTTTACAGTGGTGAACCTAACAGCTTCTCAATACCTAAAAACTTTTCTGCCAACATCAATAATAATATTAATGTTATTTTTGATACTGTGTAATAAAACAAATGAACAGTTGGACAATGTATGTAAGCCACTAAGTGATATTTTCCAAGTGATTACATATACAATATTACAAAATTACGCCTGAATTCATTCAACGTAAAACACACAGGAATGGATTGTAATGTACTAGAGTATAAAAATTTCATTGATATGGTTTTATATTTTGCATTGAACTTTTAGAAACTGAATTACTGAGTTTTGGTACAGTATTGAAAATATCCATAGTTATCTGAGAAGTCTACTAAAATATTTCTTCCTTTTTCAGTCCTATATCTCAGAACTATGTGTGGATATATGCTGCATTTGTATATACATATTTATTTTATTTTATTGTGCTGCCAGGGATTGAACTCATGACTGTGCACTCACTAGGCAGGTGCTTATGCCACTGAACTAAATCCCTGGCCCTCTATATACATCCATGTGAAGATACAGGAGGCTGAGGCAGGAAGATGCAAGACTGATCCCAACCTGGCTGTGACAGTTAACTGACTGTATCAATTTGAGAAAGAAATGCTCAACTAAATTGAATTAGCATAGTTCTGGGTATGGCTGAGGGGATTTACTGAAAACAGAAGACCCACCTTGGGTGTGAGTGGCATCAACCAGTTGACTTGTGGTCTGAATGGTCTAAAAGGGAAACAATGAAGGGATGCTCGCTTCTGTTCCTTCAGAGAAGCTCCAGTCTTCACCTTCACCTTGGACGTCATCTCCTGGTTTCTAACCAAGGCCCTTCAGCCTCCTGATACAGACTCTCAGGAGACACTCCAGTGAGCTCCAGGCCTGGGACTGGATCCTTCAGGTCTCCTGTACTCAAATGCATTCTTCCACACCTGACACTTCCAGTGGTCATTGTAAGCCAATCTTGTAAATACTTATAAATGTGTATATCTAGTATTAAATCTGTTTCTCTAGTAAGCATAGACTGATACACTAACTCAATTTAGAGAACTAGTGAGACCTTGTCTCAAAGTAGAAAAGGGGAGAGCTGGGTATGTAGCTCAGTGTAAAGCCCCTAGGTTCAATTTCCAGTATCAAAAGGAAGAAGAAGAAGAAAAAAAGCTGAGATGAACTGAGGTCTCTAGTTGAACAGTTTGATAATTAGATTAAAAATTAGAAAACAATTTAAATTGTTTCTTAGGTGTTTCAGGAAATTTCAAAGGGAAAAACAATGACACACAGGCAGCATCTTAATGCTCCTTTTCACCCATCTACTGCCCAGTCTTTCTCACCCCAAGAATAGCCACTTCTTTCTCTTAACTGTTCCCCACAAAATCCTCGATCTCTTGCTTATATCTTACACCATGATGGCTTTTCTTATTCAATCCTCTTCTATGTCCTTCCCACCAAAAGTGAAGGAGAAAGCTGGCATTGTGTAATGCTGTCCTGTCCCTGCAGGAGAGAGGCAGAGGTAGAGTTACATTTCATTCCTCCAGTGTCTTCCAGGCAACCATGCTAGAGAGTATAACAGGTGACTAGCAAGCTGGTGCTGGTCTCATATTTAGTCTGAGTCACAGCAAAGACTCTGGAAATGATCAAGTCTTTGAGACAGTCATGCTGTAATCCCTTACTTTATGTCTACTTCAAAGCATATACCATCTCCTAGTAAAAATAAGAACAACTTTGTGGAAAAATCAATGCTGTTTTACTAATTATTGCCAATGAATCTGAAATAAGGTTATATCCACCCTCTTCCGAGATGGCACACAATGATACACTGTGCTGGATATTTCTTGCTGCCCCTCCCATCCTATTTGCACCCTTCTCCCTGCCTGGGCTTCAGGGGGCTCATACCTGCTGACCAAATCAGCAGGTGATCTTGCCTGGTTCAGGATATTGATTGCTATTGGTGAGGAGCAACAATAAATATAAGGACGGGAGATGTGTGGAAAAGCTGAATATCAATTTATTTTCTGTGCTCCCTTACCTGGCCACTCATCTTTCTGCTAAAGATGATGGCTCATTGAAGACAGCCTTGTCTATCTACATAGCTGCTGCTTTCTCTTCAGGCCTGGAACAGCTTCCTAGAGCAGGCTTACAGGGCTTCCCTGTTAGTAACACTCTCCTGTAGTTTTCCAGCGTTAGACCCTAACTCTAACACTCCTCAAATAAATACACAACAAACAAATCCAAACAAAAATTGTCTAAAGCATAACAAAAAGAATAATTTAAGACCCTGTCTTTGGAAAATGTGATAACAGCAAATAGATAAGAGGAAATAGGTGAGTTCCTATTTTGCTTACATCTTCGCAAAGGAAAATTCATTAAAGGAAAGGAAACAAAGTTTGTTTTGAATGGAACCATGGATATGAAATGCATCTAATGCTAGCAACAGAGTCCCTGCCATCTCACCTAGCTCGTCCTGGGGTCTCTTGCTTGCTGCAGCTGCTGCTGTTCCCCATGCAGGTGGAGCTGGCCCTGTAAATGCGGTACACATGGTGAACTCCTTCCTCTAGCACAGGTCATTGTGTGAGTATCACCTCCTCCTAGGTGTCAGCCTCCACCGCACAATTCTTACAGATGCAAACATCAGTGTATGTGCATCCTTTCACATCCCAGAATGCTCTCCACTGTCTCCCAAGTATGCAAAAAGAACATTAAAAGCTCCTGTCCTTCTCAAACTATATTATTTTTTAAAGCCTTCTGACTAGCAAGTTACACCTATATTTTTAATTTTTTTGCTATTGGGGACAGAAATTATACACTTTTTATGGGGGTAACTAATATGAGCCAGGTACTGTGATAAGGGCAAAGCACACAACAGTGAGCAGAACAAATCTAATTACCTAATTTCCATTTTTTTCAGGGATCATATAGCCTAGGAGGTAATAACCATGTTGCAACAGTTAATTTTAAATGCCACTGTGACCAAATTAAGGAACACCTAGAAAACTGGCAAAGCATTACTGCTGGGTGTGTCTGTGAGGAGGTCTGCCAGGGAGATTGGCGTGTGGTTGGTGTACTGAGTGGGAGAGATCTCCCCACGACGTTGGCAGCACCATGGAATAGGCTGGGGGTCCAGAGAAAACAAAAAAGGAAAGAAAAAAATTTCATTACTCTGTTCCAGAGCTGGAGTATTCCCTTATCTTCCTGCCTTTGGACATCAAAACTTCAGCCTTTCTGGCCCTGGGACTCCAGGATTTATGCTGGCAGCCTTCTGAATTCTCTGGGCTTTGGTCTTGTATTGGGAATTATACCATCAGCTTTCTTGGCTCTCAGTCTTGAACTAACCCACCAACTTGCCTATTGTGTAACTTCTCAGCCTTCATAATTGCATGAGCTAATTCACCTATTATTCTCGTCTTCTCTCTTCTATCTAACCATAGATCCCCTATGGTTCCGTCCCTCTGGAAAACTCTAATATACATGCCCAAAAGATACATGATTATTAACCCTGATATACACAGTGAAGGAATGGCATGCAATGTTATAAGAACATATAATAAGCAATTAGATCTACTTCAAGGAGCCATGAAGGGATTCCAAGGAGTAGTAACACACTGACCAAAATCTGAAGGATAAGCAGGAGTCATTTAGGCCAATTATTCTCAACCAGAGGTAATTTTGCCTCTAAGGGACATCTGGCAATTTCTAGACATTTTTTAGTGCCAAACTTGTGGATGCTGCAGGCATCTATTGGGTAAAGACAAGGGATGTTGTTAAATATCCTAAGATACTCTAGAAAACAGCCCCTTCTGCATAGATGGCACAAGAGTTGAGACACCTGAGCTGGTAAATGATTCTAGCCAGAAAGTAAAACATGTGCAGAGATCCAGCCTCACAGTAACCTGGCACAAGCATCTGTCCAATATTGACCTAAATTTTTGGTTTAAATTGCTTGGAACATCACCTCTATTTTCCTTTCCTGTCATTACTTCTGCTGGGTAAAATTCTGCTTTTCAAGACAAGGGTAAGAATGAATATTAGAAAATGATTTCTCTTCAAAATGTGTGAGACTGAAAGCTTGACTTGAGCAAGAGAGTAAAATATAATTGATGAATATGAGGATTTTTTTTCCTTCACTCTAGATTAATGTGGCTTCAAAATGAAAAATATCCTCTTCATCTTAACTGGCAATATGACTCTCTGAAGGTGGAAATTTGTGGTTGGGAGGCCAACAAATGGTGACCTAGCTTGAGCTGAAATGGAAACTATGGTTTTTAGGAACTAAAGGGAACAGGAGATAGGAGAAAGGGTAAAAGAAAACTGAGATTTCTAACATCAAGGCCTGTGGGTACTTTATTTCTTCATTTAATAAGTATTTATTTAAGCTCAACTGTCCTAGATGCTAGGAATTGGAAAAATTAAGACTCAGGATCTAAAGAGGAGACAGATGAGCAATGACGATGCAATGTGAGCAATGCTCCAATACACTGGATTTGCATGAAGTATTGATAGGAAGATGGAGTCAATTGATGCCTGAAATGAAGGAGGATGATAGGGCATCACTGTCAGGGTGTCTTCATGAAAAGGAGTCCATAGGTATGACTCCATAGTGGACACTGAGTAGAAATTCCATGGGAATGAGTTTATGCAAAGCGAAGGAAATTGTAAAAGGTCATGACCTGCCCACAGTGCAATGTATGTACAATAATGACATTAAGGACTTGAGCATTAGGACTCAGGGCACAAGTGTAATGACTCATATCTAGATGGCCACCCAAAGCCTCATGTACTCATAAATAGGGCTTTTGGGTGATGGCTGAATCATGGGTGTGTGATAGATTAGGGTGTGAGCATAGAGTAAGGATGTCTGATAACTAAATTAGCCCACTAATTGGTTCAGCATACTTCTGGGGGTAGCTTATGAGAAGGCCTACCCTGGATATAGGTGGCACCAACTAGTAGGCTTATTCCCTAGATAAAACTAAAGGGAATGGAAGGTTCACTGCTGCTATTGTTTCCTGGCTGCCACACCATGGACTGTTTTTCATTTGCCAGGACACCTTGCCTTGGAGCCAGCTGACTATGGATTAGAACCTCTACAAACTTTGAGGGAGGGCAGGGGTAGAAAGTTATGGCTCATGAACTAAAATCTTTCCTCCTTTACCTTGTGGATGTTGAGTATTTTATCTCCATGACAAGAATAACTAAGACAATGATGAAGGGAGAAGTAGCAAGAGGTGAGAGTCAGAAGGGCTGTGTGACTTACCGAAAAGACACACTCAGTCATGCGCATGCAAAACAACCACTCTCATGGAGATTGGATGAGAAGAAGGCCAGGCCGGGGCAGGAGTATCTACATAGTCGACCAGTGGGGTCAGGAGACCACAGGCGTCTGGGGAGAGTGTCTGAACACAGAGAAACAGAAGCAAATTCGTGGGCCATGAAAACAAGAAGGTCACACCCACAAAGATGCTTAATGCCACTACATTGGCCTTTTCCATTGGCATGGAAATTGTGATTAGTTCTACAAACCACAAAGAAAATGGGCAAATTACTTGAAAAGACATTTTTCCAAAGAAGACACACAAATGTCCAAAAAAGCATATACAAAGATAAAGAGAAAAATTAGTAAATTATATATCAATATATATAATTATATATATTCATATTTCCCCAAGACTGGGTTTTAAGTCTTCTGTCTCAGTCTGCCAGAGTCCTGGGATTACAGGCCTGTATCACCAAACCGATCAACATATATTCTTGATAGTAATGAATTTTAAGAAACTAGCAATTTTTTTTAATGGTGGAAAGGTATTAGATTTAATAAAGGTAGGAAAAGAAACATGCTCTGTGGAGTGAGTTTGGGCCAAGGAAAAGTAGGAAAAGAAGTATATTGTGCAGGGTGAGAGCAGACCACAGTGCAGGAGAGAACACACTGGTTAAGAGCTTAGTGTCAACTGTCCTTTTTTGTATGTCCTACTCCTTAAGCTGACCCCAGATCTAGGCCATCCTATCAAAAACCTGCTCAAGTTCTTCTGAAAAGTCCGTGTGCAGGGCTTTGGGAACAGTTATGAGCATGTATCCTGGGATTTTGTACTTAACAGGTCATACTTACTCAGCCAGCCAGCTTGGCTATACCCTATTCTCCTGCCTCTTTTTTTGCCTAAGAAACATATATCCCCATAATTCTTTATAGGATGCTGAGGGAGTGGAGGTCCCTATCTTCATATAGCTATTTCCTGCTGAAAGGGGTTTTAGGCCATACCTACTAGAGGTTATGTGCTCTCCAACTACCTTGAGTTGTTGTGGCTCACTGACTGGGTTGAAAAAAAAAATGGTCAGAAGACTATGAGGAAAGAATGACTATTGACCTGTCTATCTGATGGAAAAAAGTTAGGTTGGGAATGTAGAGTACAAATATGAGGAGCAGCAGGTCAAACTTCCATGCTTCCTGTGGAGGAGAAAGTATGGTAAAGAAGGATGTTAGATGAAGCATTGAGAGCCCAAGAGCCATAGCCTTAGAAAGATTACCTCCACTGTGAATCTAATTGAAACCAGGAGCCTCGACGCAGGTGTCTGTTTACTTATCTGTACCTGGAGCAGTACCAAAATCTTGCTTTCTGAGGAGGAACCTCAGGTGTTCCAGAGCTTTACAGGAGTAGCTTGGTTCTTACCCTTGTGAATATTCAGGCCATCATTTCTCATGTAAGATTTATATAGCTTTCCACTGCATCCCTTGAGAAAGGACCACTTTAATGGTTCCTCAGGAACTTGAGGGGCTGTAAGGCTGCCCTTCTTCCCTCTCTACTAGTCTTCTGATTTCCTAAAGATACTTCAGACATGTTTTATTGTGGTCCCTTGCAATAAGTGTCAGTGACCTGCTTGGGAAGGTACATTACCTCTAAGAGTTGTAGAATTTATTCCTTATTCATCAGCAAGCTCCTTTCTTTCCAGATTGCTACCTGGTCACGTAGCACCAGAAAGATATACTTAGAGCCTCTATGGATATTTAGCTTCCTGTCTTTTCCTAATATCAATGAACAAGTAAGAGCTATCAGCTCTCCTTTTTGAGCAGAGGTTCCTTGGGAAAGGGGTTTGATCTCAATAACCTGCTACAAATTGACAATTGGGTAACTCACATTTTAATGTGCTTCTTGTGCAAAGCTCTTCTCTCAGTGAACCTTACCTCCTCAGGTCTTTTAGGGGCAGGTCACTGATGTGCTGCTTGCATAAGTCTGGGAAATCACATGTTCACAAGAGTGGCTAACTTCTGACTCTATAGGCATCAAACAGGATTAAGAGTAGAATGTATTTTTACAGTAATCTCAGGGATGCCTAAGAAGCATGCTCTGGCATAGCTCAAACAGGTACAATCTGCTTTGACTTTTTCCAGAATTGGGGAACTGCTTCCAATTTTTGTAATCAATCTCTTCCTAGTAAAGGAGTAGGACATTGTGGGACAATTAAAAATTTATGGCTAAACATTTGATCTTTGAAATGACATGTTGCAGCAAGAGTAAAGAAAACCTGACTAGGGCTCTCCTTGTCCCCAGTTATCACTATAGATCTGGAGGAGGGTTCTCCAAAGAAGTTAAAACAGAAGCCAAAGGAATTAATTACTTATCCACAAAGGTCACCCTGGATTTCTTGCAGGATACAGAGCTCTCCATGCACCAAGACATTGCAAGTTTCCCCAGACCTGTTCAGTCTTTTTATCTGAGAAAGGAAGGAGATGGCTGGCCTCACTCTTCTCTGAGAATAGGGACAGTCAATTATCTAGATCCATGAGTCAGGCATATCAGAGCAAGACAAAGGGAGCAGGACCTAGACAAGGACTTGGTATAGTCTTGGGCCAAATGTCTAGTTTTCCTACAGGACTTGATTTGCCTTGAGTTTTCCCTTTGAAGACTTAGGTGTGCTTAAAGCATTGCCATTGCAACAGCCATAATTTTTTTCTCAGCCCTGCTCATTTTGTCTTCATGTATGTCCCAAGTGTTGTACACAGGAAAGGCTGGGCCAGTGATTGGGTTATAGGGTTCTGAGGCTCCATATACAAATACACCAGGGTCTTTTGAAAATACTGGGTTACTCTGGAGCACTAAGATCTGGGAAAAAGGTGGGAGAGACTTGTATCTTCCTGAGAGACAGACAGGCATGTGAAAACAGGGTCATCAATGATATAATTTTGTTTTGTTTCGTTTTGGAGGCCTGTTTAAGTACTGTGGGTCTTGGGGCTATACAAGGATAAAAAGTCATAAAAATCTGAACATATGGAATTGCACACCACTCTCCTTACCTTTTACAAAAAAAAATCTAGCCGATATTCTGTACCCATTTCTTGCCACTCCCTGGATACTGAATAGTATTGTAATAATAAAGACAAGGGTAGAGGATCTGGGGCAGCAACTAGTTGCTTGCATGGGGCCTATGCAGAAAGAAAGCCAGGTCTGGGGTCCTTCAGAATGCAGGCCTTGCAGCAGGATTCAAAGCTGTTAAATCCCTGGAACATTCTCCATGACACTCAACTGTACTATCAGATATCTCTGGTGAAGCAAGCAGCATTAGTGCCTTCTTATTTAATTTTTTTCTTTGAACTCTCCATATCTTGTGGCCTACTATGTTTCCTACAGAGTAAAATTATATATAGCTTAATAGCCAGGCTGTTGGGATCTGAAGCATTGGCCCACTGACTCCTTAAGGGGAAGGGCAGTGCCTACCCATGGGCTCCTTTAGAAACTCCTATGGATCAGAATGGAGCCTCTTGCCAAGGGGATTCCCTTAGACACTTGAAAAACAATATCCCTTTACTATTTACCACAACAGTACAGGGATGACTGTACTTTTGCATCCTCACAACTGCTTGAGTTGAACTTTATTGGCTTCTCTTTTGTTCTGCTCAGCCCATCAGACATATGTCTCTAAGTTAACCTGAATTTTTGTTAGAAGAAACAAGCAAGCAACTTAGCCCAATTCAAAAGAAAAGAGAGAGGAGGCCCACACTTACCTAAACTTGGAAACTTAGCTTTTATCTGTAAGGGTAAGATTTCCTGGTGACCATGAGGCCAGTTGAAAAAAAAAGGCAAGCAAACATGGCAGAAACCACATGACTAACTCTCATAGCCAACTAACATGACCAATGAACATGACCAATTTCATGTAGGCAACTCATGTGATGAACCAAAATAGGAGATCCATGTAATAAACCAAAACGGCTGTCAGTCATGGCTGAGAAGTGAACTGACTAGGACAAAACATCCTGAGAAAGCAACTAATGGTACCCAGAGGTAAAAGGCCATCCAGGGGAAAAGCACAGAAGGGACCTTGAGCACAAAAAGGAGTAAACTAGGGTAAGGAGCTATTTCAGAAGGAGACGAAGTTACAAATAACTAATTTTCTCAAAAGAGTGAAAAAGCTTCTTTTTACTAGCTTATCAATGAATGATCAAACCTAGGAAAGAGAAGAAAATAATGATAAGATTAATTTGAGGCAGATCTATGGACCTCTTATTGCTGTCTGGTAGTTCTTTAAAATGACTCAACAAACAAAAGTATTCCAGGTCATTTTTTTTTCTTTTTTTGAACAAAGAATTGGATGAGACAAGCCAAAATGGTGTCAAAAGTTTATTTCAAAAGTGAAGGGTGAAGGGGTAAGGGAAGAACAAAAGAAAGGATAAAACCAACAATAAAAATGTAACCTGTGTCTGTCTAGGAGATGCAGAGTGGGCAAATGTGAAGAGTCAAGATAGTGGTTTTCTCCTGGTGTCTGGTCTCCTTTATGCTGTCCACATATTGTGGAAGTCGGAACAAGGTTCTGAAAATCATCTGGCTCTGCCCTGGGATCTTGAAATTGACAGGCTCTGTTCACTTTTCCAGCCAGCTTTGCCACACCCTACTTCTTATATCATTAGGGAAAAACACAGAGGCCATGTGCTTCACATGTGCGCTAATGTGCGCAGACGCGCGCGCGCGCGCACACACACACACACACACACACACACACACACAGGGTGGGCCATACTAGGAAACTGTTCCCAGTACCATCAGAATGTTCTCTGAGTTCCTCAGCCTAAGGGAGACAGAAAGGTAAAGAGAAGAAACTTTTTGGCTGTAGATTTTAGAGAGAGAAACAAAAATATGTGCCCAAAAGGGCTTATCTCCTGGCTAGCACTGCCAAATATTTTATTGGGTTTTAAGGTGCTAAAGTCTCCTTCTAGAAGTGGTTTCTAGGTTCTTTCTGTCCTGAGCAAAGAATTGGTCAAGACAAGGACAAACAGTATCAAAGTTTTATCTGTAACAAAGGTAGAAAAAGGGCATTCCCTACAGAGCAAACACAGGCCAACTAAAGCAGGAAAACAAGTGCACAGGATGAGAGTGGGCCACTGTGTAAGAGAGAACACTGTGGCACAGATAAGCAGTTTTGAGACATTTGTCTATTTCATTTATTTATTTGTTTGTTTGTTTACCTTTTTGAGACTGTGTCTCGCTATGCAGTTCAGGCTGTACTTGGGCTCACTTTGTAGCCCAGGCTGGTCTCAAACTTGCAATGATCCTCCTGCTTCAACCTCCCAGAGATTACAGGAGTGTGCCACCAAGCCTGGCTCTCATTTGTATTTTCCATTATTACTTTGATTATAGTCTAACCAAAATAATAAGAAATTTTGGCAGCTTCATAATTCTGACTCTAGAAAAAGATAACCCTACTCTTAATTTTTTAAAAAGCAAACCAGAAAAAAAGGTAGGAATAATACAGAATTTTTTTTACAAAGTAAGAAATCAACATTAGTTAATATATTACACATTATCTTAGAGGTAGTTGCTCACGTTACAAAATCAAAGCATAAAAAAATGAAGAGACAATTAAACAATGACAGCACATACTATTCTTTTTGATGAACAGAGAACTAATAGTATGGTTTTCTATCTTGCACACTTAAATATACATACAGTTATATGTATATACCTACAAGTTGTTCTTTCCTTTTGAGCATTTTTTTCCTTTTCATTATTACAATATCTATTATACAATTTGGATCTTATTATTTTTCAGTTTTTTATTATTATTTATGTTTTATACTAGAGAGACAATATATATACAAATGTGAGTTTGATTTATTTCACTTATGAGTATAGTTGCCTCCGTTTATCTATTAAAGCCTCAAGATCATCCTTTTTTATAACCGAGTAATATTCCATTGTATAGAAATACCACCTTTTTCATCCATTGTGTGGTTGATGGGCATTTTGGTTGCTTCCAAGATTTAGCTACTACAAATTGTGTTGCTATAAACATGGATGCACATATACCTCTGTGACATGACATTTTCAATTTTTCTGGGAAAATACCCAGGAGAGGAATAGCTGCATTGAATAGAAGTTCCAATCCTAGTTTTTTAAGGAGTCTCCACACTTATTTCCACAGTGGGTGCAACAGTTTACACTTCCACCAACAGTGGTGAAGTGTTTGTTTTTCCCTACAGCCAGCCAACATTTGTTATCAATTGATTTCTTGATGGCAACCATTCTTTCTGGAGTGAGATGGAATCTCAATGCTGTTTTAATTTGCATTTCTCGAATGACCAGTGATGGTGAACATTTCTTCATGTATTTATTTGCCATTTGTATATCTTCATCTGAGAAATGCATGTTCATCTCAGAAGCCCATTTTTGGAGTGGGTCTTTGAATTTGGGGGGCTTGATGTTTTTCAATTCTTTATATGTCCTTTGTCTGAGGGGTTGTTGGTTAAAATTCTTTCCCATTCAGTAGGTTTTCTTTTTACTTTGTTGATGATTTCTGTTGAAGTGCAAAAACATTTTAATAAGATGAGATATCAGTTGTTGGTTTTTTGAAGTATTTCCTGTGTGGTTTGAGTTTTATTCATGAATTCTTTGCCTACCCCTATGTTTCCAAGATTTCTACCTACCTTGTCTTCCAGTAGATTTAGTGTTTCTATTTTAATATTTAGATCTTCTATCCATTTTGACTTTAGTTTAGTGCATGGTGATAGGCATGGGTCTCATTTCAGTCTTCAGCATGTGGAGAGCCAATTTTTCCAGCACCATCTATTAAATAGGCTATCCTTCTTCCAGGGAACATGTTTATCCCCTTTGTCAAATATAAGGTGGCTGAGTGTCTTTGTAGTTGTGTTTATATCTTCTAATCTGCTCCATTGATCCTCAAGTCTATTTCTTTGCCAGTACCAGGCTGATTTTACAAAACTGTAGTTTTGTAGTATAATTTCAAGTCAGGGATTGAGATGCCTCCTTCCTTGCCTTTGCTGCCTAGAATTGTCTTTACTATTCTAGGTTTTTTCTGTTTCCAAATGAATTTTAGGAGTGTTTTCTCTAGCTCTGTAAGGTATGTTAATGGTGTTATGATTGGGATTGTATTAAATCTGTATAACAGTTTTGGGAGTATGGCCATTTTCACAATGTTGGGTCTTCCTAACCAAGAGTAAGGGATATCTTTCCATTTTCTAATATCCTCTTCAATCTCCTTTTTTAGAGTAGTATGATTTTCAGCACATAGGTCTTTTACATTCTTTGTTAGGTTGATTCCTAAGTATTTCATTTTTTTGGATGCTATTGTCAAAGGTGTTATTTCCATAATTTCTCTCTCAATGAGTTTGTTGTTTGTGTACAGGAATACTATTGATTTTTGAGTGTTGACTTTGTATCCAGCTATACTGCTGAATTTGTTAATTAACTCTAGTAGCCTTTGTTACAGTTTTGGGCATCTTCTATGTAGAGTATCTGTCATCTGTTAATAGTGATAATTTAACTTCTTCCTTTCCTATTCTTATTCCTTTTATTTCTTTTTCTTTTCTGATTGCCCTGGCTAATGTTCCAGAACTATAATGAATAGGAGTGGTGATAGTGGGTATACTTGTCTTGTTCCTGATTTTAGAGTGAAAGCTTTCAGTTTTTGTCCATTTAGTATAATGTTGGCTGTTGGTTTGTCATAGATGGCCTTTATCAGATTGAGGTAGATACCATCATTTCCCAGTTTCTGTAGGGTTTTTATCATAAACAAGTGTAGGACTTTATCAAAAGCTTTTTCTGCATTTATTGAGATGATCATGTGGTTTTTGTCTTTGGCTCTGTTAACCATCCCTGCATTCCTGGGATGAATCCCACTTGGTTTTGATGTATAATCTTCTTGATGAGTTGCTGCATTCTATTTGCCAGTATTTTACTGAGAATCTTTGCTTCAGTGTTCATTAGTGAGACTGGCCTGCAGTTCTCCTTTTTGGTCTGGTCTTCTCTGGTTTTGGTATCAGAGTACTACTTGTCTCCAGGAATGAGTTAGGGAGGATTGCTTCTCTTTAAATTTCATTGAAGAGTTTGAGGAGTATTGGCATTAAATCTTCTATAAATTTCTTGTACAATTCAGCCATCAGGTCCTGAGCTATTCTTTGTTGGTAAATTTCTAATCACGTTTTCAATTTCAGCAGCTGATATTGGGTTATTCAAAATTGCTATAGCTTCTTGAGTCAACTTTGGTAATTCATATGTTTCAAGAAATCTATCCATTTCATCTGTGCTTTCCACCCTATGTGAGTAAAGATTTTCAAAGTAGGTATTCATGATTTTTTGAATTTCCGTGGGACCTGTAGTATTTTCTCACTTTTCAGTCCTTATTGCATGAATTTGAGGTTTTTTTTCTTCTTTTTCTTCATAAGGTTGGCTAGAGATTTATCAATTTTGTTTATTCTCTCAAAAAACCAGCTCCTTAATTCTTTAATTCTTTGTATTGTTTTCTTAGTTTCAGTTGCATTAATTTCTGCTCTGATCTTTATAATTTCCTCTCTTCTATGAGATTTGGGTTTTACTTGCTCTTTTTTTTCTAGAAGCTTGAAATGTAGTATTAAGTTGTTTATTTGTGCTCATTATTTTTTCTTGATGTGACAATTTATTGCTATATATTTCCCTGTTAGGACTACTTTCATTGCATCCCATAGGTTTTGATATGTTGTATATGCATTTTCATTGAATTGTAGGTATTGCTTAATTTCTTCTTTAATTTCACCTGTAACTCATTGATTGTTCAAGATGTTGTTATTTAGTTTTCATGTATTTATGCTGATTTTGCAATTTCTTTTGCTATTAATTTCCAATTTCAATACACTATGGTCTGATAATATGCATGGGATAATTTCAATCCCTTTACATTTACTTAAGAATGTTCTATGGGCTAATATATGGTCTATTTTGGAGAATGTCTCCTGCACAGATGAAAAGAATGTGCATTCTGATATGGTTGAGTGGAACACTGTAAACATCTACTAAATCCATTTGTTCACAGGTTTGATTTTGTTCTGTTATTTCTCTGCCAACTTTTTGTCTAGTTGATCTATCTCTTTGTGAAAATGGGGTATTAAAGTCCCCTATTATAGTTGTGTTGGTGCTTATTTGGTTTTCATGTCTCTTAGCATTTGTCTTACATAGTTGGGTGCTCCTATATTTGATACACATATGTTTATGATTGTTAGTTCTTCCTCTTGAATATTCCCCTGATAAGTATGTAGTGACTTTCTTTATCTCTTTTGATCATTTTTGGTTTGAAATTCACATTATCTAAAAACAGAATACCTACCCCTGCTTTTTTCTAGGTTCCTGTCTCATGTTTTCCATCCTTTGACTTTTAGTCATTGAGTTTCCTTTTGAGTCAGATGTGTTTCTTGTATATAGCATATTGTTGGATCCTGTTTCTTGATCCATTCCATCAAACTATTTTTTTAATAAGTGAATTGAGGCCATTCACGTTGATGGATACAACTGATATGTACTAGTTCAACTTTGTCATGTTATTTTCTTGCTGCTGGTTTTCTGCTTTTCTCCCTTGTTTAATTGCTTGCCCTGTCTGATGGTTTCTTTCTGTTGTTGTTCTGGGAATTGTGGTCATTTGTATCTCTCTCTAGTATGACTTTCATTACTCTTTCTAGTGTTGGTTTGGTGGGCATGAATTTCCTCAGCTGTTCTTTGTTATAGAAGTATCTTATTTCTTCATTTAAATTTCAAAGAAAGTTTTGCAGGGTACATCAATCTAGGTTGAAATTTGTTTTCTTTCAGGACTTTAAATACTTCAAGCTCATCTTAACTTGAGGGTTTGTGCTGAAAAGTCTGCTGTGATTCTAATGGGCTTTCCCTGATAAGTGAGTTGTGTCTTTTCTCTACAGCTTTTAGTATTTTTTAAAAAAATTTTATTTAAAGAGGAAAAAAGCAAAACAGAAAAAGAGGTAGAAACAATATAGAATTTCAGAAAAAAAATAGTAAGAAACTACTAGTTGATAAATTACATATTGCCATCTTAGACATAGTTGTTCAAGTTACAAAGTTAAAGCATATGGAGTGGACATTCAAACAGTGAGGCTGCAAAGAAGTTCAATGATCCAATAAGAACCAAGCAACATGGTTATCAATTCTACACACTTAAACATAAATGCAGTTATATCCTTTAGAGCACTTTCTGTTCCTCCTTTTACTTTTCTAAATTTTTTTTTATTTAAAGAGAAACAAAAGCATGCAAAGGGTAGAAATATTACAGAATTTCAAAAAAAGATAAACAATAAGAAATTACTAGTTGATAAATTACATATTGTCCTCTTAGAAATAGTTGTTCAAGTTACAAAATTAAACCATACAAAGTAGATAGTCAAGCAGTGAGAGTGTAAACAGCTATGCATGCATGAGTCTCTACATGTATTTCTATCCTTTCTGTATTAGGAGGAAAAACAAATCTTAGCAAGACAAAACAACAAATTCCTATAAAAACATGAAACCAAAAAGTCCTATAAAACCAAGGTACAAGATGAACTACAATGATTGCTGTGCTGTTTCTTGTTATCTTCAATAGAATTGTCTATATCATCAGGCATAAATGAATATAGCAGTATAATTGAATATAGCAGTACATAAAAATATTAGTAAAAATAAAACATTGTAGACAGTATAAAACTTCAAAGGCCAGTAATAATCAAACCAGAGTGGATATTCTAGTGAATCTTGTCATCTTAAGTGCAGTTGCCTATACTCTCAGACTTGATACTATCAATCATAACAGCATTGAATAAAATCTATCAATACAAAACAGTGATCTAACAAACCAGATTTAATTACAATCAGTCATGGTAAAACAGTGTAGGTTTTACAGAGCTTTAAGATTAACTTAATAGGAAATTAAGGATGATTACCATACTATATCCTGTTACTTTCGGGATTACTGTCTGTGACCTCAAGTCTAGTACAGGTAGAATGACTGGAACAGAATAGAATACATCTAAGCAGAGTAGTGTGAGTAATGTGGGTTTTAAATCCTGGTGCACTATTAACAATATAGTGTATCAAGGCCATCTATGTTAGAGATGCTAGCCATCCTTCTCTGCCTCATTTCTGCTATGCTATTTTTCTGCCTGTTTGTCTAGTTTTCTCCTTCATTCTACTTCCTGCCTCACTCATTGAGGCCTTTCTGCCACTGTTCCTAAAATCCTGGAATTTTTTTTCTATCTCTCTACAATGTCCTTCAGTATTCTCTGTAGGGTTGGATTGGTGGTCACAAACTCGCCCAGTTCCTCTTTGTCATGGAAGCATCTTGTTTCTCCATTAATTTCTAGTGACAGTTTTGCAGGTGCATCAATCTGGGCTGGAGGTTATTTTCTTTCAGGGCTTGGAAGACTTCACTCCAAGCTCATCTTGATCTGATGGTCTGTGTCGAGAAGTCAGCCATGATCCTGATGGGCTTACCTGTATAGGTAATCTGTTTCTTTTCTCTGATGGCTTTTAATATTCTGTTTTTATATTGAATTTCTGGTATCTTGATTATTATATGTCTGGATGTAGCTCTGTTTTGGTTGTAGGTGGCTGGAGTTCTGTATGCCTCACATAACTGAATGTCATTTTCTTTTCCCATGCTTGGGAAGTTTTCCTTAATTATTTCCGTGAATAACCTTGTAATTCACCTGTATGTATTCCTACTTCTTCGTCCACATTTCTTATTCTTAAATTGTAGATTCTTTTGTCATCTTCCAGCCTTTGTATTGCTACTGCCTGTTTCTCTGTTATTTTTAAGAGATCTTTCCTTTCATGATCACACATTGCAAACTTGTCTTCAAGTTTTGATAGTCTATCCTTAGTTTCTTTTAAGGAGTTTTGCCAGCTTTCAATGGAGTTTTTAATTTCCCAGTAGTCTCTTTGAATCTGCTTCATGTAGTCTATATTTTCTTTATATTCTTTATCGAATGTTTCTCTTCTTTTTTTTTGGTTCCTCCCTTCTTCCATCTGTATCTTCCTGAAAGATGCTTCCTGAGAGCATTTTTTTATTACTCTACTCATATCCTGCTTTACCTGATTTAATATTTCAGTTTTGAGCTTGTCTACAAGGTTCTGAAGATATCTCTTAATGTCCAATGAAGCCATGTCTGATGTTGCGTGTTTGCCACCCTCAGTCTCCCTTGTTTTTCCCCTCTCCTGGATCAGGGCTCTCAGGGTTCTGGGCTGGGGGCCTCCTCCTGCCTTTCTCTCCTGTCATGGTCCTGGTTTCCTCCACACAGGTTACATTGCAGGTCCCAGCCCCCTCCCTTGTTGGCCATGTTTCCTCCGAAGCATACTGGTGAGGGACCTCTGCCCTCTCCTGCCTGCTCTTGTCACTGAGGTGTGAGAAGCGGCTGCATATGCCTGCCCCTCCCCACTGGGCCAACCAAACTTCAGGGGCCTTCAACAGGTTAGTGCTTGCTAGGTGCAGGGAATCGATTTGGGATGGCTCATTAGGTCCCAGCCAGGGGCGTGGCCCAGTCCAAGCAAATCCCACGAATCTGCTCTGAGGAGGGAGGAACCAACTGAAGTCACTGTCACTCTCAGTTCAGGCTCTTTTGCCTGATTCCAACATGTCACCCATTTGGTTGCGCCCTTCCTGTGGGGAGGGGGTCTCATTCCCAGCACTGACTGTGGATTAATAAAGGTCCCTTTGCTGGCTCTGCTCTCCCTTGGGCTCACCAACCCCTGACTTCAGCACTGCTGTGGTTCCTGTGAGTGGCGGCAGGAACAAGTTTGAGCAGCTCTGCTGGTCAGCGTGGATTCAGGCCTTTGCAAACTTGGCGGTTCACCACGAATGAAAACACTGTGTCCCGTAATTGTTAGCTGTTTCAGTTGTAGTCCCGACATATTTGATGAGCTTTTTTATGTTTTAATTTCTTCCTGTGTCAAGAGGATCCATCTCCCTCTGTCTGGGTCTCTCGAGGGTGTTTTATTCTGGCAAATGAGTTGTTTCTCCCGGGAGGCTTTGTATTTTGTTGCTCACTGATGGGCCATCTTGACTTCTCCCCTTAGTATTGTTTCTATGCTTTATGTCTGGGATCTAAATTATTATATGTCTGGGTGTAGATTTATGTTGGTTGTGACTGTTTGGCATTCTAATGCCTCACTTATCTGCATATCAGATTCTTTCCTCATGTTTGAGAAATTTTCTGCTATTACTTCTGCAACGAGTTTACCAATGTCATTTGCAGTGACCCCTGCATCTTCACTGAGGTCTCTTAGCCTTTTATTGTTTCTCTTTGCATCATCTTGAAGCTATTGAATTGTCATTTCATGCTGCTTTGTTATTTTTAAAAGCTTTTCCTTTCATGATCTCTAGCTATAATCCTGTCCTCAAGGTCTGAAATTCTATCCTCAGCTTCATGCAAATGGTTTTGCTAGGTTCAATAGAATTTTTTATTTCTTGGATATCTCTTTGAATTTGTTTCATGCATTCTACTTCTCTTCTGTAGTGTTCATTCAAGGGTTCAATCATTTTTCTATGCTCCTGTATTATTTTATCTATGTTTTCTCTAGGTATGCTGAGCAACTCTTTTATTAAGGTTGTCATTTCTTTCTTTACATAAGAGATTATTTCTAATCTGATTTCCTCTATAGCCTCATAGAATTGTTTCTGTATTTCACTTGCTATCTTTTCAGAAATTTCAGGTGTATGACTTTTAATGTCCTCTATTTCAATGTCTCTTGTACTTATTCCTGATAGACTAGATGTTTGAGATGGTATTTTGCTTTTTTGTTGTGTCATTTTCACCTCTTGGGCTAATATTTGATCTTTCAGTCCTACTAGTCTGTAATACAGGTCTTAGGGTCTTACTGTGTGGTTGATGTTTGTCCAATTGTTGGGACCCACAATAAATAGGAGGGCCACTCATCTGAATTCCTCCTATAGGGTCTGTTGGGTGAGTCCTATATACTTCCTAGGCTGACTAGCCTAGGAGTATTGATGTAAGTCAATCTTTTGTTCCCACTGTTACTATGGCCTCAGGTTGTTCCAGGCCACCAGATCTACCTGGCTATAATGTTTGTCTCAGCTGGAACCCTACTGTGCCACTGGGTATCTTGTAAACCTTTTGATTTCCTGCAGGTTGAGGCAGGCCTTATCAGCACTCTCCTCAACCCACCTGTTATTCTCTGGTCTGAAGGTTGAGGGGGAGGGCAACCTACGATCTGTGGCCATCCTAGGTTCCCTACTTCTAATTTTTAAGGACAAAAATCACTCATTCTGATGCTAAAAAGTTTGTTATAATTTATACCTAGCTTTATTTATCTGACATTATTACAGTATAATAATATGGCCTCTCCTTATTTAGTATAATTTTAGCACCAATATAAGCATTGCAGGTAACTCCTTCACTTTAATAATAGAGGATGATGAGATCAGAGAGGTTATATGACCTCGCCAAGGGCAAAGTTACCATTGCCAAGGCCAGGTGTGGATACAGTTCTTTTGGGTCCTATATTAGGGCTCTTCAAACTATATTGCTCTACTATGTTTAAAAAAAACTATAGCAGAAATAAAGAAAAGCAAAATGGCCATTAAGTAGACAGGAGATTGAAGTAGAGGGCAGAGAAATATATGACAGAAAATACTGGAGCTTCATAATTGCAAAGAACATTGGTGGGAAATTAAAACAAATGTTGGTCCAGTCCCAAGTTTGCTATAAGTATTGTAAATGTGGCATCTTTCAGTTGGAAGAACTAAACTTGGACAACTATAGGCTCACTCCAGGCTCTCTACTCATCTTCTCTTGGCTCTAGTGACCTCCTTCTATTAACTATGACTGTAGAAAATTAAGTGGCATCATCTGTGTGCTACAATTAAAGGGACACAGGGAAGAAAGTGAGACCTTAGGAGGCTGGGGATTTAGCTCAGTGGCTTAAGCCCTTGCCTGGCAAGCACAAGGTTGTGAGTTCGATCCCTGTTACCAAAAAAAAAAAAAAAAAAGTGAGACCTTGTACTGCTTAGGAACTCAGCTTGAGGCTTATGAAATTGGCAAGATTTTCTTTCTTCTCTTTTCCTCATCTCTCCAACCAATGTCCCCATCCCTGTTGCCACACTTTCCCCAATATTTTCCAGTGCATACCTAAAGAAAAAAGAAGAAAAGGAGTGAGAGAAAGAAAGAAAGAGGAAAGAAAAGAAAAGAAAGAAAATGGAGCTAAATGAGGAGGTAAAGGATACAGGGAGAGACAAAAGGAAGATAAAAATTAGAGACAGAAAAGAAAGATGAAGAAGAAAAGAAGAACTAGTGGGTTGAAGCTTTGCAAAATATTCTGATGTAGAATCACCTGGCATATTTGATAAATATATGTTTCTGGGCCACATTCCAAATCAGCCAAATTGGTATCTACAGGAGTAGCATCACTTAGAAGTAAATGGAAAGTTTTTGATAGATATTTACATCCCCTTTTTGTTAATTTGATTTCAGATTTTATTTTTACTTCAGATTTGCAAACCCATTTGCTTATTTAAAGCTGGCAAAAAATATTTCATTGATTTATCTAAAAGATATTTTGCTTTTTATTATACACAATAGTAACCTTTACATGAAGACGTTGATGTATTTTCACACACGTCAAAGCAACTTTAAGACAGCACCTTCTATCAATAGGATTTGTTCTAATGAGAGTAGCAGGATAATATTAAATGCATGTACCTGTGCTACAAGTATTGATGCTGTAGATGCAGAAAAATCTACATTCTGCATTGATTGTGTTCTCCTTCTCTTTTCCTTCAGTTCACTTTTTAGAATGTTTCCTAAATTATGAATCTATTGGGCTTTTTCTTATAGACACTTGGCTAAAGTTGGAATATTTTCTGCAATATTAACAATCCCATTAAGAAGTCCTATCACACCTTGTCTGAGGGACCAAATCTGTTTCAACCATGTCTGTTGGAACTTTCTCTACGGTAGAAACATCTGTGCTAAAAGACCTTGTCCAGGGTGTTGACACCTGAGCAAAGAGGTAGAGTTAGGTATTATGTGATGTATCTCCATCAAGTTGTTCATGCAGGGATGGTGTTTGTAGTCTGAAGCATGCAAGTTTCTGGATATGTTTGTCACGACTACATCAGAAATCCATATAGAAAAGGGCCTGGTGTGTAGTGATCATGTTGTCTAACCATAGAACAATGCCTACTGGGTAAGTGATCATGATGTGTACCCAGATGTAGTTGGGCCTACTGTGATAGTGATCAAGTCACATATAATTGCATCACCACCCAGGGAACTCATTGCTATATATCACATGACAGAACACTGAAGAAGCCAATAATTGTACTTGCTCAGGGCTATTAATTGTAGTATTGAGAGTAAGTATTAGCTTGGGGAATAGAAAACAAGTCTCTGATTTGGGGATAGAATGAAGTTGACATCCCTAGTTCCTGGTATTTTGGGACAGTTTCTTCTCATCTATTTCACATAATGGCAATTTATTTGTAATTAAAATAAAGCGGGTTTCTGATAAAATCTATACAGACTTAAAATCTATATTAAAATTAAATAAAACCAAACTTTATTCAATCTTATTCAAATAGAATGCCATCAGAGATTTTTAAAAATTCATAAAAATAATAAAGAACAAATATCTTGAAAGAACACAGTGCTGCATGGGATACGTGCATGGGATTTTTTAACTAAATTTACTGGAGAATTTTCTCATCCTTCAGGAATCAGGAAATATTAGAAAAAACAAGACTACCAGCCTTATATTCATACATGTATTTGTAATCAAATTATATCAAAAGTTAGTAAAGAGGAGAGATAGTCTATAAGGAATGGGGCTGGTTTAATAAGCACACCTATGTATGCATCTGTGCATCAGAGACACATGAGCTGACTGTATTCGGGTGAATTCTTTTGGAAAGAACTTCAGAGCTAGTTTATACACACAAAAGTAAACAAATGTCATTATCTCCTTCCTTTATGACGGAAGAGTGACAGATAATCAGATGACTCAGTCACTTTAGTCACCACCAGGTTTGGCTCTGCAACGTCTGTATTTTTATAAAGCCATGTGGATATGTGAATATATACAATGAAACATTTTAGGGTAGATATGTCCTGACAGGTTTGTTAAAAGCAAGCAGACTCTGTGTGTGTGTGTGTGTGTGTGTGTGTTAGCTAGGGACAGAACTCAGCCTTCACACTGAGCTCTGAGCTATACTATGTCCCAACTTCTTTTTTTGAGACAAGGTCTCACAAAGGCACTAAACAGCCTAGGCTAGTCTCAGACTTGCAGTCTTGCCTCAGCTTCCCAGAGTGCTGCAATTCCAGGCACGCAGCACCATACCTAATACAACCATTTTCAAATATCATTTGTAAATCTTTCAGAAGTTCTGCCAGTATGTTTAGATGTGATATTGTAGCAGAAAATGCCCCCACCTCCAGTCGGCCTGTGAGTTGCCCGTGTAGCAAATCCCATTATAGTTCCTGTTACTCCTGTCTCTTAGAAAAGCTGGTCACTGTGATGCATAACTGGTAACCATGATGTCTATTGTAAGAACAATCAAGTATTATGCCTCTGTACTGTGCCTTTCAGGGCTGGGGATTTAGCTCAGCAACATAAGCACCTACCTTGTACTGTCCCTTTCAACTCCATAATAACCTCCCTCTCTGGCCCTTTGAGGCCTGATATTTTGGGAATGATCCTGATCAGTGTCTGTTGAAATAAAATAACTCTGTCTCCAAATCCTGAGTGTCATTTCAGTGTTTCCGCTTACCATTGCAATATTACTAATGCTATTCATTTATGATATCACTTGTGTACACAGTTTCCTAATTTCACAGGTGAACAGAAACCCAAACATTTCCAGACCACAGATGATGATGGGATATTTCATGGACTGATAACACATTTCTCTGATTTTGAGTGGAAGTCATCTTTGTTGCTGTTCATACAGAAACTTGAACTATTAAAATTAGCTTTAGAATTTCCTAAAATAAGAGAAGAATGGAAGGAAGAAGAAAAGAAAGAAAGAAAGAAAGAAAGAAAGAAAGAAAGAAAGAAAGAAAGAAAGAAAGAAAGAAAGAAAGAGGAGAGGAGAGGAGAGGGAGGGAAGAAGGAAGGAAGGAAGGAAGGAAGGAAGGAAGGAAGGAAGGAAGGAAGGAAGGGGAAGATGGCAAAGGAGAAAAGGGAGGGAAGACAGGATTTCTCTACTCAAATCTGGTCTTCATGTCATGTGAGTCACCTCCTTGTAACTACTGAAGAGAACTTTTGGAAAATGAGATGAACTTTTTAGAGAGTCTGATTCGGTATTTAAATATAAAGGGGTCTGTCTTTTGGAAAAGGTAATGTTATTTCATGGCTGGACTCTATGGCCATGATGACTTAATAGTTTCACTCCAGGTCTGGGATCCAAACAGGGCCAGGGAATAAGGTGTTAAGAGGGACAGGGAGCAGCTGGGGTTGTAGCTCAGTGGTAGTGATTGTTTAGCATGCTTGAAGCCCTGGGTTTGAACCCCAGCACAAATAAATACATAAGGTAGAAGGGATGAAATTGGAGGATTGAAAGTGAAGCATAAGACAAATCAAGGTTTCATTTATATTTGCTATAGTTCTAATTTTAAACACCTTAAGTCATGGGAATAAAACAGGAAAAAAGGGGAAAGAAACAGTATTTTTCCTTTTATTTTATGAAAAAAATTAAAACAAAATGTCATATCAATATAATAGAATAAGAATAGTTAATACATTGTCTATTATTATCTTTAAAGTAGTTATTCAGAGTACAAAATTTGTGCATAAAAAGTTTTCCAAATGATACTAGCACAAACTGTTCTTTTCAATGAACTAAGAGAAACTAGCAGTATAACTATCTTGTGTTTTTTTTCCTTCCTTCTTTTCCCTTTCTTTTTTCCCCAACCTAGTTCCTTTTTCCTTTTGAATAATTTCTTCCCATTTCAAAATATGTTTTATACATTTTGGATCTTATTTATTCTCTCAGTTTCTCATACCAGGGAGACAGTATGATGTTTACACAGGTGAGTCTTATTTCACTTATGTGTATGGTCTCAAGTTGCCTCCATTTACCCATAAAAATCTCAAGTTTATCCTTATTTATGACTGAGTAGTACTTTATAGTATAAAAATACTACATCTTTTTTTATTCATTCTTCAGTTGATGCATATCTAGGTTGTTTCCAAGATTTAGCTATTACAAATTGTGTTGCTATAAATATGAGTGCATATCTATTGCTGTGGTATGATGTTTTTAATTCTCCCAGAAAAACATCCAGAAGGGGATAGCTGGGCCAAATGGGAGCTTTAATCCTAGTTTTTTGAGGAAGCTGCACACTGATTTCCATAGTGACTGCCCCAGTCTACACTCCCACCAACAGTGGAAAAGGGTTCCTTTTTTCCCACAGCCCCTCCAGTATTTACTATTGGTTGATTTCTTGATTCTGGCCATTCTTTCTGGAGTGAGATAGAATCTCAGTGTTGTTTTAATTTGCATATCTCAAATGACCAATAATGTTGAATATTTTTCATATATTTATGTGCCATTTGTATTTCTTCATCTAAGAAATGTGTATTTATCTCAGATGCCGATTTTTGGATTGGGTCTTTGAATTTGGAAGCCTGATTTTTTTCAATTCTTTATATATTCTAGATAAAAGCCCTTTGTCTGAGGGACGACTGGCTAAATTTTTTCCCACTCCATGAGTTTTCTTTTTCTCTTTGTTGGTGATTTCTTTTGATGTTCAAAAGCTTTTTAATAAGATGAGATCCCATTTGTTGATTCTTTGTAATATTTTCCCTTTGGCCTGGGTTTTGTTTATGCACTCTCTGCCCACACCTATGTCTTCAAGATGTCTACCCACTTTCTCTTCCAGTATAGTTAGAGTTTCTGTTTTAATATTTAGAACTTTAATCTACTTGTACTTTAGTGCATGGTGATATACCTGGATCTAGTTTTAGTCTTCAGCATGTGGATAGCCAGTTTTTCCAACACCATTTATTAAAGAGGCTGTCTTTCTTCTAATGAACATGTATGGCTCCTTTGTCAAACATAAGGTGACTGAGTGGGTTTGGAGTTGTATCTGCATCTTCTATTCTGATCCATTGATCCTCAGGTCTGTTTATTCATTTCAGTTTATTTTATTTTTGCTAGCATCATTTATTATAGTAGCTTTAGAGTCTACTTTCAAGTCAGATATTGCGATGCCTCCTGCCTTGTCTTTGTTGTCCAGAATTGCTTTTGCTATTCTAGGTCTCTTCTGAGAAACAGTAGTTTTGATATTTATTGGGCTGGTATGAATTTCCAGAACTGTGTTAGTCAATTTGTATTATTTCATTTAGTTTTTATAAGGAAACTCTGAGATAGGTACATTATATAAATTTCAAAAATTCACAGTTTATGCAATATAACTAGGATCATAGAATACACAGGACTGTTTTCTTCTAAAGTCCAACTATGCTGCATTACCAGGCTTAAATTCTTTAAGTGAGTTTTAAAACTATGTAGAATGTTTTGGTAAAATATTCCAGTAGTTTTCTTTGGTTAGCCAGTCAGGCACTTTTAAATGACTCTATCCTTTCACATATCAGCTAAAACATACTACTTAGGCCATTTCATCTTTGTGAAGTAGAAGAAAAGCACTACTTATAGGAGAAAGGACCTTAACAGTCAATAATAGGACCTTTAAGCAGCAAGCTCAACATCCCATTATAGCCGCCTGCAAAACTATTAAAAGGCACTAATATGGCGGTAAAAATTGGCCCTCAAATTGTTGCCCACTTCCAGAGTCCCTTAGTCCATGAAGATCTCCTAAGTTATCTGAAAAAAGAGGGTGTTGGTCACCTCCAGGCATGTATACAAGCACTCAAGGAAAATGCTCAGTGCTGACAGGACTGCTGTCCTGGAGAAGTGTGGGAGATGGGTACTTGGTACATCAGTGTCCCCTGCCTGGCTGAGTAAATGGGATTGACATCCTTCTTTGAAAGTGGACACTAGGGGGAGGGGATGTAGCTCAGTGGTAGAGTGCTTATTTAGCATGCACAAAGCCCTGGATTCAATCTCCAGCACTGCAAAAGAGAAAGTGGACATTCAAAAACTTAGTTTCCTTTAAAACCTACTGCATTAGCCCCATTAGAAATGGGGCTGCCCTTTAAGTAAAGGCATAAAACAAGCACTGGAAGTAGTGTCACCACTGGAAAAAAAACTCTAGCAATTGATATCAATTAGAGGACAGCCTTCCTGTGGGTGAGGTGTGCAAGGACATTGTTTCTCTACCTCTCCACCCACCAATGCCATCTAACCTGAGATATCAATACATACCTTGTTTATGCAAAAGTCAAATCACTTCTTTGCCCTGCCAGTGTATACTTTTAGCCCTTTCCAAGAGTGGAGGGATACGTATCTATTTGGTTATTGGTCCTTGTTAAGCTCCTTGTATTCCAAAAATAAACCTTAATTCTATCTTCTATAACATGATCATTTAAGCCATATGGCCATTTCCAGCATATGAGTCTGCCCTTAATTTGGCATCTAGAGAATCACACTTCAGGTAACTATAATACAGCACAATTTTTAGCTATCAGCCCTATTTGTCAGGAAGAAATGAAGAGAAAACCCCTATGTAAGGAGGATGGTCTGGAGGACACAGTGTCTACCAACACTTTCAGATGTACATTCTGTACCTCATAGCCTCAGAGGTCCAGGCCTTCTGAGTGTGTGTGTGTGTGTGTGTGTGTGTGTGTGTGTTATTATGGATTGAACCTTTGTACTGAACAACATCCTTGGCTGTTTTAAACATTTTTATATTTTATATTGAAATAGAGTCTCCCTAAGTAATTAAATTGTCCAGGTTGGGCTTATACTGTGATCCTCCTGCATCAGCCTCCCAGAGTGCTAGGACAGGATATTTAACCACTGTAGGATTGATTATTTATGCTGATTGCCTCTGATGCTGTCAGCTTATGTGGACTATCACTACATGAGACAGCCCTAAGAAGCCCCTTTTGTGTCTACTGTAAGGATACTGTTGAGACTGTTATAACACCAAGTCATTCTATTTATGACAGCTCTTGAACATTCCAAGGAGGACAAAGAACAGTTATAAATTTCCTGAGCAATCATATTATCCAATGAACACTGAAATGTGAAACTGACCAGGCTTCTTAATTTAATAATATTAAGAAATTTAGAGCCCAAATACTATCCTCACATATTTTAGATACTTTTAAAAGGCACCTGAAATTCTTTCTGAAACAAGGTTAGGGATTTGAGTAAGTCAATAAATATCTAAGTAACTGGTTTTATTTCAATGGTCTCTGTTTTGCCCTGCCAAAGTCACCTTAACAGCCGATGAAAGACAGAAAACCTGTCTTCAGATTAAGAGAAACAAAGTTGCTTTTCTTTCTGCCTCTTAACAAGTCACTGTGGAATTTAGGGGGCTCTCTATTTGCTAATTACATAGGAAAGAGACTATTTTGTTCTAGGGAACAAGGACCCGATCATAGACATAGTAGTTATTAATTCTCCATTTTCCTTAATTCAGGATTCCAGCTGCATACTCCACTCACAAATCTGTGCTTGTAAACATTAGCAATTGATACCAAATAGAGGACAGCCTTCCCCGGGTATGGTGTACAGGAAAGATAAATAGGTGAGGTGAGCCACATTTAGAATAGCAACCTAGGTTTCCTAGCAATGGAGTCCTTTCAGCTAACACTTTGGTCCCCAGCAAGCTCAGTGCTCTAACCAGCTCATTGTCTGAGAGGTGCCAGTAAGTCAGTGAGACAGAGAGAGAAACAACCTTCCCAGTTCCAGTGACACTTCAGGAGAAAAGGACAAGCCCATGGAGGAAGTCAGCCAGGCAGCTGAGATCAACATATGTTACAGGAGACCAAACCAACAGCAGGTGTGCACCTATAGCCCCACAAAACTCTGGATCTCAGCTCCAACTCCCTATTGAAAACAATATAACAGGCCTAGCCAGTTCCATAAATGCGGCAGTGGCTCAAGCTGAATGGCAGCTATGCTGAATTTAGAGCTGATTCCCTCCAAATGTGGAAGTTCTCAAGGATAACGTAGCTGCATTCAAAAGAATCTATTTTACCTCCCCGACCTTGTTCCAACAAGTGTATTCCCCTCTTTCAAATTCACTTTTTTCAAACATCAGTATCATGTACTTTGCTAAAATATGCAAAATCATAATCATCAGCCCAATAGATATTAGTGCCCCTTAGAAATTCAAAGTCCTGAAATTAAATCTATATAACTCACTCACTGTTTGGACACAGATAATTATCCAAGTCCAATTCATTAGCTCCATCACAAGAGCTTTACTTATTTTCAGTATACCCACTAAAAATCTGAGTGTGTGGCATCAAACTATTCTATGTGTGGGGCACTGAATGTGTTTTCCAGTCAGGGCTGGGGTGACAAATGAGACAGGCTGTTGGTGGTATTCAAAATGGAGCATTCTAGACCCTCTGGAGCTGTGCTTTTTCAAATCGGTTTCCTTCAATTTTTATTACATCTGCCTCCTTTTTCCTTGGTTAATAAAATACAGAGCTGTCAGGCTGATTATGTTTAAGTCTATTTGGATCCTTTGTGGAAGTGGGAAGTAAATCATCAGCTTATACACAAGGTGGCACCCTGTGATTCCAACAAGGTCTGAGAGAAGAGATGCTACTAAGAGGCTGAGCCACAGCTGCACATTTTTATTTACCATCTGGTATTCCCACTGTGGCAAATGAAAAGGTGGAAGTAGATGTTTGGCATGTTACCTCTCAGTGTAGTCTCCATTCCTACACCTCAAAAGATTTGGAGCTGATTCCGTAAGGGTCGCTGGAGCCACAGGACTGATTCCAGTTGATAGTAATGAATACAGACCCCACACTGAGGTTACATATGGAAAACAACGAAGCTTTATTGGTAGTAGGCTCATTCAGGGAACATATGGGGGAGGGGTGGAGATGCAGTTCACATACCAACTTAATTAACTTTCAATTGGGTTTGCTGAACTAGGGATCCAATTAGAAAGAACGTGACATTTACAAAACTGGGAAATAGTTGAATAGCAACTGTGTTTACTAGTTTAAAGATTCCTTTCTAAAAGTCATTTGTCCATTATTTAGAAGTTGCATACCCTGACTACAGTTTTGGGAAATGGAAAACTGCAGTATAATCTCAATTTTTACAGTTACTTGGTATTTGCTCTAATTTAAACTACATTTAGAGGGTGGTTTTATGTTTTATATGGCTTTAAAAGTGGTTCTAATTCTTGGGTGTTTATATATTACATTGTTGTGCTAAATGCAGGTTATTTTGAATAGATACAGAGCACATTTGAAGTGGAGTGATTTTAGAATGACCACTCAGTGCACTGTACATGGAAATTAAAACAGGATATTATAGTTTCATAACCATTTGAGACAGGTTTTGATAAAGATATTTTATAAAAGGCTATACTTTAAAAGTTGAAGATACTCTGTCTTTAGCACTAACAATTACATAGCTGTACAACAAAGATTAGCAATAATTTTTATGAAAAATAATATTTATATACAGATAAAGACTACTTTACAAATGTAAAACAAATGTAAAACTAGAATGTAGACATTCTGGTTTGAGCACTGAGTTGCAAGCCAGGAAAACACAGAATTGTGTTATTTGCCACAAATTATTTTATTCCCATTTCCATAGGACCAAAAGAAAATGGAGATGTGGGTAGGAAATCTGTTACTTGACTAAAGTAAAAGAACAAGAGCAAAGCAACTATTACTAAAGTAAAGCCAGTTCCTATAGTTAAATTTCAGATGTCAAAGTTTCTTTGAATTGCTTCAATTGGTTCTAAAATTCCTATGGCCAAAGACAGGAAGCTGGAGAACAAGGTAAGCTAACAAAAGAAGGTACTGGCAGCAAAGCCAAAGTCAGGTAACAAGCTAGTAATGTATATGAACTTCAAGCTGGAATGGAATGGTACTGCTATTACTAAGTATCTTCATGGAATATCAGTCAACAAATATATATATATATATATATATATATATATATATATATATAAATAATCAGTCAACAAATATATATTCATGCCTATATGTGTGAGGTATGAACCTGGAAATATAGTGATTGATAGAACAGATATTGTTTCTTCTGTCTTGAGTCACTGAATCTTAAGGCTTTGGATTATACACTTGTATTAGCCATTAGTTGGGAGGTTTCAGTAATTTGGATCAGCAACGTTAAAAGGTTGAATATTTAATAAATGGAAGAGCTTGGACAGAAGGGTAGAAACACTGGTAAAAATAAGAGCTTTGGAGTCATGATAGATCTGGATTTGAACTCAGTTCTGTGTTACACTGTAGAAATAATATTAAGTTATTCACAAATTATGAGACTGTTTCCTTATTAGTAAAATTATTATATTTCTTCCTATGAATAAATAAGAATTATGTGGTTATAAGAATTAAGTGAAATTAGTTTATCAATATTTCCTTCCTCAAGAGTAACAAATAGATATTGAAATTAGAAAAAAAAAAAACCTGTAATTTTTGACCCCGAGAAGTGCTGGGCATCCAGTTAAAAGCCCTAGATGACTCATTTCTTCAATCATTGCTTTTTTTCCTCTTTCAGTCTTGAACCCAGTGATGACCCCCTCCTAAGAACTTCTTGTTCTTCCTTGCAGGGACTGGAACTGCTCCAGAGGGTAGCACTCAGAGCAGGGCATGCCCATACGCTTGAGGAAGGTATTGCTTACAAGAAATGAGTCACAGCATTTCCATTGTTTCCAATAATAGTGAATGTGAAACACTTAAGCCCACTAAACAATGCCCCAAGTCTTGCTGGGACAAACTGGTGAGGTTATTTAGACTCTACCATGATGTGTGTATCATCATCTACCTTCAAGGAGACGAAAAGGGGAAGAGAGAAAGAAAATGGAGAGGGAGGAGAGGGAGTAGAGAGGAGGTGGTAACAAAGAAATTATAGTTTCCATGTCATATAGACCTGACAATAGGAATCAACGTTATCACTGTTTTTTTTTTCCACTGTGGGAATTTAGCAAACCATCTTCCCTTTTCTGAGCTTTTGACATTTATTAAAAAATAGTAAAACTGTTAACATTGTGTGGATTTTGTGAGAAATCTGTGATGCTTAGAGACTAACCAAGAAACTTAGCAAAAAGAAGCTGATGTCAACAATATTGGTACTTGAGTCAATCTGACTTCCCCTCCTCCTCAGAGCTTTTCAAACTACTTGAGGCTAGTCATGTCTCTTTTCTCTGAACTCTCACAGCAATTGCCTGTGGAGGTCATTTGGTAATTAATCACGTACTACTGTCTTGTGTCATCTCGTCTATAGTTTTCTTCCACTATTTATACATTTGAGGGCTGTGATTTCCCTTTGCAGCTCTCCTTTTCTTCAAGTATTTACAGCTCTTACTGTCATTCATCTAATTTTTTTTTTTTGGTACCAATGATAGAACTCGCGACCTCGCACTTGCCAGGCAAGTGCCTATCATTCATCTTTTCAACTATCCCAACATCCGATTAACGCAAACACTACATCAGGGCAAGAACTTTATCTCAGTTTTCTTTACGTGTTCACAGCACCCGATTTTTACAACCATCTGCCACTTTGGAAATGTGTACTGCCTTGACTGAACCTTTAAGATAACTAGTATTTTTGGAAATCACAGAAATATCCATTCTCCACTAAATAACTAACGAAGCTTGGGTGACAGGTTGAAGTTCACTTGTTGCCTCCCGCAGTCTTCAACCTTTAACACTCGCTGCTGCTCTGAGCATCGTCCCGGCGAAGGCGAGGCTGAGCGCTGACGCCGTTCTTCGGAGAGCTCTTCGGAGGGATCCTGCAGAGAGGATGCGAAGGAGCGAGCTGCGGCTGTCTGGGCGTCTTCGGGGGCGGGCGAGACCCTGCAAGGCTGCGCCCTTAAGTGGGCAGCCGGGACAGACCCTTCGCTCCTCCCGGGGATGCGCGAATTGCAGATGCGGAGTAGCCTGCGCTCTGGGCGCCCCGGAGACAGATGAGCGCTTTTTAAGTTCAGGCTCGGGCGGCGGCTGTCGGGCCCGGGCCAACAGCTTCCTTTCCAGCGCACGGACTTAGGCACACACGCGCCACACTGCTCGCTCGCTCGCCCCGCGCCTTCCTTCCTCTGGGCACCGGGCGAGAGGTGACGGGCCGCAGGCACAGGCGCACGCTCTGGGCGCCGGTGAACTCGCGCACCTGGCACCTGCCACACGGCGACGGTCACGGCGCTGGCCGACAAGCGGAGGGGCACCGTCGCCGCCCGTGATTCTGCGAGCGGCCGGAGGCCGAGGAGGCTCACGCGGGCCGGCTCGGCAGCGGAGAGAGTGGGTGGGCAAGCTAGGGAGGGGAAGGGAAAGGAAGGAGGAGGGAGGGAGAGGGCGAGGCGCGTCCCCGAGGCGGGGGCGCGCTCTCGCGCGGGCTGCCGGGATCGCTCGCCGCCGCTGTGGTAATGTCCGCCATGTTGGCCATGGCGCAGGGAGCGGATCGGGCGGGCGAGCGGCAGATCTAGTGTGTGGAAGCGGCCGCGGGCGGCGGGGGGCTGTTTTCGGGCGGGGTGGGCGCCCATGCTGTGGCCGGGGTCAGTGAGGAGGAGGAGGAGGAGCGGGTCGGCCGCGCTGCACTGAGGAAGGAGGTGGAGGAGGCGGCGGGAGTCCTCCCCCCCCCGCCCGCCCCGCAGCCGCCGCCGCCGCCCGGGCTGTTCCTGTAAGGCGGGGAGACAATGAGTAAACTCTCCTTCCGAGCGCGGGCGCTGGACGCCGCCAAACCGCTGCCTATCTACCGCGGCAAGGACATGCCTGATCTCAACGACTGCGTCTCCATCAACCGGGCCGTGCCCCAGATGCCCACCGGGATGGAGAAGGAGGAGGAATCGGTAGGGACTCGAGTGTTTATTACCCCCCCTTCCCTCCTCCCCCCTCCCCTTTGTCAGTCGGGCTTCGCCATTCACAGAGCGCTTTACGCTCGCTGGAGGGCGCCGCTGCTGCTCCAACGCATGGGACCCTACGCTGGCAGAGTAGCGTAAACCCTCTCGGCCGGCGCAGCGCCCGCCCGCGGCCGCCATGTTGTTGCGTCCTAGTGTTGTGATTAGCTCGCAGCGCCGCTTAGGCTGCCGTAAGGGGGCCTTGCCTTAAGCGGCGGCCGGGAATGGCGCAGGAGATGCGCTGGCCGCACTTAGCGTAAGGCTGCTGTTTACCTTAAAAAAAATTTTTTTTTTCTCCACCAGTGCGGAGTTGTTTAATGATGAGGCATCCTTTAGCGAGGGAAGATTTTCCTTTCACTTTTAAATTTGGTTTGGCATTGGATTCCATTTGAAATGATTTAGGGAAAGTAAAGCGCTTTCAAAACAAACATCCTCCTCCCAGCCTGGGAAGGATCCCCGCTCCTCCGCCTGAGGTGGTGCGGCGGAAGGAGGGTGTGCAGCACTGCGTCTGGGGCCGCGGCTACGGAGCGAGCCGGAGACTGGCAGCGGGCTCTGCCCCGCCGGGACGGCCCTGCTCGGGGCGCCGCGATAGCAGACAGCCGGACGCTGGGGAAGTAGTCACCCGCCCTGCTTCTCTGCTCCCCGCGTCTCCCCGAATTGGCTTTGCAGGGTGGTCCTGTAGAAGTTCAGGATCTGCGGCATCTGGATTGGCGCTTATAATTTTGATAATGCAGTGCCTTTAGAAAAACTGTTGCTCCCCCTCCGGAGAGAGGTTAAATTTTGCATAAGAATTAACTTCATCTAATGTGATCGGGTGTTTATGACTGAATCTGTTTTACTTGCGTGCGAAGTTCATAGTAACTGCACCCTCAAGAATTTCTTCAATGAACCTACAGTCCCGCCTTATTGTCAACCTCGGGAGTGTGTGGATTGGTTCTGTGACTGTCAAGAGAAAGCCCGAGGTTTACGTGATTGGTTTTCTCTTGACTATTAATATTGCAGGAAATACATTTAAGCATGTGATTGGCTGCTGGAGTTCTGATCTCACTATGTTACACTGTTATTACCACTTTCTCCTGTAATTTCATCACCTTTCTCTTTGGCATTTGATTACTTGGAAAGCTTAACATTTTCAAGAGATGAGTATGAACAGTGTAAACATTCGGTTTTTTGAAAAATGAAATTAAACCCCACGACTAATGCCTGAGATTTAGAGGTGACCCTTATGACAGAATTTTTTGCTTTTGTTTTATAAAATTTGTTACTCAGTTTTCTATTGGAAGGATAATTTTAATGTTAATATTAGATACAATAATTAATTAAATTGAACTGTATAAAGGATAGTTTTGAGCATTCTGATTTTTCCAGGTTTTGGCCCAAAAAAGAAAGTATCTTATGAGCCATAATAATCAATATTGTATGTAACTGGTTGGGTCCTATTATATTAGAACTTGAGTCAAGAAAGCTGTGCTTATTAATCCTCAAAAGACAAACTACTTTTTTTTCCTCAATCAGCTGTACACTTGGTCCTCATTTACAATATGTTGAGGTTTTGAATCTTAATTGAAGAAAATTTGCACATTAGTTTTTTTAATGTTCTATTAAAAATAAGTGCTTAACCCGTCATTTTTGTACTATTCAGTTTCTCGTAAAATTTGTGATTTTTGGTCTAGAATGTAGGTAGTAAACCCAAATTCTGTTTACTGCACTGTTTCATATGCCCAATTTTAAAAAAGAAGAATAATTCAAATTATGATTGTTATAGAGTTGAAATGCAGTCCCTCTGAAGTTCTTTAAATCAAAGTTGAAACAAACTGTAATAGTTAAGATTTATTGTGTAAAGTATTTTTTGCTTCCTGGAATGTCAAGTTGGGTGTAAGATTTCCTTTTTTTTCCTTCCCTCTTTCTTTCCTCCTCCCCTCTCTCTTTGTAATATGTTTTATTTATAGGAATTCTGTTATTAGGTGTAATGATGTATTTAAAAAGTTCTGCCTTATGTTTTAAATAGCAGTAGAATATAAATTCTACAAATGTTTTGTGTTTTGCTTGAATTGTATTTTAGTTCAGTTTCCAGCGTCTAAATGTATTAGTTATCTTCATAATTACTTTAAAATTGCATAGATTTGTTTACAAACTCTAGGGTTATGTGTTTGTGTTGAATGTTGTGTTTCTAAACAGTTTTTCCCTATTTGGTTGGCAAGATCCAGGACTTCATTTTGAAACTTCTTTTATCCCACTCATGAATTAAAACCCATGTCTCCTGTGTAACTATTGGACTATTATTAGGCTTTGTTTATAGAGTCATGGACTCTATAAACTTTTTGACAAGGCCTTGATGAGGTAATACAGGGTATCTTTGGCTTTGGTAGTCTGCTACTGTTGTTGACTATGTCATTCTTTTGGGGTTTTCTGCTGCACATGCAAACATCTTTAATTTCTTTTCTTCCCCTACCATATTTTCACAGTCCTGCTTACCATTTGCCAGTTGGCATCCTCTGGTAACTTGGTGTGTATGTTGTTCCTCATGGCTCTTGATTTAGTTTTGGTACTGTAAGCTAATGTTTATTTAAAATGGAAAGGAGAAAAATTAGATCAGTGATTTTACTACCTCATCAGTGCTGTATAGTGGTATTTATTGTTTTTAGTAACTACCACCTACTGAATGCTTTTTGTGCCCAGATACTGTGCTAGGACTGTTTTATTCAATCCTTTTTAAGTTACCTTTTTTGAGGTATAAGTTCATGTACAATGAGGTGTACACTTACAGCAGGGTTTGATAAGTTTTGACAAATGGGACATAAGATGGGACATTTCCAACATGGATTAAACAACCAAAAACTAGAAACAGTTCCAATATGCAACAATAGATGGATATAGAAACATTTACCAATTCACTGGAATACCATTCAGTAATGAAAAGGTATAAAGTGATACATGCAACACTGGATGAATCTAAATGCTAAGCAACAGAAGTGGGAACCAAACAAGTAGTGTGCTTCCAGTTATATGAAATTCTACAAGAGTCAACTAATCTACATTGAAACAACAGCAAAAACAGGGAACAAGAAGGACTAAACTATAAAGAAGCACAAGGAAACTTTTTGGTTAGTAATGGCTTTTTAAGAGGTGCTACAGTTTTTGTTTGGTTAGTAATGGCTTTAAGAGGTGCTACAGTTTTTGTTTTGTTTTGTTTTGTTTTGTTTTGTTTTGTTCTGAGACAGTCTCACTGTGTAGTTCAGGTCAGCTTTCCTCTGGTTGGAACTGGTTCTTTTGTGGTACTTGGGGTTCAAACCCTTGGCCTGCATGTTTATATGTGTTAGATACATGCTTTACCAGTGACCATATGCCCTTTCTTGACTTGCTCTTCGCTTTTCAGATTTTCTATCATTTTTCTTAATTAATTTTGTTCCTCCCTATATAAGCACCATTGTATTTATGATTATTTTAAGTTAGTTTAAGCAGATAAGAAATCTGTGGGGAAGTATCCTAGTATTATTTAGGTTTTTCTTATTAGAGCATAATTTCTGTAAAGGGCAACAGCTTTGATTGTTTTTTTCATTAATATATTCAAGAGCCTAGAACTGTGCCTGGAACATACTATATATATATACTTGCTAGATGTATGTTAAGTGTTGAATGAGCTTGCTTTTTTCCCTAAACCAAGAGCTTTGTTTTTGTGTCACTACACACACACACATACACATTTCATTTTTGTTGAATCTCTGAGTGTGCCTGTGTGTGTAATTTATAACTACAGTTGGGTAACTTTTCCAAGAATTTTCTTTAATGCTGTATATGAGTAACTGTTAAATCTTTTATTTTCTTTAAATCAGAACCTCTTTAAATATAGAACTTTTTCTTCACATAGGTATGGCTGCACTATTAGTCTTTATCTTGTATTAATTCCTAAAGCTATATGGAGACTTGTATATTTCTTCATACCAGCAAGACTTAATTTTCATGACTCATGTGATTCAGTTTGTTTTAAAGAAAGAGAATATAACTTAAATTGTCATTTCTCCCTCATATGTTGCTTAATTTTTCTTGTTATCTTACTATCTGAAGTGATGTTAGACCATTAGGGTAGAAGTATATTCAATCTTAATGTTTAAAAATTACTTTTGGCACAATATATTTCATGTTATTATAGAGAATATGAAGTATGATTTTATAAGTTTATACTGTAAAAACATGAAGCATTTCTTTCAACAAAAGCAAATGAAATGTCAAGTATTATCTCAATGCTTGATGTTACCTAAATAAGATGTTGAGAAGCTATTTAAAGGAGTTTGTATACCAAAAGTTTATGTAGTGTTGTGTGCTGAAGTGTTGTTAGGAGTAAAAAACAATACAGATCTTGATTTCATACAACTTTTGTGAGTTATTAAAGTATGGCATCTGGAAAGGTACCAAAAAGTACTAGATTATGGTATCAGAAGAACATTGAAGCGATTGAGAGAAAATTTACTGAATGCATAAAGATTGAGAGAAAATTTACTGAATGCATGTACACTTCATGGAGAGAAATTACAATTTGAACTTTTAAGTTTGGCTGTAGGGTATATGTTGAAGCTAATACTTGAGCAGAAGGATATTTAAACCAAATACTGTGGAAGTAGAGTGAATGAAAGTTTTTCCATGTTTTCTATCTTTGACCTTTCACTACTGATCCAAACTTTAGGTAGGTAGCACTTTGTCTTGTCTCTTAGCTGTTTCTTTTGGATATGCAGACATTTTTTACTTTATTTGCTCTGTTTCCTTCCTTGTCTTCAGAACTAAAAACAAAAATAAAAGCACTCAGGAAATATTTGATGAATGACTGAATAAAAATTGGAATGGTGATTAGGTTGGAAAAATCTAGACCTTTACCAGATTATACATAAGTTTAAATGTTAGACCCAGGAGTCCGGAGGTTGGTAGGATCTTTAAAGTGAGGCGTCTGAAGTCCTTTCTAGCTCTATTATAGCCATGTAACTTGGGCAGTTGCCTATTTTCTGTGAGCTTCAGGTTATTCATTGCTATCATCACAACATTTATTAAGTATGTTAAATGTGTGTGTTGAGCATGTGCTGAGCACATTGTTAAATTCAGTAGATGACTTAGAGCTCATTATAACAGGAGTATGTAAGTACAGTTATCTCTTTTCCAGGAAAACTGGGGCTTTAGAAATTAAAGCTAAGAGGGTAGCCCTGACCAACACATATGTAATATACTAATTTTCTCTGCTGCCTATTGGGCATACTTAGGCCCAGTCTTATGTGTAACATGGTGTAGGATTTGAACTCATATCCTATGGCTGATTAATCCCAGGGCTCTTGAATTTCACCTTTATATTGTTTCATCTGTTAAATGAGTGGCTTGAGAAGAAAATGATAGTTAAAAGTTCTACTCTTCTACCATTTATTATCTTATAAGTATGCCAGATTCATTGAAACTTTTTTTTTTTTTTGCCAAAGGGAGTATTAGGAAAGAAACCTTTGAATCTAAAAAGTGTAAAGAAATGATGTATCTGTGGCAAAAATTTAGATTTCATCTGTGTCTAAAAATGAAGTCTTATAAATATTTGACAGGTGGAATAATTAGTTTGGTTTCAAGTAATAGAAACCCAATCCAGTTAATTTGAGGATCCTGATTCCAAGGAAGGGTTGAGTAACTATGGTCCATCAACAGTAAGTCATTGAAATTCAAAATCACTGAATTTTAATAATTCTGAATCTCTTTAAGTACTCTGTTGGTCACCTTTATGTGTTCTTGGGCTGTATGTTTCAGTTGTTGGGGCAGGTTAGTATAAATTAAAAAATCCCATGGAGTTGTTGGAAGGATGAGTTGTAGTGTGTTTGGAACAGTTTATGGCATGCAGTAAGCATTTGATAAATATATTGCTGTCATAATTGTTATATTTCTGTCATTTGAGAATTCTACATTGTTGAGATGCAGACTGTTACTGTTTGGCTTGCAACAGGTCTGTTTCTAAGTTTGTGCAGTAGGGAGCAGGGAAAATTAGTACATGCTGTGTGTGTTGGTCAGGGTTACTCTCCTAGCTAAGGAGCTGACCTGAGAGATCTGATAGGTAGATAACATTACAAGCTGGGAAGTCGAATTGTTTAAATTTATGATCTGTCCCAAGGTGAACCTGTATACTAGTTTCTTTTTACAAACTGTATATTTGTAAAATATTTTAATGGTATTAAAATATTTTGGTTGCGTTTTAAAATTTGAATTAAAAACTGTCTCAGGTCTTTTCAAATAATGTAAAGCTGTCATGCTTAGTAATTTTCAGATTCATAAGGGATAAGTTGTGTAGCATTGAAGAAATCACTGAAACTTTATACCCCCAAATTTTCTAATTTCTGAAATAGAATTGGACTGAGTGACCTTTAAATTACTGTTGGCTCTAAAAATTATTTGCATCTGTGAATTCACATGTCTGTCTACTGAGATACTATCCTGACTGTTAGTTAGATGAGAAGCACTAAAAATGTGATGGTATTAGAAATATATTAAGATACGAGTTGAACTCTTTAGCACTACTGACATATGATCACTGTGGTTTAGCATTCTTTTTAAATGAAAATCAGTCACATCACTATTTGATACTAATTTTTCCTAAACCTCAATTGAGCAGTCTTTATATTTTGGATGTGATCATTTCCCTGGTTTTCATTTTCTTTATCTTTACTACTCATTGCTGTGAAATGTTCTGAATTTTGGTAATATTTTTAGTCAGCTTTCTAATACTTCATGTTTTTTACTTGAGTTTATTTGTAAGGGTGTGTGAATGTTATGTATATATGAGACTGTGAGAAAGAGAATATGCTTATTTTGCAACTAAATTCCTTAATGAAATCATCATATTTGTTTTATTCAATACCTTAGATAAGCAGGATAGTGACCCTTGTACTTCTGTTGCTATTTTAAGTGATGAAAAGTTTGTGATATAGACATCAATTATGACCCAAACCACTTGGATTGAGTTTGGTTGTATCAGCATATAGCACTCACCTTCATTTAGTTTTAAATAAAGTTGAAGTAGAACTTTGAAATTGCCTGTCATCATTCAGGACTGTACCTTGTGGAGCTAATACAGTAGAAGGAAAATGACAGTTACTCCCAGGTTTTCCCTAGCACCATTTCCTTATGCGTATGGGCTTTTTTAGATCCCACCCCACCCCGGCTGTATTGCTGTGAAATAAGAGTCACTGTCTCGTAGCTCTCAAATGTGTATCTTCAGTTCCCAGAAAAGATCTATAATTTCCTTTTTTTCAACAATATAATTTCTGTTGGTATTGTTAGTCACAAGTATTGCCAGCACTACTGTGATGTCTTGTCTGTATTAGTAATTGAAAGAAATGTTAAGTTGGTTGGAAGTGAGGAAAATTCATGATCATTTTCCTATCTAAGGTCACAGATCCCTCAATTCTTTCTACAGATGCTCTGGGGATTTGTGACCTGAGATTTAGAACTCCTCTGGAATTTCCATGGCTTAAATGCCATTCCTGTGGCATTCTTCTTCCAAATATTTAGGCAGGTGGCAGATTTCACTCCCGTCACTATAAGGACATGCTGCTATAAACAGAATTGTGCTATTTTTATGTTTAAGATATTTTCTATTGCCTTTTTCAAATTGAAAAATAATAGAGATGTATGATTTTAAAAATAAAAATATTTATGACTTTAGCAGCTTGGATCAGTATTTAAAAATACAGGCAATTTTAAGGTTGTGCTCCACTTACATAAAACAGACAAGGCAAATAATAAGAAAATGATAGATCTTTTACCATCTCTATTGGTCTGCCTCATGGCTTATTCCTTTCAGCCTGTTCACTGCTGCCCCAATGCACAAAAGGTTATACATAAAAAGTAAGTGTCCTTTCTTTCTTAGGTCTGTACTCTGCAGTGGCAGGTACTGTTAGCAGAGTGTATGTGTATGTTCTGGAGAATTTCTAGATAAGTGTTTTTATTATTTGATCAAGGAACCATTTTAACAAGTCATTAATATGTCACCTTAAAGTTAATATCTCAGTCTAGGGTCACAAGAGTTAGTTAATACTGATTTTAAATTTCTTTTGAAATCTTCAAGAAATTGAGAATTGGTATAGCTTTCTGTTAGGTTGTTTGGAGATTAAATAGCAAACTTTAACCTGTCGTTCCCATGTAGGAATTGTACACCTTGAATTGTATACAGGATTTTTGTCTATATTCTTTTGTGTGTGTGTGTGTGTGCATGCGCGCACACAAGCTATTAAATCAGATGAACTGTTGATTGACTTGTCAGTGTATTTTCTTTAACATTTATGACTTTAGTAGCTTGGATCAGAAGAGCAATAAGATACCTTTTTTGAAGAAAGCTGTATTATTTCAGGGCTCATGTTGTCAAGCCAGATGCTTTATACAGACTGTACTCTTTAAGCTTTTAGTATAGTTGTTTGTAATGTTTATTCATTAAGTGTATATCCTCATGAACACAGACACTGTGTTTCTGTATTACCTTTTTGTTCCCACCCTGTGGTACAGGAAGTGGTCCACAGGAGCTGCTCAGTAAACACTTATTAACTGAATGAGCAAAACCTGGTATATACTTTGGACAAACAGAACTAAGATGTATCTATCTTCAGGCAGCTTGTAGACTCATCAAATATAGAGTGAATGACCATGAGGACTTATTGACCATAGAGAATGATCAAAAGGAGGTAAAGTACAAGAAAGAGTGTACCCAGATAACTCCATATGAGATATATTGTGTTAAAATGGAAGGAAAAATGATATTGCGGAAATCTACGTCATGAGTGACATGATTGAACAAGAATATATATGAATTGATGTAATAAATAGACATTATATAATATACTGTTGAATTAATTTTTACAAATTGGTTGTGGACTGATTTCTATGCCAGAATGCTATGAGGATTTTTGATTTTTTTGTTTTACCTTTGTTTTGTTTTTTGATGTCTCATTACTTTTATGTGAGGAAGTATGTAATGTCCAGTAAAATTATTACAGGTTTGTATGATCTAGTGTAGATTCATCCTTTGGGACAGGTAAAAGTATTATAAAATAGTGGTTACTAAAAGAAGGAAAAGGAAAAAGGAAGGAAAAGAAATTGTTATGAAGGGTGCTGTAATGAAATAGTGCTGCTTACTTAATATACAAATAATGCATAGATTTTATTTATTTTGATTTAAACCACAGTAACCACTTTCTATGAAGAAAGTATTTGGAAGAAGAGTGTCTATACATTATAGGTACTTGGTCAGTAGGAGTTAACCCTCAGCTTTGAAACAGTGTAGTGTATATTTCTTTTGAAGCTTTCAAGATAGATCCTAAAGACATATAAAAAGATACAAGTCAGTAATTCTCAAACTTCAGCATGCATCAGAATCTTGTAGGATTTATTAGAACACAGATCTCTGGGTCTCATCCCTTTGGTATCTGATTCAGTAAGGTCTTGTTTAGGGTCTGAGGATTTAAATTTTTCAGGTGATCCTGATACAGCTTGTCTAGAAATCCAGCTTTTAGAACCATCATTAAGAGGCTGAATAATGCTTCTTGTCTTGTCCATACATCAGAATTTTTGGGATGGTTTTATAAAATCCATGTATAAGCTTTATCCTAGACTACCAGCCAGATCACAATTTAAAGTTCATCTGATCCAGTGGGATTTGTTTAGGTAGAAAAAAGAAATTGGACTGTGTGCTCATAATCCGTGCCTTTTGTTTTACCATTTTAACACTCCTTTCAAGATTTCTTTCCTAATCAGTTAACTTTCAGACTTGTTAAGCTGATCTATCATGCATGTATGTATGTACATGTGTATGTATAACCAAAATATTGTCTACTTTGACAGATACATACATAAAGAATACAGTTAATTTTTTTTATTATTTGAGGTAGTTACATTCTATAAAACCACCATGTGTGCAGAATTACTGATTCCTAAACCATTGCTCCTAGGGGGAATATACAAGCCTCTGGTCACAATAACTTTATCAACTAGATAGACACATAATTTTATCCTGTAGGTATTTTTGTTTTAAAAAACCCTGTTTAATATACTGTACATCGTCTATTCATTGATGAGCTCACAGCCACCTCACTGTATATCTGAACAAAGGAACATTAATAGCTTTCTTGTGCTTAGGAATGATAGTGTGCACTTTTCTACACTCAACAGTAAAACCAACCACAAAAAGTAAAAAAACATGAAAAATCTGACACGAAATAGAATATGAAGACAGTTGTTTACAGTATGAGATCTAAAACAAGAAGTTAGAGTGTCACCCTTTTTGATCTTAGGTGGGAACATATGTGTTGGATAATTAAAATTTTGTACTGTTTCACACCTGTCTGCAAATGACTTCAAAAGTGCTATATTAATTTTGATGTCACAAAATCTAGTAAGTTGGTGAATTCACAAACACGAGCGTTGAATATCTTTGTGTATCTTTTTTATTTTTATTTTTTTTTGTAGTGGGAATTGAACTCATGACCTCAAGCTTGCCAGGTAGGCATTTGTGCCACGGAGCTAAACGCTTGGCCCCTTGGGTCTCATTTTGTTAAAAATAATTTTGGTTGTAAGCACTAAATTGATTTTGTGTTTTACGAGTAATTTAACCCACAACTTGAAAAACACTGCTATAATTGATTCAGCAATGTGTGTTATACATTATTTCTTATGCAGTAAACAGCAATACTAAATTATATACAGAGTCTGCCAAAAATGTATAAACCAGGAAAAGAAAAAACTGATATAAATGCTTTAATACTAAAACAAGTTACTTTTGGCCTCTACAGTTAGAAAAAGTGCTCAACATGGTGGCATTAGCTTCCAGACATTTTCTAGTGTCCTAAAGATATTTTTGTGTTAAAATACCCTATTTACTGTACATCGTCAGTATAGCCAGCTCACGTCATCAGCTCACAGCCAGCCTCGCAGTGTATCTGAACAAAGGAACAGTAATAGCTTTCTTGTGCTTAGGAATGATAGTGTGCACAATTTCTACACTAACATTAAAACAAAATCAATTTGGTGCTCACAACCAAAATTATTTTTAACAAAAGGGAACCCTTGGGTGTTGTTTCAGTATTTCTACTTGCTGTTGCATCTGTTGTGTCCCCTGGGAAGATTGACTGTTCTGGCCTCTTTGGTCACTGGTTGTGGCCCTTGCAGACAGTGCAAGTACTTTCCAGATCCTGATAGGAAGGTTCCCTCAGAGATCTGGAGGAAAATTTCTAATTCCCTGCTCAAGTGACTGCAGAAAAAACACTTGATCAACTCTTGTAAGTCCACTCGAGAAAGTGGAGTTGGAATGTTTTAACCACTGAGTGTCTGTTGAATGAATGTGTGAGTGGAATGGACAGCATAAGTTGTTCAGTCTGTGTACTAACTAGAGGAAGCATTGGTTAGGTGGCTGATTGGATCCTTACCTGTGGTTCCATGGCAGTCAACATATGGCATAAAGCAGGCCTCATTCTCTCCTTAGTGAAGTCACTCTTAATAAGTCTCCTCAAGGGGTGTGGCCAGGTAAGTATCTGAATGGTTTCTCTCTGAGGAGCACCCACCCTTTGTCTGTTGCACCATTGTTCAAGGGTATACAACACATGCAGGGAGCTAGAAATGGTAATTAATTAGTCAAAATCTATGGTCTCTATCTGCAAGAAACAGAACTTGAGTTAAAAATGAAACCGAACTGCTACTTCTGCCTCAGGGGGAAAAAAAAAAGTAAAAAGAGGCCTGTTGTCCTTGAGAATCCCACCTTGGTACCCTTCTCTGGCACCAAAGTTGCTGCCAGTAGTTTCACCTGCTGGTCCTGACTTATCTACTTTCAGCCAATTGAACTGGTTCCAGCTAACCATTGCCTGCCTTCGGCCATAGAGGACCCCCGAACCCTTAACCTTCTGCTTCACAGTTATACCTATTCTGGTCAGATGGTATCTAATGCTCACCCAAAATGACTGTCAACAATTCCTTTTGAATCTGTTCAGGACCTCCAAGCTTCCAGTGCTACTGTGATTGCCCTTAGTATGTGTTGCCTCAGTCTTCTTCCACCTACAACCTGCTGGTATACCTGCTTGAACCTAAAAGAAATGCCTTCTGCCATTGTTTGGCTCTTGTCAGCCAGCCCCTCTTTGCCTTTAAATGAAGACTCCAGTTCTGGACTCAAAAGCCAACTGATCTGGATTGAACCTCCCAGAAGTTCAAAAATTTATTTCCTCTTTTTGAGAAAGACATTCAAGCTGCCAGCTGGAAAGATACAAAAGTTCTGCTGCAGTATCTGACAGAAGCTGATTACAAGAAAAAAACTCCACAAGTTTCTTAGAGTTGCTGGCTTCTGTATAAGCTAGATCCTTGCGTTCACAAAAACAATAAAAACTACATCAGACTGTCAGCCCCTAGGAGCACCCAGTGGCCTGCCTGTGGAAATACTTCGATTTGGTTGCTAAGGGCTGCCTCCTTCCTTTGCCTCCGTACTCTAACAATCGTTCTGATCAAGAAAGCTGACAAATTCACCTTAGACAAACTGTCCAGGTGCCACATCCACTGCTATGTGATGTGAACTGTTTTAAAAATGGACTCCCTGATAGATGCTGAGTTGAGAGATTGGTGGAAGTAGCTCTATTAGAAATAAAGTCTGAAAGACTCAATATGCTCTGGTCACCTTGGACAAAACTGTTTTGGCCAAAACTCTCCCGCAGGGATAATCTGCACAGCAAACTGCTTCTTGCTGCTGTTTGGAAACCTGCCACCAGTGACTTCAAAATAATCTGGTCCAGAGGCCTAAGCCTCCTCTGGATATCCAATTGACAGAAATATCAACTCCAGCCACCAGGCCTGCCCCCACTATATGTTCTACAAGCTCAACTCAAGCTCAAGCTGCTGTGCTGGCACTTATACCCCTGCAACCAGCTCAGGCTTCACTATCTGTGTCACTGGCCCCGACCTCCCATTCTTTACCTGTACTGAGAAGACAATAAAAGTTTGTAGGATTCTGCTGTAAAAAAAATCGTCCTTAGATATGGTCTACCCTTGATCATTAGCAATGATAACAGGCCTACATTTGTAGCAGAGGTAACACAAAAACCAGAATAAAAACTACATTCAACATACAGGCTACAAAGCACTAGAAAAGTTAAAAAAAAAACTTGTCAATTAAAAGACTAGCTTTCTCTGTAGACATTCCTGCACACACATATAACCCAGATACATATTAACTACCTCTATAAGTTTCAGAAGCCCAACCTTAGATCCACTGGAAATTTTAGCTGGACAGCTCCTCCAAGACTCACTTTAAAGAGACAGTGCACTCAAAGCCCTGCCCTGATCACAGTGTATGCTGACTAGTCCACACACAGTTGAAACCTGAATACATTGTTCACAGGATTGCTCTGTAACTATTCCCCTTGATTTTTGTGTCTTTTCAGGCTACTTATTCCAGTCATTGCTTCCCTGCTCCCCCCCTGCTGGCTGTGATTTTTTTACCTTCAATTCTATGGACAGTTGCCCCAAGAGAATAAAACACTCAGACACTTGACCAACATTTGATGAATGTCCAAGGCACATTGGATACTCTTCTAGATCAGATTAATCCCTTCACATCCTTGTCAAAGTCACTTTAGGGAGAAACCTTATAAAGAAGAAAACAAACCACAAACTCATGGTGGAAAAACTTTCAGTTTTGGGGACTATGGCTAGGGACCATCCTAAGGTCACTAACAACCATCATGTTACTGCTTCTAGTTGAGACTTGTCTCAGAAGATCACATGTAATATGCCCAGCAAACTAGAAAGGGGAAAAATGTAACAGAACCTCCCCCAGTCCGCTGCCTCTCTAGCCAGTATACTTCAGTTTGTTGGTTACCCAGGTAATAGTTCCTGTTCTAGTTCCTGTTTTTCCTATCTCTCAGAAATGGCTGGTCATTCTGATGCATATTGTATAAACCAGTCCCCAGTTGACAAGCCATTCTGTTTTTATACTTCCTGCATGCCTATCTCATATAAGCCCTACAGCACCAGAGGTCAGGGCCTAATAATTATGGGAGTGATCTCTATCAGTGGCAATCAGTGTAAAAAATCAATCTGCCTCCAAATCTTGGGTGGTGTTTTGGTGTTTCTGCTTGCTGTTGCAGTTAGAAGAGGCAAATCACTAGCATGACCTGAGAGGGTACATATAACTTACCCTAGGTTCTTCCTTTATTCAGCTTCTTAGGTTGAGTACATTTTCCTCTGCCATCCTGTTTCTGCGTTAAGCCAGTCTACTGTGGATTGAAACTATGAGATAGAATAAAGGAATTTTGCCCCAGCAATGGGGTAATAACTGTGATACATGAGTTACTGTAATACTTAAACCAGGTTAGGGACTGCAGCTGTAACTCAGTAGTAGAGTATGTTATAAGCATGCTTAGATTGTGGGGTCAATTTCTAGCACCAATAAATAAATCTGTTTTCTTAGACATTTATTGTTTTTTAAGGGTAAAAACATTATATATTTTTTCTTTTAGCTTTTTGAAATATACAGCATATCATTACTTTTAATCACCCCACTGTGTGGTAAAACACTAAGATTCTTAACTCCCAATTGTAATTTAATACCTATTGGTCAAGCCTTCCCCGTCTCCTTCTCTATTGCTCTCCCCATCCTCTAGTGACTACCATTCTATTCCCAACTTCTGACACCAAATTTTTTGAAGATTCCATATATGAGTGAGATCATATAGTACTTAACTTGCTGTGCTTGACTTGTGTCACTAAGGATCTTGAGTTATATCCATGTTGTTACAAATACAGTAATGGAATTGGTTCTTTTTTATGGCTGAATAATGTTACATTTGTATTTTACCACATTTTCTTTATCCATTCATCAGTTGATAGACACTTAGGTTGTTTCCATTGCTTGTTCATGGTAAATTGCAGTGCAAGAAACATGAGAATGTAGATCTCTTTGAAACATTGATTTCATTTCTGGATATATATCCAGTAGTGTGATTTTTGGGTCATATAATAGTTATGCTCTTAATTTTTTAAGTGATCTCCATACTGTTTCCAGTAGTGATTATACTAATTTACATTCCCATCAACACTATGAGTTTGTTCCCTTTACATTTGGCACATGCCTGTAATTCCAGCACTCTGGGAGGCTTAGGTAGGAGGATCACAAATTCAGGCATATCATGGGCAACTCTGCAACTTAGAACCTGTGTTAAAAAATTTGAAAAGGCTGAAAATATACTTCAATGCAAAGGCCTTGGGTTCAGTCCTCAATAAAAGAAAGAAAGAGACAGGGAGAGGGAGAGAAAGTTTGCCTTTTTCCACATAACTTGCCAATACTAGTTGTCTTTTTGACAGTAGCCATTCTAACAGAAGCACGATATCTTACTGAGGCTTTGATTTGCATTTCCCTGATTATAAGTGATATTGAACATGTTTTTGTATACCTGTTGGAAAACACACACACACACACACACACACACACACACACACACACACCCACCCAGCCCTGCACAGTACTGGAGTTGGAACTTAGAGCCTTTGCTTTGAGCTACATCCCCAGCTCTTTGTTTTTTAAAGTTTTAAGTCATAGTCTTACCAAATTGCTTAGTTGCCCAGATTGGGGCTTAAATTTGCAGTCCTCTTGCCTTGGCCTCAGCCTCCAAGAGTTCTGGGATCACAGACACGTGCTACCACTTTTGGGACCTCTTGACCATTTGTCCTATTTTGAAAAATGTCTGTTTAGTTCTGTTACTCATTTTTAAATGTGTTGGGTTTTGTTTGTTGGTTGGTTGGTTTGTTTTTGCTATTGAATTTTCTGGTATTCCTTTGTCAGATACATAGTTTGTGGGTATTTCTTCCATTCTATAGGTTGTCTCTTTGTGCTTTTTTGTTTTCTTTGTTGTGAAGAAGTTTTCTTGCTTTGGTTTCTTGTGCTTTTGAATGTTGTATAAAAAAATCCTCATTCATTCCAATGTTCTGGAGCATGATTTTAGATATTTTCTTTCAGCAGTTTCCTGATTTCGGGACTTATAATTAAGGCTTTGATTCATTTTGATTTGATTTTTGTAATGGTGTGAGAGAGGGGGTCAAGCTTCATTCCTTTACCTATGGATATCCAATTTATCCAGCACCATTCATTTAAAAGCCATTCTTTTCTAGTACTATATATATATTTTTAACACCTTTGTTGAAAACCAATTCTTTTGCAGGCTTCTTGGTTTACCTGTACTTCTCTATTTTGCTGCCTTGTTCTATGTGTTTTGGTCAGTATATCCTATTTGGATTACTACAGCTTTGTAATATAATTTGAAGCCTGGTAGTGCAATACCTCCTGCTTGGTTCTTTATTGCTCCAAATTCTTGACTGTTCATGTGTGTGTTTCTATACAGATTTTAGAAAAATTTTTTCTAGTCCTATAAAGAATATCATTGATATTATGATAAAATGGCATTGAATCTGCTTTGAAAGGTATGAACAATTTTCACAATATTGATTCTTTTGATCACAGAATGTCTTTCTACTTTTTGTGTTCTCTTAAGTTGCTCTGTAAATATCTTACAATTCTCAATGTAGAAATCTTTTACCTGTTTGGTTAAATTCCTAAGTATTTTATTTAGTTATTGTTGTGGGTATCTATTATAAATGGTTTTTCTTTCTTCAGATAATTTGCTATTGGTAAATAGCAGTGCTACTGATTTTTATATCTACAATTTTGCTGAATTTACTAGTTCTGATTGTTTTCCTGTAGGATCTGTGTGGTTTTCTGTATATGTGATCATGTTTTCTGTAAACAGTGATAGCTTGACTGTCGTTTCCAATTTGCCTAATGGCTCAGGCTACATCTTCCATTGTTTTCAGATAAAACTGATCAAAGTGGGCATTCTTGTCTTATTCCAGATCTTAGCTATAACACTTCCCAGCTTTTCTTCATTCAGTGTAATGTTAGCTCTTGGCATGTTAGTTCACACATGACCTTTATTATGTTCAGCTATTTTTCTTCTATACCTCGTTTATTATGTGGTTTTACCATGAAAGAATATTGGATTTTATCAGATGCTTTTTCTACATCTGTTGAGATCATATGGCTTTTGTCCTCCATTCTGTTGGTGTGATGTATCTATATACATCCTGTTTCTATGTATTTATATATTAATAAATATATGTGTGAGTGACACAGGCAGGTGGGCTTTTTTTTTTTTTTAAACCTGTTCATTTTACATTGAAAATTTTGTGGAAAGAATCTCTTTGGCTTAGGTTGTATCATCTTGTTAATTACTGGATTATTGTGCTCAGATTGTGTCATCTTGTCAATTACAGGATTAGTTCTAGCCACTGTAGCCTGGGATGTGGGTGGTGTAGGAGAATGGCAGCTTGCATTTGGATCACTGGTCTAAGGGAACTTGGAAGGAAAAATATTGGAATTTGAAGCATAGCTATATGGTCATTAAAGAAATCCTTGTGGAGTGGACATTGACTGTAATTTGTTACTATAATAGATGGTTTAGCAAATGAATTTACTATGTTTAGTCCTTACTAAAAAGTACTTTTTGTTCTTAGAATTAAAATTAAGGAGCTCCCCTTCTTAGGTTAATTACCTAAAGTTTTCACAATCCCCGCAAACTTGTATGGGTTGTTTTAGTAAATCCCTCTCCATCCGTATAGTTATTCAGTTGTCCAAACAGCTTTTAAAAAATAAATTATCTTTCCTCTTGATTTTAGATGCCACCTTTACTACATTTGAATTTCTTCCAGTAGTCAATCCCTTTCTCTCATTGCTCTGCCTTTTCAGTGGTTTCCTATTGTTGCATACTTTTTATATGAACTTTGTAATTATCTTGTCTAACCCTGGGAGATAATGTTATTTTTTTGTTTTCATCATATGTATATAAATTAGAGAAATTTTATAAATAATACTGACATTTTTATTATGTTGACTTCCTTTTTTTTTGATACTGGGAATCAAACTTAGGACCTTACGTTTGCCAGGCAGGTGCTGTGCCACTGGGCTAAATCCCCAGTTGTGTTGACTTCTAAGACATGGTTTGTCTCTTGATTTGTTGAAGTCTTCTAATCTTTTAGGAGTGTTTTTCTTAAATTGATTTTGTATTTTTAAAGCTTGTTTCTAGGAGTTTAACCTGTTTGGTTGCTAGTGTAAATACAGAATAGTAGTATTTTGGTTCTTGAATTTAATTTGTTCCACGATTCTAGAGAAAGTGGCTATCCATGGTTATGTTCAGGAACAGAAGCAAAATTTACTCAACACTTCTGCTCATGAACCAAATTGTTTGCAAATAGATACATTCATGAATTGAAGTATTACTGTATTTCCTTTGTCATTATTCCTTATAACGTTACTGCTTGTATTTAAGCAAACTGTTAATCTATGAGCTAATTATATATACTGCCACTTATTAATTTATCTAATTGTGTAGTTTTTGCATTGATTCTTTTGTGTTGTTGAGTTAGATTACTATTATCATTTGCTAATAGAGATAGTTTTCCTCTGCTTTCCCAAATAGTAGGCCTCTAATTGCCTTCCCTCTTTTTAAAAAATTCTGTTGGCATATACTCCCAGTTCTGTGTTTAAAAAGTAGAAGTAGCGGAGTTTTTTTTTTTTTTTTTTTACTTTAATGTGAATGCCCCCATTAAATAAAATGTAGACTACTTTGTATTGGTTTATGAGTGTGGAAGACAAATAACATACATAAATATGGCCAAATGCATTATATATTATACACATTGTTATATGTGTAATACATAAGAAACAGACAAAAAGTCTTGTGTTACCATGAATGAGTGTTGAATACTGATAAATGCTTTTGGGAGCGACACTGTGGAACTTTACTGTATTGTTTTTTTCTTAGAGCTATTGTTGAGGATTATAATACAAACTATCCTAGCTTTCCTTATTTAGTAATGAGGTATTACCTTTTGAAAAATGTCCTTAGTTTTATTATTTGATTCCCTGGCGAAGCATTTAACAAAACTTTGGGATTTTCTTGTGTATCAACTCCTAGCTTCTATGAGTCAATCTTTTATTTCTGAGTAAATAAATTGGCATAGTTCAGGTCATTTGTATCTAGTGTTGTTTAGTTAACTGTGACTTTGGGTAGGGTGACGTGATTTACAAGCTTGACTGATGGTAACATACCACCTATAGGAGAGAATGATAATTTAAAAAATTGATGTGTGGGACAAACAACTAAGACAGAATCTTCTACAATTTGTCTTTTACAGTAGAAAATTCATAATTATAGCTATTAAAATTCCAAATTGAATATAGGTAAATTTTTTCTTTATTGGTAATGACATTCTGTAATCTGGATATTTCATTCTTTTTTTTATTTTGAAGGTAGTGAAGATACAACAGAACAAGACAGAATAAAGCCAATCGAGACAATGCAGTGAAATTGGTACAGAACTTCACAGCAGGATACTGGGATAGTAGTAATAGGTACCATAGTATATCTTGTTACGTTTACAGTAGTTGTCCAGTCAATTAGGTATAACAAAATCAAACCAAAAACAGAACATTATAAAACCAGTTGAAGGAGAATATTGAGTAGAGCAAAACAATCATAACAAAACAAAACAGTGAAAACAACCTTTGCCTTCAAACAAAGATAGAAGGAAATCCCCCATATTTACTCTATTGCATATGATCATCCTCCCAAGAGATGCTCAGACCTCTGTCCCCAGTTGCTGACTGGCAGCAGCGGGTTGGGGGGCAGTGGCGGCGGCTGCGGCGGCGGGGGTTGTGGTGGTGGTGGTGATGATGTTTGATTCCCTGCGTGCAGGTAGGCTCACGGGAGCCACTGACTGGTTCTCCTCCTGGTCTGCTCCGTGGCGCTTCCCAAGAGGGCGGGCAAATTGCCTTCTTGTGCAGCCGCCTAAGTTCCACCTGGATATTTTATTCTATAATATGTTTTTAGTAGTTACTTGAAACTAAAATCCTGATGGACCCTCTGAATCACTTATCTCCTTTAGTCCTTAAAAGAGGTTTTTATAAATGGAAATTATTATTACATGAATTTTTCTAAGAATTACAACTTGCATTTTGTATGTATAGTGACATGATTTTAGCTAGAATTTGATATTTAAAATGTGTCTTTAAAAAATAAATTTATTGATACATGCTTGACACATACGACTGTGTATTTTAAATGTTGTCACATGTATACACTTGTGAAACTAGTCAAGAGACTGAACATATCCTATTTCCTACATTCTCTGCCTCCTTAGTCTTTAGGCAAACATTGATCTTTTTATCACTGTACATTCGTGGTTTGCATTTTCTAGAATTTTACCAATAGTTCATCCCTTTCATGGTATCCAGTATCATTTATGTGTTGAGTGATTTTTGGCTATTACACATACCAAAGTTGCTGTGAGCATTTGTGTGTGGACATTTGCATTCTTTGTTTTGAATAAATTACCAAAAATGAAATGACTTGATCATATGGCAGTTAGAATATATTAAAAATATTTAACTTTTTAAGAAACTGTCATATTTTTCCAGAGTGGCTTTACCATAAAAATATCTTTTTGGAGATGTTTATGTGGTTTAGAACCTTATTCTTAAAACTTTGGTCCACAGCTTTGGGATCACCTGAGTGCCTGTTAAAAAGCTCAAACTCATGGGGCTAATATCTTTTACATATGATATAAAAACATGCATGGGAAAAAAAAATCCCTGGGCTATTCAGATGCTCATTTGAAAGATCTGATTGAAAGCAATAGTTTTCAAGTGTTCTTTCGTTCTTTCTTTCTCTCTCTCTCTCTCTCTCTCTCTCTCTCTCTCTTTCTCTTTCTCTCTCTTTCTCTCTTCCTTCCTTCCTTCCTTCCTTCCTTCCTTCCTTCCTTCCTTCCTTCCTTCCTTCCTTCCTTCCTTGTTTTTGCCATACCATATCTGAAGGCTTTGACAGGTTTTCTGTGGAAATTCTCTAATGGGATTGGGAGTTGGAAATTTTATTTGTTAAGCCTGACAGATAATATTGCTACACAATTTTTACCTGCCTTGAGGACTGCTTTATAAAGGTTTATGTAAAACAATAAAATGATTTGTTTGGCCATTACCCTTTTCAGAGTTAGTAATTTGGGAGTAATTGCCTCTCAAATATTTTTTGAGCTCTCTAGCCAGGCATGAATAATTTCTTGTAATAGGTATCTATAGTCTTTGTGTAATTTCCTGGTTGTACTAGGGATTGAACTTGGCCTTGTGCATGCTACGCAAGCACTCTTTATCATCGAGCTACATTCCCAACCCTAAAAAGCAATATTTAGATATATGAAAAAAAAGACGGGCAAGGTGGCACATGCCTGTAATCCTAGCACTTGGGAGACTGAGGCAGGCAGATCCCCATTACTGCAGGGCCAGCTTGAAATACATAGCAAGAACCTGTCTCCAAAAAAAGGGTAAACATTTTTTACTTTATCAAACACAATAAATTAGTACTAAGCAACTTATAACTGAATTTCCCAAAGGTTGATTATCTATCAGATATTTCAGAATTATAATGTTTACCATGATATGTTGCTACAGAATAAGGTTGCTTTCACTTTTACGTTTCTACATAAGAAAAGTTAGTGTGTTAAAGTCCCTCTCTTCCACCTCTTCATATACCTCAAAGGCAATTGAAATAGATAAATCATGAGTGACACTAATTTATTTAAACTTAATGTAACTTTTTCAGGAGGAAAAAATCTTTACCCTTTTAATTAAATTTTAAAGAAAATATATTGCAGATGGGCATTTGTATGTTTAGTTGGCAGTGTCTTTAAACATAGTTAACCCCTCAAGTGGTGGGGGTAGGGGGGCAAACTGGGCTTTAAATGATCCAGAGTCTCTGGAGTGGGTAGAGGTTTCTGAGAATGCTGGCAGGTGGAACCATGGGTGAGGGCCTTGGTTACTGAAGGAGCTTGACTGTCTTCAAGCACTAGCCAAGTCCTAGAGAATCATTTTTTCAGTCAGGATGCCCAGGACCATACTATTGATGAAGCTAAGGATGATGGCTGCCATTTGTGTCAGTTGCCAGACCACAAGGCTGTCAGTACTGATTGCCACTGGCTCTTCCACAATTACTGAGAGGTGCAGTGCCCACTGAGATTGTGTTCCTGCACTGGGACTCCAGGTGCACCTCCAGCAGTACATGTGTCCCACAGCATTCTGGAGCAATCCTCTGCAACTGGATTCAGCCTCCAAGCTAGGCTGTTCACTTAGCCCAGTATCCCATTCCATGTGACAGCAGCCAGGTACCGTGCCACCTCAGTTCCTGGGCACTCATGGCTGAAGTCCCCAGACAGTGGCCAGTGGGCCTTGTCTCTTCTGGAATCTGAACTGAAACACATGCAAGGAGCACAGGGGAATCAGGTACGATGACTCTGTGCCAGCCCTGAGGTCACATCCCCAAGAGTCCCCCAAAAGCCTACAGGGCTCAAAGGCTAGAATGAAGGGCAAAAACTACCTAGCTCCCCAGAAGGTTATACAGGCTTAGCAGCTGTACCCAAGGGTATCCTGTGGCCTTGGTGGCAGCCAGGTTCTCTAGTGGGTCTCTCAGGTGTTTTCCCAGTGACAAGGTAGCACTTGTCAAGCAAAATACACCCCACAGAGACAATGTGGTCATCCATGGCAGATCTGGTGATCCAGGAGTCAGGTGTTTGGCCTTGTCCCTCCAGACACCAAAGCTTCTCTCCAATACTGTGTACTTAAACCCCAGGAGCTCCATTGTTATGGCCACCTAGCAGCCCCATAACTTGATCCCTGTGGGAAAGACTCTGGGCTGCATTGTAGTTTCCATTGTGTACCTTTCTGCTGTGTTCCACAGAACTATTTTTTTGAAAATCAGAACTGGACAGCACTCTTAAATAGTTCTAAACACTTAATGCCAGTGGTTGTTTATTTTAATCTACCTACGCTCTTCTCTTCCCTCTTGTCTGATGATCACATCAATAAAAATCACGAATTCAACACTGAATAGAAGTATCAACTCCTAATATTCTTGCTTTTTTTTTCATTTTAGCAGAAAAATATTTAATATTTAAGTATGTGGTTAGTTTTGGGTTTTTTCAGATTAAAGAAATTACCTTGTATTTCTGGTTTTCTGAGAGTTTTTGGAATGGTTGTTGGCTTTTGTCAAATGCTTATTCTGTGTCTGTAGAGAAGATCATGTAGTTTTTAAAAGAAGTATATTAATGTGATAAATTACTATGATTTTTAAATATAAGCAAGTTCTCCATTCTTGAGATAAACTCCACCCGGTCATGTGTTACCCTTTTATTAGATTGTTGGATTCTGTTTGCTAAATTTTTATGTAGAGGAATTTTGTCTATGTTCTCAAGAATATTTTTCTGTACTTTGCTTACCTGCCCTGCCCAATGGCTTTTTCTGGATTTATGTTTAGAGTAATACTCTAAGCTAAATTGGAAAATGGTCCCTTTTCTTCATTATTTTGGAAAAATTTTTGTAGTTAGTAGTTTCTGCTCTTCACATACTAGTTGAAATTTACCAGTAAAACCATTGTCCCTGAGTTTTGTTTGCATGAGTCTTTCTTAAAAATTTAGTTAGTACATCTTTGTAGTACATAATAATTAAATGAGTTATGGGGAATTGGTACATGTACATGACACATCTGAATCCTTTTTTAGTCCTTTTCTCTTTGCCTCCTACTTCTTGCTCCATCTGTTGGTCCTCTTCCCACGTGCAAAAGTTGTATCTTTCTGTTTCCATTGTGCTTTATTTGTTCTTTGATTTATTTGTAGTTTGCAGCCCTATTGTCAGAATGGCAATACTCCCAAAGCCAATACACAGATTTAATACAATCACAATCAAAATTCCAACAGCATTCCTCCCAGAATTAGAGAAAATGATAACTAAAATTCATATGGAATCAGAAGAGAACCAGACTAGCAAAGCCAATCCTGGGGTAACAAGATCAAATTTATTTGTAGATATTTGAGCTGTGCATTTGTTTTATTTCACTGAATGTTATGGGCTCAAGGTGCATCCATTTTCCTACAGATGACTCAAATTTATCCTTTATAGGAGAATAGTATTTCATTGTGTGTAAATATCACACTGTTAAAAAACCTGTTCATCTGTTGATAGGTATATAGACCATCAAGGAGATTTCAAGGTACATATTTATCACTGTATTATAATATCCTTTACTGTTCTGGGAAGATACTTTAAAGGGGAACAGCTAGGTCAAATGGAATTTTTAGTTTTAGTTTTATGAGGAATCTCCATAATGATTTGTGCCAGTGGTTGTACTAGTTTACATTCAAATGAACAATATAACCGGCTCCTCCGTCACCCCCACCTTGCCCGCATTTGTTACTATTTGATTTCTTGGCCATAGCCATTCCATTTATAATAAAATGGAATCTCAGTATTTTAATGGCTAAAGATATTGAAAATTTTTTCATTTATTTATTGGTATTTGTATTTCTAAGAAGTATATTCATTTTAGTTGCCTTTTTTATTGAGTTTTATTTTGCAGATCTAATTTTTTGAGTTCATTATATATTCTAGATAGTAGTCCTCTGAAGAATAGCTGGCAAAAAAAAAAAAATCCCATTCTGTAGGTTGTGTCTTCACCCTATTGGCTGATTCCTTTGCTGTATAGTAGCTTTTTACTTTAATCTCATTTTTTGAATCTTGATAATATTTCTTGTGTCTTGGGGTTCCATTCAGCATGATGTTTTCAGTAGTTTTACCTATTTTATCTTCCAGCAGCTTGTTTTAACATTTAGATCTTGTTCTATTTTTATTTTAGTTTAGTACATGGTGAGATATGTAAGTATAGATTCAATCTTCTGCCTATGGATAGCCAGATTTCCTAATACCACTTATTAAAGAGGCTGTCTTTTCCTCCACTGTATGTTTTTGGTCCCTTTGTCCAAGGTCAAATAGCTACATGTGTCTGAGGTTGTTTCTACTAACTCTGTTCCATTAGTCTACATGTCTGTTTCTGTATCAGCACCATGCTGATTTTATCTGTGTAGCTTTGTAATATAACTTAAAATCCAGGGTCATGATACCTCCCACTTCGTTCTTGTTACTTAGGATTGCTTTTGCTATTTTGTATCTCTTCTGGTTCCATATGAATTTTAGGATTGTTTTCTCTCATTCTATGAGAAATGCTGTTGATTTGAGATTGCGTTAAATCTATATATCAGTTTTGGAAGTACGGCTATTTTGAGTATATGGAGTCTGCTTATCCAGGAACATGGCATATCTTTCCATTTTCTAATGTTTTTCATCTCCCTTTTGAGAATGTATTTTTGTACTTATGTAAATGTCCTTGAGCTTTATTTGGAGTGTGGTTAAATTACTTATATATAGTTTGATAACTAAAGGTATTTACTGATTTGGTTTATTAGGAATTCTGATACAGTGGTTGTTTTGGATTATTCTATGCTGTTGATTACATTTTTCTTGAGTACTGTATCCAGTGTTCTTAGAATTTTGTGTCCTTCTGATCATCTGGAGAATAGACACTGTTTGGAGTGCCAGACCTTTTCCCCTCTAATTCTTTTGTATGGTTATTTTTCTAGCCTCTGGTAGTTTCTTAACATAATTGCTACACTGCTGAGTACTCCAAGGAGCTGCTTGAAATACCTATTTTCTTTCTGTGAATGTTTCCTCTTTGGTACTCACTGATGAATTTTAGCTGTGTTGGTCTTCCTGGGCTTTCATTTCTTGCTCTACTTTTGGAGTTTTCTGGGCTTCATGAAGACTTCTCAGTTCACTTTCCTGCTTATAGTCTGGGTGGGAACTTTCAAGACCTTAAACTGAGGTGATTGTGGGGCTCACCTTGTTTTGCTTTTCTCAGCAGTAACTTTCCTACCATTTGTACAGTATCTTTAAAATCATTGTTTTGAGCTACACATGTTAGCACACACCTGTAATCCTAACACTCATAAAGCTGAGGCAGAAAGATTGCAAGTTTGAAGCCAGCTGAGCTAACTTGGCAAGCCTTTGTCACAAACAAAAGAACATCTTTGTTTTGTCTATTGTAAGCGTTTTGTTTTATTCAGATTTGTTTTTATTTTTAATTCTACATGTATTGTCTCTGTTACATCATCTTTATTTTAGCTTTTATTGAAATAAAATTCATAATTACAAATGTATAATTCATTGTTTTTTAGTTACATCCACAGTGTTGTCCAGTGAACACCATTCTCTTTCCAAAATATTTCTATCACTACCAAAAGAAACCTCATAGTTTTTAGTCATTCCCTAGACTATAGTTTATAGTCTTCAGCAGTCACTAGTACCCTTTTTCTGTGAATTTGCCTATTCTGGGAATTCATATAAATGGGATTATATAATATATGGTCATTTATATTTGAATTATTTTACAGCATTGTTTTCATTGATGTTGTAGCATATACTTACTTGCAGGGGTTCTGCAAGCAAAGGGAAGAAAAAGGGAGACACACACACACACACTAAGGGTTAGCAAAATGGCTGCCGCCCGGCAAGCATAAACAAGCAGCTTTATTGAGATAAAGAACAAAGAAACTCATATTGTGCACACTTAGATTATATAACTTGTTTGCTTCTTGTCCTTTCAGGACCTCATGTTTTTACCTTGGTGGAGGGATGTTTTAAGACCTGCACTTTTTTTTCTACCAAAACACTGTCAACTGTGGATGTGTCTGGGACAATATGGAGTCAGTGTGGCCTCTCTACACTTACTCTTTATTATGGATGAATTAATATATTTCATCTTAGAGTACATGTCAGCTTCTGAAGCTTTTGGACTAGTTCCTATTGTCATTTTTGCCTTTATAAACATGTCCATATTTTACATCTCCAGAAAATTTTAATATATTTTAATATTTAATATTCTGCTAGGCTGAGAATCAGGTTTAAAATTTACTGGAAGAACTGGAAATTTATTTTGAATGTGGTTTTTCTTTATCTATCTTCATCCATCTTTTCTTTGACTATGAAAGGAACCAGCAGTTCAGTTCAAGTGGTTTTTAAAGTTTGGTGTTAGTTGCTTTTTGTAATATCTGCCCTTTCACAGAAAATATTGAAAGTATAGAGAAGACAGTCAGTGGTACATGTGTATAATCCCATCATCTATTTGAGATGCTGGAACAACATGATTGAGAATTTGAGGTCAACCTGGGGAATTCAATTTAATGAGACCTTGTCGTAAAAAGAAAATATAGGGATATAGCTCAGTGGGTATAGAGTGCTTCTAGGTCCCATCCGTAGTAGTGTCCTTCTACCCCAAGAGCCCCCTATTATTTCATCAACAAATGTTTTGCCACATTTCCTCCCTCCCTGTTTGCTTGCTTCCTTGCTTTATTTACAGTGTTTCAGTACTACGGATCAGACATAGGGCCTATGCACTGAAAGTACTTCCTTAGTTCTTTTTAAAATGTTTTACTTTGATACAAGTTCTTGATAAATTACCTAAGCTGGGTTTGAATTTATGATCCTCCCTCAGACTCCCAGAATGTTGGGATTGTAGGCATGGGCCATTGTGGGTAGCTCTTTTTTTTTTTTTCTCTTCCCATCTGTATATATTACCACTCATTATACTTATGTACTTGGGTATATAAGTTTGTTTTTATACTTAATGTCTTGAAAATGTTTATACTTTAAATTGGTTTAAGGAGTGTCAAACTGAAGTGTAAGAGTTCATCAGATGGATATGCTAAAATATTATTAGTCCAGTATTGGGGACGACTAGGTTATTTCTAATTATCATTGTATAAGTAATGAGTTAACAAACTTTATTAAGGCTTAACGTGTTAACAGAAATGTCAAGAACTTACTGGTTTACACAGAAGCAGGTTCACCATCATTCTTGAAAGTGCCCGTTAATCACAATTTTACCAGCTTTATAAATACTGCCTTACTGACATGTTTGCTTTCATTTTTGTTTATATCATAGATTGTATTTTTTAGATCTTGTAGTCAGTGGTAGTAGATTTGATGCAGAGCACATAAATTTATAGGAGTGTCTTAGGATATTCACCCAAAAAGTCAAATGCAGAAGAGTGCAAGAGATCTGTCTGTGTGCTGGAGACTCAAAGAATCCAGCCAAGGACCTGGATCCCAGGGCAATGATCTTCACAAGTCCACCTGGAAGCCTAGAGCCCACAACAGAGTCTCATACAAGCTTGAATCAAGGTTCTGCACTAGGAAGACTCCAGATGCCAATCGTTGAAGTTGGATAGTCTGGGTCAGTGGAGTGAAGGATCTGTGCCAGGAGGTTGAGGGATCTGCACTGGAACCAGGAAGCAATGCTCAAGGCAGAGATCAGAGCTCTCCAAAGGAGAGCCATAGCCATCTCTTATGACAGGATACAAACTTCTCTAATCACAAGAACAGCTGAGTTCGTATCAGGAAAACCAGCCACAGCAGAGCTTCTCATGGGAAATTAGCAGCATGTAATCTTCCCTTCCCATTCTCCTTTTGTGGCATTGACAGTAATCCTGAGGTGGGTCTTCCACAACCAGAACCACACTGAATCAGTTCAGTTGGGTGTTCCCACTCAAGTTAACCATTTATTAATCCACTTCAGATGTTAAACCTTCTAAAACTTAATTTATACATACTTTGTGAACAGTTCTGTCTTAATGAGTATACCACTATAACCACCACACTAATCAAAGAATAGAACATTTTCATTCCCCATAGAAATTCCTTTTAACTGTTTTGCAGTCATGTTCTCTATCCTATTTCAGACAGTCATTGGCCTGATTTTAATGCTTACAGATTAGTTTTGTCTGTCCTAAAACATTATCTAACTGGAACCATATAGTAGGTAGCCACTTGTGTCTATTGTTCAGCATGTTTTTAAGATTCACCCATGTTGTATCAGTAGCTTCCCTCTTTGTTAACCAGTATTCCATTTAATGAATGTATTTCACTTTGTTTCCCTTTTGGTAGCTTGGTTTTGAGCTGTTGTGAGTAAAATTGCATTGAAGATATATGTGCAAGTTGTTTATGGACATGCATTTTAGTTCTCTGGGATACTCAGTAGTAGGATTTCTAGGTATAAGTGTATATTTTTAAGGAACTGCTTAACAATTTTTCATAGTGGTTATATCATCTGACACTCCAACAACAGTTGGTGGTGTCTGTAAATTTTGATTATTTTAGTATGTTTACAGTAAAAATGAGTCTTGTTTTCCTCTTCTGATGTAAGATGTTAAGCATCTTTTCAGGTATTTATGGATCAGTCCTTTATCTTCTGTCAAGTGGCTGTTCATTGGCTTGTTTTCCAAATGATTGCTTTTTTTATTAAGTTACATGAGTTTGTTAGAAATATATTCTTGTATTCTATATAGAAGACCTCTCATATATATATGGTGACTATTTCTTTCCAGTCTAATTGTCTTTTCATTTTCTAAAATAGTGTATTTGGGAGGCACAAATTTAAAATTTTAATAAAGTCTAATGTGTTAGTACTTTCATTTATAATATGTGCTTATTAGGTGTTGTCTAAGAAATCTTTGCCAAAATCAAAGTCACTTAAAATTTTCTCTTATATTTACTTATTTTATAATCCTAGGTTATACATTTATGTCTGTCATATGCTTTGAGTTAATTTTTCTGTACAGTACAAAACAGTAACATTGGATTATGTTTTCCCAAACTTGTATCTAATTATCTGAAATTACTTGTTAAAAATACTGCCTGTCCTTTCATTAACTGGTACTTTTGTTGAAAACTTAGTGGTTGTGTATGGATTTATTTCTAGGCTTTTTTATTATCTTATATATTTATCTTTATGCCAGTAACACATTGTTGATTACTTTAGCTTTTGTAACTTAAGTCTTAGAATTGGGTTAAATTCCTTAAATATCTTCATCTCAAGGTTTTCTGGCCATTCTACTTAGAATTATTGTGCACATTTCTATTAAATTATTTTTTAAAGTCTGTTGGAATTTTTATTAGGATTGTGTTGAGTCTCTAGATCAATTTTGGGTGGAAGTTTACATTTTAATAGTATTAAACCAGGGCTGGTGGTGCATGCCTAATCCCATCATCACATGGGAAGACTGAGGCAAAAGGATCACCCTAAAGTTTGAGGCCAGCCTGGACTACATAATATGTTTAAAGCCAGTCTGAACGACATAGCAAGACCCTGATCTCAAACAAATAAACCAACCCCAAAACATTTTAATAGCATTAAGTCTTCTAATTCATGAACATATTTTCTCTTTTGATGTTGCTTTATTGGTTTTTAAGTCTAGCCGCAAGTATTTAGTGGGTTTTGATGCTGTCTGTTTTGAATGATGTTTAATTTTCATTGTCTAGTTGATGAGTATAGTAATGCGGTTGAGTGTGAATATTGATATGTGGTCTTGTTAAATTAACTTCGTAGTTATATCAGCTCTTTGAGGTTCTGCTATATATACAACCCTACAGAATCTTGTCATTTATCAGATAGTTTTACTACTTCTTTTAAATCTGTGTACCTTTTTCTTTTTTATTCTTTTTATTATTACACTGGTTAGAACTTCAAATAAAATAATGACAAGTGGTGAGGACAGACATACTTGGCTTGTTTTTTATTTTAGGAGGAAAGCAATGTCTTTGACCACTTAAATAAGATGTTAGCTGTAGGTGCCTTTAACCAGTTGAGAAAATTTCTTTCTGAGAAATTTATTTTTTTATTATTATGAGTGGGTGTTAAGTCCCCATTCCCTCATACTGGAAGTTGAACAGTGTCCTTTCCCTCAGCCACATACATAGGTCTGTCTCCCCTTTTCATTTTGAGAGTCTTACTGAATTATCTAAGACTGGGCTTGAATTGAAAATCCTGCTGCCTGCCACAACCCCCAAGAGTGCTGGGATTACAGGGGTGCACCATCATGTGAGAAAGCTGGTTTTTTTTGTTGTTGTTGTTTTTTTAAGAAAATATTTTATTTCCATCACAAGAAGCACAGACTAAATACAATACACACAAACAGATGTGTATTGATGTATTAAAAAAATTAGAAAAATTCATTAAGCTGCTTCTGCAAATTCACAGTACAAAAATAAGGAGAAAAAAATTTTTAAATATTGACATTGTAACACAACACAGGGGAACCACCTGCAGCTTCTGAAAAACGGAGGAGTAACTTGTTTGTTAGAGTTCCTGATTGGGGTGGGGGGAAAGTTTATTTTAATACTCAAAATTTTAGTCATTTTGCTTTACTTTTAAATTCCCATTGTTTGATTACTGTACCTTTTTAAGAAAAACATTTATGCCTTTCACTGTGCTATGAACCCTTCTGACCACTTTATTCATAATCACAACACTCATGAATTATATACTATATTAGTATCCAAGTTTTATATATGAGCAGTTAGTGTGATTATATGAATGTTTATTTCTAATAAGGTAGAGTTTGTTTTTTGTTTGTCTGATAATCTATATTGGATTCTCCCACATTCCTATTGATTTTAACTGGGTGTTTTGACCATTTGAGAGATTAACATGATTCTAATAATGTGGAGTTAATTAACATAATGTGGAGATAATTAATGTGAAATTAATTAACATAATGTGGAATTCTACAAACAGTATCAGGGTCTTAGAGAATTTTTACTTTTTTATCCTCCCTTCTCCAGTCGTACTATCTTATACTTTCTAATTTTTAACTATAATATAACTATCTCATGGCTTTTGGGGAATGAGGAACATTGAGTGCAAAGTTTGGCTGACAGTTACGAGATCTATTTTCTTTTTTGTTTATTTGATTTGTTTTATTCTGAGAGGGGTGCATTTAAATTTGTTCCTGTTAGTTTATCTGTGGTCCTTGCCAATATTGTAGCTCTTGCTTCATAAAAATAGTTGTTTATTGTTTGATACAGGTAGATAAGTAGATTGCAATAAATGGTCATCTTTGTTGTAAGTTGTAATTATTAGTAATAAAAATACTCTTTTCTATGTCATCTTTGGCTAGACTTGTTGTCTTATTAATTTAATTGTATTATTGTCCTAATTTACCTGTTAAAACTTTCTCCTTTTATTGTTGCCCTTCTGAGTCACTTTTTAATGAGTAGCATATATTTCTCCTATGTAGCATACTGAGTCTGATTATGAGCCTTGAAAATTATTTCAATTTAGTAGGTGAATTATGTCTACTCAAATTTATTGATGTGACTGATTGATGTGTTTACTCTCAAGTTTCATATTTTATAATTTTGTGTATTGTTGTATTTGCTATGTTCCTTTTCAAAAGTGATTTTTTTTTAAAACAGCAAAGTTTTATTAAAGGTAGGAAATGAAACAGGCTCTGCAGAGCAAACTTAGGCCAAGTAAAAGTAGGAAAATAAGTATACTACAATGTGGGTGGACCACACAAAAGAGAAAACACAGGGGCCTAAATGGGGATTATTTTTGTTATTTGAGAAAGTTAGTATTTTTATTATAGTGGTTATCTTTTCATTTATACCTACTGAATGCTTTTTAATTCTATTAATCTTCTATTACCTGGTTTGGTAGTTTTTTAATGGCATACTTTCCTGTTTAATTGCTGCTTCTCTATGGCTTTCATATAAGAAGGCATTTATTCTGTTTTTTTGTTGTTGTTGTTCTTGCTCTCCTTTTTAGTGACATTTTCACATTAGTGCACAGATATTTATATATTAGTCTTCTAGCTTTTGCTTCATCTTTGAAATGTATAATTTTGCTAAAATTTTGTTATCTTTTGGTTGAATGAAGGCAAGATCAATGTGAAACTACACTATCCACTGTGTAGTCACCTGTCACTTGTGGCTGTTGAGCATTAGAGTCTGAATCAAAATGTTTTTTATACTTTTAAACACATTGGATTTTGTAGACTTGGAATAGAAAAAGTGAAATCTCCACATATTTTTATATTACATATTGCAAGGATAGTGTTTTGGATATATACACTGAGTTTAAGTAAAATCTATTACCAAAATTTCACCAGTTTTCTTCAGCCCTTCTTTTTCTGGCTCTTTAATTATAGTTTGGATATTGATTTGAGATTTTTATGTAGACATTTACCACTGTAAGTTTTCCTCTCTGTACTACTTTTCTTGAATCCACAAATTTTGGTGTGTGTTGTTTTCATTTTCATTTGCTCCAAGATATTTTCTGGTTTTGTTTGTGGTTTCTTTTTTAACCCATTGATCAGTCAGAGGTGTGTTGTTTAATTTTCACATTATTTATGAATTTTGCAGTTTTGTTTTAAATTTATTTCATTATGATTGAAAAAGATACATGGTATGATTTTACCTTGAAGTTTGTTACTACTTTTTTGCGACTTCGCATGTGATCTGTCCTGTAGAATATTCCAAGTATTGCTGGGGAAAAATAGGTATTCTGCTTTTTTGGCTGGAGCATTATGTATCTGAGGTCTAATTGGCTCACTGTGTTGGTCAAGTCTTTTTTCTTTTTGGTTATTGGTGTTTTGTCTGCCTGATCATCATTGGCTACTGGATATTGAAACTTCTTACTACTGTTGTGGTGTTGTTTGTGCATTCTTTTCAGTTTTGCTCATATTGCTTCATATAATTGGATGCTCTGCCATTTGATGTGTATATAATTGTATTATCTTGGTGGTGAATTAACTTATTTATAATTATGTAGTATGTTTCCTTGTCTCTTTTGATGATTTTGGCTTAAAATCTATTTTGTCTGGTAGAAATACGACTGGCCCTGTTTTGCTTACCATTTGTATGAAATTTTTTTTCTGTCCTTTCAGTTTCAGCTTTTATATGTCATTACTTACTGAAGTGAATCTCTTCCAGACAGCGTATAGTTAGAAATTTCTTTTTTATTCCATTCATCTTTTTTTTTTTTTTAAGATAGGGTTTCTATGCCATTCTGCCTAACCTTGAACTCACTTTGTAGTGCAGGCTGACCTCAAACTCTAAGCGATACTCTTGCCTCAATCTCTGAGTGCTGGGATTACAGTTGAGAGCCATCACACCCTGCCCACCATTCATCTCCTCTTGACTGGGAAGTTAACTCAATTTATATTTGAAGTAACTACTGATAAAGAAGGACTTAGTGTTGTCATTTTATTTTTTTCTGTATGGTTTGGGCACTTTCACTATCGCTGCTTTCCTTTGTATTTCATTGTTTTGTTTTGTTTTTTATAGAGACATTTTCATTCCTTTCTGTTTTTCTTTGGTATACGTTTTAGAGGGAATTTTGGTGATGCATGATTATTGTAGGGGGGATAACATAAAATGTCTTAGTTACAACAGTCTAAAAACCAGGAACTTATTTTCAGTCATATAGAAAACCACTTTGTCCCTCCTTACCTCACACTTTTAGATGTCACAGATTGTAGCTTTTTGTATATTTATATGCATTAACATTTTTTATAGTTGCACTTTTTAATATTTTGTCTTATAAATAGTATAAAAATTAAAAGTGATTTGTCTTATCTCAGTATTACATGATTCTGTATTTGTATATTTGCTCAAAGAGACCTTTGTTTTTTGTATGTTTTTGTTTATTAGCACCTTTGCAGTTCAACTTGAATTTCTTTTAGCAATTCTTGTAAGGCAAGTGTAGTAGTGATGAACTCTGTTTTTATTTATCAGAGAAGATTTTTTTTTGTCCTTCATTTTTGAAGGTTATTTTACAGGATATATTGTTTGTGGGTGGAACAGGTTTTTTGCGTCTCACTGCATCTGTCTGTCTGTCTGTCTGTCTGTCTGTCTCTCTCTCTCTCTCTCTCTCTCTCTCTCCTTGCTTCCTTGCTTTCTTTTGCAGCTCTGGGGATTAAATTCAGGCCTTGTGCATGCAAGGCAAGAGCTCTATCGCTGAGACACATCTCCATGTTTTCTGACCTGTAAATGTCACTGCTGAGAAATTCACTATTAATAAGATCTTCCTTATTCATAATAAATTATTTTTCTCTTGTTTTCAGGATTTTCTCTTTACTTTTTTACTGATTATAATGTGTTTCATGTGAGTATCTTTAGGTTTCCTAGTTGTGGTCCTTTAAACTTCTTGAATTTGGGTGTACATTTCCACTTGATTATGTCCCACAAGTCTCTTAGGCTTTCTTCAGTCTTTTTTGTTTCTTCCTTTTACTCAGTAATTTCAAACTGTGGTTTTGAGTTCACTGATTGCTTTGTGTGATCAAGTCTGTTGTTGAACTTCTTATGAAGTTTCCTTTTAGTTTTTTTCAATTCCAAGTTCTTTTTGGTTCTTTTTCAAAAGCAAATTATACACTGTGATATATGTGCAACCATGTTTATAGCAGCACAATTTGTAATAGCTAAATGTTGGAAACAATGCAGGTGCCCATCAACCAAGAAATGGATTTTTTAAGAAAAAAGTGTGGGTTTTTTATATTGGAGTACTACTCAGCCATAAAGAAGGAAAAATGGGAGACTTTTATAGGTAAATGGATGCAATTTGAGACCATACTCATAAGTGAAATAAACCAGACCCATATGTGTGAACATTGTACTTTCTCACTAGTGTAAGAAATTGAATGACTAAATAAGATCCAAAATGTACAATGCATATCGTGAACTGAGAAGAAACTGTTCAAAAGAAAAGATAAACTGTGGTGGGAAAAAGGGGAAAGGAAGAAAAGTAAAAAGAGAAAAAAATATCCATCTGGTAAGTGTGAGGTCATGAGTTCAATCCCTGGTACCCAAAATAAATATATAAAAATATATATTTATTTTTTATATAAAAAAAAATATATATACATACACACACACACACATACATAGCCACAAGATAGTTAAGATAGTTATACAACTAGTTTCTCATAGTTCATTGAAAAGAAAGGTTTGTGCCATTATTGTTTGGACAAGATGTCATGCCTATATCTTTTTGTACTCTGTATAACCACTATGGAGACAATACACAATTTATTAATTATTGTAACTGTCCTACTAATCTTTTTGAAACTGTTTTGTTGTTATTTGTATCTTTTTTCTCTTTAAATAAGTTTGTCTTTGTTGATACTATTTTGTACATCCATCACTTTTCTGATTTCACTTTCTTGCCAATAGGTATTCTCTTGTAACTCATTGATCTTCAAGATGATTATTTTGAATTCTTTATTGGGTAATTCATAGTCTCTCTGTCTCTGTCTGTCTGTCTGTCTGTCTCTCTCTGTCTCTCTCTCTCTCTCTCTGTCTCTCTCTCTCTCTCTCTTGTTTAGGGTGTTTGGAGATTCATTTTCTTCCTTTATTGGGCTGTATGTCCCTGTTTTATGTACCATGTTACTTCTTTGCTATAATCTCTACATTTGAAAAGATAGCCACCTCTCCTACTCTTTGTAAACTTCAACCTGGCTAGAGATTCAGAGGGTCTATCATAACCTTTTCTGGTGATGAATCTTCTTTGGCCTGTGGATTTAATTTCCTGATTAGAGATTTGTTGTTTGGTATGCAATTTGATGTTGTCTTTTATTCCACAAAGGGTTTCTTAGAACAGGTTTAAATAGTTCCTTGCATGGATTTGATTTTCAAGGATGCAATTATATGGATGTCATTCTCTGCTTGGTTGTTTTGTATAGCACCTTTCTAGTCCATTTTCTTTTTTTTCCCCCCCCTTTGTATCCAGCTACACTGCTGAACTTGTTTATTACCTCTAGTAGTCTTTTAATGGAGATTTCTGGGTCTTCTGTATTGAATATCATGTCATCTGTAAATAGTGATAATTTAACTTCTTCCTTTCCTATCTTTATTCCTTTTATTTCTCTCTCTTGTCTGATTGCCCTGGCTAGTGTTTCCAGAACTATGTTGAAAAGGAGTGGCGATAGTGGACATCCTTGTCTTGTTCCTGATTTTAAAGTGAAAACTTTGTTTTTGTCCATTTAGTATAATGTTGGCTGTTGGTTTGTCATAGATGGCCTTTATAAGGTTGAGGTAGACGCCGTGTATTCTGAGTTTCTGAAGGGTTTTTATCATGAACATGTGTTGGACTTTATCGAAAGCTTTTTCTGCATCTATTGAGATGACCATGTAAGTTTTTGTTTTTGGCTCTGTTGATGCGGTATATTACATTTATTGATTTGCATATGTTAAACCATCCCTGCATACCTGGAATGAACCCCACTTGGTCATGATATATAATTTTCTTGATGATTTGTTGCATTCTATTTGCCAGTATTTTGTTGAGAATCTCTATGTTCATTAGTGAGACTGGCCTATAGTTCTCTTTTTTGGTTGGATCTTTCTCTGGTTTGGGGATCAGAGTAATACTTGCCTCCAGGAATGATTTAGGGAGAATTGCTTTTTTCTCAATTTCATTGAAGAGTTAAAGGAGTACTGGCATCAAATCTTCTCTAAATTTCTTGTAGAATTCAGCTGTGAATCCATCAGGACCTGGGCTTTTCTTTGTTGGTAAGTTTTTAACTACATTTTCAATTTCAATAGCTGATATTGGGTTGTTCAAAATCGCTATATCTTCTTGGTTGAGCATTGGTAGTTCATATGTTTCTAGAAATCTGTCCATTTCCTCTGTGTTTTCCACTCT
>PVLA01002100.1:0-293682 GCA_004027455.1 Hydrochoerus hydrochaeris | reverse complement strand
ACGGATGCCAAGGGTGGACCAGTTAGAACTAAGGATGAGTTCTGGGTGCAGCATCGCCTGGGACTGGCCCCTGAGCTATGGGTCTGTGAGTGGTGGCCTATGTCTCCATCAGAGTCTTCACCGCCCTTGCAGAGACGACAGAGGTCCAAGTGGTGTGAAGCACAGATGGAGCTGGTGTGAGCTGGTACAAGCTCTCAAGCCCTTCTTCCAGCTGCCCACCCTCAGAGTGTCCTCTAGATACTGTGGGACGAAGGCTCAGAGAGAGGTTAGCTCACATAGGCGGTCATGAGTCCCCCTAGCAACTGACTGGATGTGTAGAGCTGCTGCTCCACTTTCCACCCCACACACCGAAGGCCAGGAGCAGCTGTGGGGCGGGCAGGGCTCTGCATGGCAATCGGAGTGCTGCCCAGCCTCTGTCCTTCAAGCCCCATCTCTGGGGGAGGTGTGTCCTATTGCCCACACCTTTCTCTCCCGGCAGCTGCCACTGGTATCATGGTTCCTCCTTCACATCACCAAGGATGGGGCCTCCTGGTTCATACTCTGTCCCCACTACTTGCCAGTGTCTAGACTCAGCACCCATTTGCATGTTTACCCCATCTTTTGGCCTCGGCAGCCCTTCCCGCTCCTCCCCTGGCTCCCATCAGCTCCATCCTGTCCTGGCCTGGGCTTTGTCTGTCTCTGAAATCCCTGTACCTCTCTGAAATTCTCCTACCCCTTCCCTGCCACACTGTTGCATCTTTTACCACATCAAAAACCCTAATTTGCTAATCACATCAGACTCAACTGCTGTCCTATTTCCCATTTTAGCAGATTAAATCTTAGCTCCCACCTCCAGCAGTATAACTTCTGCTGTCCATGTTATCTGCACTGCCCCCTGCTCACCTTGTGCTTTTCTCTCCCCCAAAATCTCACCTTTGCATGCAGATCTTCCTGTAAACTTCTGAATGCCAACAAAAGGCAAGCAGATGTGTTCACAAACTGTCACAACACACAGATGTAGTCTCTCTCTCTCTCTCACACACGCACACACACACACACACACACAGCTGAGTGCCTAGAGTCCTACTCTTCACAGAACACCTCATAATTCAATTTTGCCATGCTATTGTACTATGTTTAATATGCTCGCTTCTCCAAAGCAAGGTGAATGAAACCTCAGCCCTTCAAACTGAGGGTCTCATTCTGCTAGGAACAGATTGAAACTCCTTCATCACCTCATTGTGAATTTAGCCATCCTAATCTTCCTTGTTTTCCCTTTTCATCACCCTCTGTGCCCTATTGTGCAGTGAGCCCATCTCTTTCCTGCTGCATGGGATATCCCTCCTTTTTATAGACTGCACCTCTTCAGTAATCTACCCACTCCAATTCCATGTGCATTAATCCATTTTCTGCTGCTGTCTCAAAATTTGTGATACTGGGTACCTTATTGAGATAAGGAGTTTATTTAGGCCCAGCTTGGAAGCAGAAAGTCCAAGATCGGAAAACCCCAACAGTTTAGTCTCTTTTGATGACCCCTTACTGTGTCACAACATAGCAGTGAGTAGAAAGGGACCCTCATCTGCAGAAGAGGCCAAGTGGGAAGGTGGCTTTGCTTTCTAATAGCCCAGTCCTGTGAGATCTCACTCACTCTGCACGACCACCACTAATTCCTCCCAAGGGCAGCAGCTGCAGTGATCTAACTTCTCCCCAGTTGGCCTCACTTCCTAATGGTCCTAGTGCCTCAACACTATGGCAGTGGGGACCACCCTCCAGCACTGAGACCCTTGGAAGACAAGCCACATGCAGACTGCAGCAGATGCCCTCATCTAAGGTGACCAAGTTTTGTTTTATTGTTACATAGGCAGCTCAGAAATTTAATCTCCCTGAAATGATCATCTTGATCCCATCCCTTTAAGAAATTTCTTTCCCTACTGCACTGCTTTGTCCTTACTGGAATAGATAGATACTTATTCCAGCTCTCGATTTGTCCTCCCTGCCTGTAATGGTTTGGCCAAACTACCCTTCATGGACTTGCAGAATGCGTCATTCACTGTAATGGTACTCTACCATTGTTTCTGACCACAGAACATGCTTAATGGCTAAAGAAGGGTGGCAGTGGGTTCATTCTCATGGATTTCAATGGTCTTACCAATTTTCTTACCATGCAGAAATTACTGAATTGGTAGAAAAGTGGAATGACCTTTTGAATATGCAATTATAGCACCAAGTAGATGCCAATAATTTGCAGAGCTGGGGCAAGTTTCTATAGAAGGCTAGATACTATCCTCTAAAATCAGGAATGAAATAAGGATGCCCATTCTCACTTCTATTCAGTCTAGCCCCAGAAGTCTCCCTTGAGAAATAAGCAAGAGAAAAAATTCTCTCAATTTGGACAGAAAAAACCTAACTTTTCTTGCTTGTATATGACATTATGATATCATTATTATGATATCATTATTATGATATCATTATTATGATATTACATATAGAAAACCCTAAAGACTTCACCAAATAGAACTAATAAAGGAATTGAGTAAATTTGCACATACAAAATCAACATGCAAAAATGAGTAGCATTTCTATATATTAACAACAAACTATCTAAAAGAAATAAAAAGAACAATCTCATTTATAATAGCTATAAAAAGTTAAATCTTCAGAAACAAATTTAATCAAGGAAATAAGCAAACTATACCTTGAACAATCTGTAACACTGATGAATGTAATTGAAGAAAGTACACATAAATAAATGGAATTAGGTCCCACCCAATTTGTAGATTGGAAGAGTTTCATTAAATAGCCATATAAACGTAGATAAAAATGATTTCCAAATTCAAGAGAATCCTTATCAAAACTTCTTATCAAAAGACTTTTCACAAAAATAGAAAAAAATTCCAAAATTCATATAAAAATATACTAACCAGTCAAAGCAATCTTGAACAAACCTGGAGGCATCATGTCTGACTTCAAAATATACCACAAAGTTGGCACAAGTGAGGCTGAGGCAGGAGGATTGCCACAAGTTTAAGGTCAGCCTTGGCTACATAGTGAGGTCAAGGCCAGTATGAGTACACAGCAAGACCCTGTCTCAAAAAAAATACTATAAAGCTATAATAATCCAAACAATGCATAACTGACCCAACTCATCACACATACACAAAGAGAGAAATTTACATAATAGAGAGCCTTGAAGTAAATCCAGTCATTTACAGCTGATTGATTTTTCAAGAAAGGTGCCAAGATCACAGTATATGCAGAGTTTGTCAATAAATGATACTGGAACAATTGCATATCATCCTTTATCTTGCACCATATAAAAATAATGTCAAAATGCCTTGAAGTCTTAAGTATAAAACATGTGACTGTAAAACCGCTAGAAGAAAACCAAGGAGAAATGTCCCATGACATCAGTCTTTGTAATTATTTTTTAGGTATAGCTATGACAGCACAGACAACAAAGCAAAAGTAAATAAATGGCATTATATGAAACTAAGAAGTTTCTGCACTGCAAAAGAAACTAAAAGTGCAGACAACCTATAGCAGTGATGATGAAACTTTTAGAGACCAAGTGCCAAACTACAAACCAAAACCTACTTATCACAAAATGTCAACACTATGACTAAACCTAAATACTAAAGTTTTAGTTTAGATAAAATTACTCTACATTAACATCTTTTGTCTTAAAGAAAAATACAATAACAAATGTGCCAGGGGCCTACTACCAGAGATCTATAGAGGTAGAAAATATTTGTAAACTGAATATCTAATAAGGAATTATTATCCAAATACATAACAAACTCCATAGCAGGACAAAAGTAACCCAAATAAAAATTGGGCAAAGGACCTTTATAGACTCTTTTCAAAATAAGATGTACAAATGGGGAACAAGTGTATGAAAAAATGATCAACATCATTAATGACCAGGGAGATACAAATCAAAACCATAATGCACAGTTACCTTACACCTGTTGAGATGGTTATTATAAAAAATTCAAGTGTTGGCAAGGATGTGAAGGAAAGGGAACCATTGCACCTTTGGAAAGAATATGTTAGCACAGCATTTATGGAAGACAGTTATGATTGTTCCAAAAACATTAAAAGTAGAACTACCATATGAGCTAACAATCCTACTGTTGGGGATGTAAAATAAACAAAATCTGAAAATTGCTGAAACTTTGGCAATTCCAGGTCCATTGTATTATTATTCCCAGTAATTAGGTTAAGGAGTCAACCTAATTGTCCAACAACAAATGAATAGATAATACTAATATGTTATATGTACATCATGGAATACTATGCAGCCTTATATAAGAAAGAAATCTTGTCATTTGTGACCAGATGGATGACCTTGAGGAATATTATGCTAAGTAGTTACAAGTACTACATGATCTCATTTATATGTAGAACATTAAAAACTTGTAGATGCACAGAATAGAACGCTGATTACTAGGGGCTGAGGTTGGGGATTGAAGAACTCTCGGTCAAAGTTTACAAAATTTCACTTTGAAATAATAATTTCAAAAGTTATGTTGTGCAACATGGTGCCCACAGTTAATACATAATGCACTGTATTGTTCAAAATTGCTGAGTAGGCTCCACCAAGCCCAGCAAAAGGCCCCAGTGCAATATTTCAGGGGTGCAACCCAGCTAACCACACAAGTCCCAGAGGATCTGGGCTCTACCCAGCCCAGCATCCCAGTGCAATCCATCAGGGCCCCCACCAGCTGTACAGGTCCTGGAGGTACCAAATGCCACCCAGCTCAACCCAGAGTCCTGGAACCATCTATCAGGGGAGTGCCCCAACTATCCACATGGGTCCTAGAGGTTCTCAGCTCCACTCAGCCCAGTGCAAAGCCTGGCACCATCCATCAGAGTAGTGCCTTGGCCAACCTCATAGGACTTAGAGGAGCTGAGCCACTCCTAGACCAGTACAGTGCCCAGGCACCATCCATGGAGTTCCCCAGGGAGAAGTATGGATCTGGAAGACTGCTGCCATTGAGGAGGGAGCACCAGTGAGCCGAAGGAGAACAGAAACCCCACCTGTCATTCTTCTGTCACCCTGAGAACATTTATTCAGAGGAACCCAGGTGCCTGGCCCACCCTTTTACACCACAAGAGTCAGTCAGGGTGGTAAGCACCTTTAACCCAATCAGCTTGTCTGTAGGAACCTAGGAAAATGACAAAACAAAGAGCAAAATGCAGTCTCAGACCCCCAGCCCATTGAGAACATGCCCAGGAGAAATGACATGGGAGACACGGAAAGTTGCACAACTGAAATTTCTGAAATGATAGCAATTGAAATAAAGAACAACTCCATGAAGCTATAGAGGAAATAAGATAAGAAATAATTTCTCATGTAAGAAAAGAAATGACAAATATTATGAAAGAAATGTTGAGTATATTTAAAGAAGACATAGATACAAAAAAAGAGGAAAAAAAAATAAGGGAAACCTTGAATGAACAATATAGGAAAGAATTAGAATGCATAAAACAGATTCAAAGAAATATTCAGGAAATTAAAAAGTCCATGGAAAGCTGGCAAAACCACTTGAATGAAGCTGAGAGAGACTCTCAGATCTTGAAAACAGGTTGGAAGCTAAGGATCACAAAAGGAAAGATCTCTTAAAAATAACAAGGAAGTGGGAAACAGTAATTCACCAGCATCAAGATGATGCAAAGAGAAAAAATATAAGACTGATAGGTGCCAATGAAAAAGCAGGAGTCAACACCAATGACATAAGACTAGTTATAGAAACAATAGCAGAAAATTTTCCAAGCATGGAAAAAGAATCTCATGTATATATAAGAGAGGCATATAAAACCCCAATTAACCATAACCAAAATAAATCTTCACCCAGACATATAATAATTAAGTTCCCAGATATTCAGTGCAAGAACAGAATACTAAAAGCTATCAGAGAAAATAAACAGATCATCTACGAAGGAAACCCATCAGACTCACAGCAGACTTCTTAACACAAACCTTTAGGTCAAGAAGAGCTTGGAGTGAAGTGTTTGAAGTTCTCAAAGAAAACAACTTCCAGCCCAGATTAATGTACCCTGTCTTCAAAATTAATGGAGAAATAAAATACTTCCATGACAGAGAACGACTGAAGAAATTCATGACCATCAAACCAGCACTACAGAAAGTACTGAAAAATACCCTAGAAAGAGAAAAAGATGACCACAATTCCAGAAATAAACAACCAAGCAAGGCAAGCACTTAAACAGAGAGAAAAAGTAGAGAACTAACAACAGGAAGATAACATGACAAAGATAAAGCAGTACATATCAGTCATAAACATCAATGTAAAAGACTTCAACTCACCAATCAAAAGAAACAGATTGACAGAGTGGATTAAGACACAAAATCCAATAATATGCTGTATACAAGAAACACATTTAACTTAAAAGGAGATTCACAGACTGAAAGTCAAAGAATGGAAAACAATACTCCATGTGACAGGAACCCCGAAAAAAGTGGGTGTACCTATTCCATTTGCAGACAATGTAAACGTCAAACCAAGAATGATCAAAAGAGATAAAGAAAGCCACTATATATTTGTTAGAGGAAAAATTCAAGAGGAAGAGAAAACAATCATAAATATATATGTACCAAATATGGGAGCACACAACTATGTAGAACAAATCACAATAGATATGAAAAATCAAATAAACAATAACACAATTATAATGGGGAAATTTAACACTCCATTGTCACAAAGAGACAGATCAACCAAACAAAAAATCAGTGAAGAAATGACAGAACTGAATCAAACCTGTGAACAAATGGATTGAGTAGGCATACACAGAGTGGTGCCACACAGCAACATCAGAATACATACTCTTCTCAGTTATACAGGGGTCATTCTCTACAATAGATCACATAGTAGGCCACAGAGCATATTTAAGTAAATGCAAAGGAATTAAAATTATCCTAAGCATGTTATCTGACCATAGCACAATGAAATTGGAAATTAATAACAAAAGAAGTCACAATAACTCCATAAACACATAGAAATTAAATAACACTCTCCTAAACAACCAATGGGTCACATAAAAAATTAAAGAAGAAATTATACAATAGCTACAATGAAATGAAAATGCAAATACAACTTATTGGACCTTGTGGGACACAATGACACCAGTCCTTAGGGGGAAATTTATAGCAGTGAATTCTCACATCAGGAAAATGGAATGAACACAAACAACCTAAGGCTGCCACTCAAACTTCTATTAAAAAGAAGAACAATTCAAGCTCAAAGCCCAAATAAGGGAGGAAATTATAAAACTTAGAGCAGAAATTAATATAGTTGAGATGAAGAAAACAATAAAAAGAATTAATGAATAGAAGAGTTGGTTTTTGAAAGAATAAATAAAATTGATAAAGCCCTAGCCAAACTTATCAAAAAGAAGGAAGGAAAGGAAAACTCAAATTCATGCAATAAGAAATGATAAGGGTGAATGCAGTACAGATCCTGTGGAAAGTCAGACCATCAGTACCTATTTTGAAAATCTATACTCTCATAGATTCCTGGAAACATACAAATTACCAAAACTGGTCAAGAAGATATAAAAATTATGAATAACTCAGTATCAATGAATCTGAAAATTTAATTCAAACTTTAGCAACAAAGAAAAGCCCAGGTCCTGATGTATTCATAGCTGAATTATACAGGAAATTTAGAGAACATTTAACATGAATATGCCTCAAACTCTTTAATGAAATTGAAAGGGAAGCAATTCTCCATAAATCATTCCTGGAGACAAGTACTATCCTGATACCAAAACCAGAGAAACACTCAACCAAAAACAAAACAACAACAACAACAAAAAAAACTACAGGCCAATCTCTCTAATGAACACAGATGCAAAAACCCTCAATAAAATGCTATCAAACAGAGTGCAGCAAATCATCAGAGGATTGAACACCATGACCAAGCGAGATTCATCTCAGGAATGCAGCAATGCCTCAATATAGGCTATCAATAAATTTAATACACCATACCAACAGAGCCAAAGACAAAAGTCACATATTTATCTCAGTAGATGCAGAAAAAGCTTTTGATAAAGTACAATACTCATTCATGATGAAAAAAAAAACGCTATGGAAAATCAGAATAGATAGTCTTTACCTCAATCTGATAAAAACCATATACAATAATCCAACAGCCCATATCTTACTAAATGGGCAAAGCAGAAAGCTTTCACTCTAAAATCAGGAACAAGACAAGGGTGTCCACTAGCACCACTCCCTGTTCAATATAGTGCTTCAAGCATTAACCAGAGAAATTAGACAAGAAAGAGAAATAAAAGGAATAAAGACAAGAAAAAAAGAAGCTAAATTATCATTATTTACACATGACATGACACTCTACATAGAGGACCCTAAAAGCTCCACCAAAAGACTTCCAGACAATAAGCGAATCAGTAGCATAACTGGGTATAAAATTGACACTCAAAAGTCAATAGCATTCCTGTGCACAAACGACTAACTCACCAAGAAACTAGAGAAACCACACCCTTCCACTAACATCCCAAAAAATGAAATACTTAGAAATCAATCTAACAAAGGAAGTAAAAGATCTATACATTGAAAATTTTAGTACTCTGAAAAAGAAATTGAAGAGGAGATTAGAAAATGGAAAGATATGCCTTGCATCATGAAAATGGTCATATTTTCAAAATTGTCATATAGATTTAATGCAACTTGATGAAAATACCGTTAGTGAACCTCACAGATCTAGAAAAACATTTCTAAAATTCCTACGGAACCACAAGAAGCCTAGAATAGCAAAGGCAATCCTGGGCAACAAAGGCAATGCAGGAGGCATCACAGTCCCAGACTTGAAATTGTACTACAAAGCTACTATAATAAAGTCAGTGTGGTACTGGCAAATAAAAAGACCTGAGGATCAGTGGAATGGAATAGAAGATAAGACACAAATACAACACACTGAGCCACCTTATCTTTGACAAAGACTCCAATCATTTTCACTGGAAGAAAGCTTCTTTAATAAGTGGTGCTGGACAAATTGGCTTTCCACATGCTGAAGACTTAAACTAGACTCAAGCCTATCACCATCCACTAAACTAAAGTCAAAATGAATCAAGATCTAAATATTAAGACAGAAACTCTAAATTTACTGCAAGACAAAGTAGGCAGAAATCTCGAGGACATAGGAGTAGGCAGAGAGTTCATGAACAAAAAGCAAACTGCATAGGAAGTACTTCAAATGATCAACAAATGGGATCCCATCTTATGAAAATTTTTTTTGCACATCCAAAGAAATCACTAACGAAGTGAAGTGAAAATCCACGGATTGGAAAAATATTTTTGCCAACTGTCACTCTGACAAAGTACTTCTATCTAGAACATATAAAGAACTGAAAAAAGGCAGACCTCTTAAATTCAAAGACCCAATCAAAAAATGGGCATCTGAGATGATACATAATTCTCAGATGAAGAAATTCAAATCGTAAACACATATACAAGAAAAATGTTCAATGTCATTGGTCATTCAAGAAATGCAAATTAAAACAACACTGAGATATCATCCTACTCCAGAAAGAATGACTAACATCAAGAAATCAACATGTAACAAATGCCGGAGGGTTGTGGGGGAAAACAGAACACTGTTGCTGGGAGTGCAGACTGGTAAAAGCACTGTGGAAATCAGTGTGGAGTTTCCTAAAAAAACTAGGATTAGAAGTTCCTTTCAACCTAGCTCTTCTCTATTTCCCCAGAACAACTGAAAACATCATACAACAGCGATAAATGAACACCCAGTCTGCAGCTGCACAATATGTAATAGCCAGATCTTGAAAACAACCCAAATGCCCATAACTTGGGAATGGATAAAAAAATGTGATATTTTTATACAATGGAGTAATACTCAGCTACAAAGAAGGATAAATTTATAGGTAAATGGATGCAACTAGAGACTGCACTCAGAAGTGAAATAAACCAGACACATATGTGTAAACATCACATTGTCCGCTGAAAGTACTAGAGGGGATCAAGGCCAAGCCTTCAGCTTTTCCTCCCTGGGAGGCTATTTTTGCAGGCAGAACTTCTCAATGCCTACCTGATCCTTCAGGGACTAAGGCAGCTTAAGGTCAGGTATGGTACCAGAGGCACCAGGACCCAGAGGCCTCAGGCCCAAGGTCAGCCCAAGACAACCTTGCCAACTTCTGACCTTTATGCTCAGTTTTAGAGGAAGGAGGAGGTAAGGAATTGGTTAGGAATTTCTCCCACTCTCAGGAACCCACTGTTTTGTCGACGCCCAGATAAGGATGGGAGCACTCTCAGGGCACATGAGGTCCTTAGCCTCTGTCCTCCCCAGCAATCGTGGGCTAGGCCTGACTCTGGAGAGTAGCGATGTAGAACAGGGAAAAGAGGTGCTCTGTTGCTTTAGAAGATACTCCTCAGGGAAGAAGGGAGCCATATTAGTTAGAGTTTTCTAGAGGAACAGATTCCGTATAAATTATGCATGTGATTATAGAGGAATTTATGAGGTAGGTTTACAGGATCAGAATAAGAACACTCCCGATGGTTGTGTGCTGTGTCAGAGATGAGGGAATCCAAAATAGCTGTGTGCATGCTGGACAGCCAAAGTATCTAGTCGAAGTTGGAGATTGAAGGCCTGGAGGCTCCCAATTTCATAAACTGTATAACCACTTCCATTTGATGCTGAACTGTTGATGTGCACATATTATGACTTGGGGTGGGGATCAGATAGCACCTGGTGACCTAGTGTCCCTTGGTCAAGCATCAGTTTCCATTAAGTCCAGATAGCAGACCAGGGGCTATTTCACAAAGAGAGAATACTTACCTGCAGTTAACAGCAACCTGAACCTATTGTAGAAACTTCTTTTGTATTGGGCCCCACTCAAAACTAGCAGCTAACTGAGTCAATTGGTAAATGGGTTCACACCAAGTGAGAAATCCAAAATCCAAATGGGCCCACAAGGCACTGAGTGTCTCTTTTGTTTGTAGAAGGGGCCAGATGCAACAATCTATCACTCACATTAGAAATGCCTCATACCACTGGACTCAGAAACTTCACTGAGATGGAGAGACTTTTAATTTTAGTTGATTTCCCATCCTGTGGCACACAAATGTTTTTTCGATAACATTTCAGAGTCTTTGCTACCTCTTGTCCATTTGGTCTAATTAGTATAATGTCATCAGTGAAATGGATCAATGTGGTACTTTGAGGAAGAAAAAGGTGATCAAGATTGGTGTGAGCTAAGTTGTGGCACAGGACTGGGTAACTAATATGCCACTGAGGTAGGAGGCTAAGGGTGTTTGCTGGCTTTGCCAGCGGAAAGCATGCTGTTTCTGGTGGATTACATGAATAGGTATGGAGAAAGAGATGTTTACTAAATCGGTAGTGGCGCGCCCTACACCAGATTCCAGGATGTATGGCAATACGGTCAGGAAAAAGAAACTACATCTGGTACAGCAGTTGCCGCTGAGACCACCACTTGACTAAGCTCGTTGGAATTCACCATCACTCTCACTTCCGTTTGGCCTTTCCCACCACTGTAGCCCTCACACCACAGGTTAGAGAACCTGTATCTGGAACTGGAGAAATGACCACAGCATGGATTTGGGGACTTCCTAGTTTAACCTTTGGCCTGAATTCCACTGATCATTGGATCACCTAAGGCCCCAACTTTTATTGGAGGGCCAAGATGTTTTGGATTTTCCACAGCTTTAGTTCAAAACCTGTGTCCATTGGCCCCAACACGTCTGATCATTTTCATTTGTACAATATACAGTTGCAAGGTAAAGCCCTTAGATCTCTAAGCAAGGATGAAAGAAAGATTAACTGTACCTTTCTGGTAGTGCACCAGAGTCCTTCCAAAAGGAACACATCTTCCCCTTCATCCAAGGGACTCTGGTCCTATAAGCTGGTTCAAACCTCAGAATTTGATGAGGGGTCATAATTCCCTGATGGGGTAGATCTTTCTTCTTTTGCACTGAAACTTTTGTGCCTGTATAAGTTCACTAAAATTTTAGTAGGCTTTTTATTTATTTCACATTTGGGAGCACCATGAGTAATCAGGTAAATCCATGGGTTTATATATGTGAGCCATTCCGGTCTTTGCTTTGCTTCTGTGGTCTATTATGGTAAAGAAGCCCAACTTGTTTGGGGCACTTGAGTGCTGCTTGTTGGCCCCGATACTCTGGGATCCTTTTAAACCCATGACCTTTAAGTTTCCCAATTGGGTGATTGTGTTCTCTATTGTCAGGTTTGGCATACAGAGAACAATGGCAGAGCTCTTCAAAAATGCGGGTGTTCCCCGAAAAGTCCGCACCTCCAGACCTTACTGAAGCAGACACTTTGTGGATCCTTTTCCCAGCCAGTATAGAAGTCTAGATTTTACCTGGCAAATCCACTCTGCCATTTCTATTTCTCTAGGCCTTTTAATATTCTCATCAACAGTAAACCAGGGAATAGCAAGCATCTCCAGCCTATTCACAGACGGCCAACTTTTGATCCATTCCTCAGCCAACCAACCAACCAACCAAACTATTAGACCAACCAAACTATTAGCACTTTTTTTTAAACTTCATAAGCTATGACATTAAATTCAGAATCTCTACTTAATGGTTCCATATCCTGAAACTAATCCTGAGCCAGGCTGATGCTTCTTCTACCATTTTCCTACATTTTAAAAATCCTTCCCCATACTTATTCTTCAGACTTCTGTTTCTAAGAATTAGAAAAGTCAAGAAGTTCTTTGAAAGCACAGTGGAGCTCTTCATGGGTCACTTTGCATACCTCACCTTGAGAAGCCTTCTGATACTTGAGTTTGGTTGTAGGTCTAGAGGCAAAAGTCAGGGGTGAAGGTGGGTCCTGAGGAGTGTTAGCAATGTCTGCATTGGTGTAGCTGCACCAAGGATGGCCCTTACCATTTCCATAAGCGACACAGGATTGGTTTCCTCAGGTAAGAGGAGACTCGGTCCACACCGCAGGGAGAGGGGGTGAGTGTGCCTCTACCACTGAGGGTGAGGAAGTCTCTTCCTCTAGCGAAATAATCTCAACAGAATTTAGGAGTTCAATGTCTCCAGCCACTTCAGATTCCTCCCAAACATCTCCATTCCAGTTAATGGGGATCTCATTCTCTCTGATCAAAGCTTTCACCTTCACTTTAGACACCCTGTGAAACTGAGCATTAACCTTGCTCTGTAAATCAGCCAATCAAATTATGAGCACTTGTGTTGGAGTTCAGCAACTTCAGCCTTGCAGCTATAGGAGCTGCTCCAGGACACACTTAGGAACCTTAGATTCTTTATGTGTGTCTGGAGCTGGGAAACCGAGTCTCTGAACTTATTTTCTTTATTAATTTTTCTTTGTAGTTAGAATTCTTTAATTGTTTACACATGTCTGGAGCTCATAATTTCCTTTATTAGTTTGCCCAGAACTAAGAGAAATTAGCTAGCATCATTATGTTTCCTCTTCTTCCAAAAATATTCAAAAGTATTAAATGTAGAGTTTCCATGTTCCTTGTATCTCACACATGATGAATTAACATAATCAAACGAATCTATAGTACATGTTCCTTTAATCAGGTTGTACCATGGATTATCAATACTCTGTATATTATTATAGTGAAACCAAGGCTACTTTAGGTCTCTTCAAATTAGAAAGCCAACTCCAGGAATCACTAAACCTATTAGAGAATTCATTAGACATTTCTGTTTTAGGATCACTCCCAGTACCAAAATTTGTATTTGCTAGGATTTTCTAGAGGAATGGATTCATTACAAAATAAATGAGTAATTATACAAGGGATTTATGTAGCAGGTTTATAGGATCAGAATTGGAAGAGTCACGTGCTTTCTGCCAGTTACAGACAGGGGAAATCAAAACGTCCATCTGCATGCTGGATAGCCAAACGATACAAGTTTCTTTAAGGCTGTAGAAACACTAGTGAGAATCTCTGCAGAACTCTAAAGAGCCTGTGCTGGAAGTCTGCAGTTTTGAAATGGAGACCACCATCCAAAGGCAGTGGTAAAGAGAAGGAGGGAAACACTTCTACCTTCTTTCCCTTTTTATTCTGGCCAAGCTACAAACTTAAAAGTTGGGGCCACCCACATCCGAATGGATCTGGTCTACCTGTCACTCTTTCACACAAGTATGCAGAATTACTAATCCACTAGGTGGTTTTTACTCAAGTCAAGTTGACAAATTATAATTAAGAATATCAAATGGGATGGTATCAGACCAGGACTTACAAATGTCACTTCCCAGTAGTAAAACTGGACATGAGTCAAGTTGTGTCACTTATACAGAGAGGAGGCTTATGGAGGATCTTCTAGGACATCTGGGATGTTTGTGCCACTGATACCAGGAACTGGGAGAGCCCTGTATTCAGAATGTGTTGCCGTGCACAACTTTTTCCATTGCTGGGACACAGTGCCTAATACCCACAATTTAAACGAGAAAGGCTTGGGCTGGGGATTTAGCTCAGTGGTATAAGCACCTGCCTGGCAAGTGCTAGGTCATGAGTTCAATCCCCAGTATCGAAAAAATAAATAAATAAAATAAGAAAGGCTTGTTTGTGCTGAGGGCTTCATGGGCTTCAGTCTGGGCTCAGCTGGTGCCAAGGCAAGGACATGAAGGACAGGCACGGGGAGCAAAGCTGTTTAGTTCATGGGGCGCAAAGATGCTTAGTTCATGACAGAGCAGAGGAGCAGTACCAGAAAAAAAAAGGGCCTGGGACAATACATAGTACCCCAGGTCATACTGCCATGATCCACCCAGATGACCCAAAAGTGCGCTTTGTAATTCTACTAGGCATTTTTTATTCCAATCAAGTTGACATGTCAGATCTGCTTTTAATATGGAATCATCTACTATCCCTCAGGCCCAGAAAGAAAACATTTTCTTCTTCCTTCCTCTCTCCCAGTATCAAAGACCTTTTCTTAGGTTCTACAAGGTTAAAGAAGCTTGCCTGCAGGAACATTTTTTAAAATTCAAGACAGAGTCAGATTCCACGAGTTCCAAGTCCTGGAGGGCTTCCAGTAGCTCCTCCCGTGCAGCACCAATAAAGGAATTTTCCAGGAAGGCAGGAAGGCCTCCCACACCATCCCGCAGTGTGTACAGGGGCACCCGCACCAGACCCAGCACCTGTGAAAACAGGATACAATTTGCTTTCTAGCAGGATCTTTCAAGAGCAGAGGGCTTACTGCCTTACACCCCAGTAGAACTATAGCCAGAGGTCAAACCTCACCAAGGCTAGCAGGCCCAACCCTGTGCAAATGACTGTCCCAGGACATGCTTTCCAGCTCCATAAATGCTGGGTCCACATAACTCCCTAGAACCTGTAGGGGCCTCTGCCCCCAGGGTACAAGAAGGATCCTAGACTTCTGATTCTGAAATGTGGAGCTCATACCAGACAAATCAGCACCACTGGTGATGGCATGAAAATGGAAACTCAGTTCTCCCTCCCATCCTGCTCTCCTATCAGTAAATGTGCATGGGGTCTGGAATCCTTATTTTGGCATAAATGCTACCAAAGAGAGCAGAATAATAGTTGTTTTATAAGCTCTTCCCTCACTGATGATTCTGATGCCTGCCAAAGTTTGGGAACCATCTCCACATCCAATCTGTCTTCCTACAGCCTTAAGTATTGGGGCTATATTTTCTAAAGAATAATAAAGATCCAAAATTAAGGGCAAAGGCTGTCATGCCTGGCCACTATGACGTTACCAATAGGCAAGAGTAGAGAGTCGAGGGTGAGTGTATTCTAGAAAGGATTCTGAGGCCAGTAAAGTAGGGAGGGCGAGGACTTCCCAGGGAGAACTGATGATCAACACCCCAACTCCTCCTGAAAGTGGGGAAGACTGCAAGATCAGGGGAGCTGCGACTTCCTCTTAGGGAACCTAGCTAGGGAGGTTTCGCTGGAGAGGGAATCCAAGGGGGAAAGAGGGAGCCTGGATGTGGGGTGGGTTCCGGGCTGGCCCCACCTCCAGCCCATGGTCCTTGGCTCCTGGTGCTCCAGCTTCCACAGCCTCCAGCTGCTCCAGTGTCAGTCTCTTGGCATAGAAGTGCGCCACCACGTGCGAGGTGTTCCCTGCATGTGAGCTGCGGTATTCTGTGCGCTGCACGCTGAAGGCGGAGACCGCCTTGCCCAGCTTTGTCAGCAGCTCTCGGTTCAGTCCGTCCTCCAGGGTGCTGTCCTGCGAGTCCACGAAGCCGCCTGGGAAGCCCAGGCGCCCATCGAAGCGCATCTGCATCTGCGGGGGAGGAAGAGGGGACTGGCTGGGTGCCCAGGCAGTGGGACCCAGGATGGGCGCACGATCCAGGGTGGGGAGTGACCGGGCGCGCCCTCTGCTCACCAGCACTGCGTACCGCAGCGGGATGCGGCCGAAGAGCATCCCCGGGTCGGGCGCGTAGAGCATCGCAAAACACAGGTGCCTCCACTCAGGCCCTAAGGCTAGGGCCTCGGTGAGCTCGATCTTACGAGACCCCGCCATGGCCTAAGGTTTTCTGTGCTTGTGAGGTCAGCCCATCTGGTTAGGTGGGCGGGTCTCACACCGTTATGGGAGTGGGCGCGGCCTCCAGGGCCAATCCTTGGAGCCAGGAGCTTGGGGCAGTAGCAAATCAGGGTAGAGTTCTTAGAAGGGCCAAGGGACCCTTGGGAAACCGAAAGCGTCCTTGGAATTGGGCATCGAACCAGGGCGGAACTGAAGGTGTGGCAGATACTCTGAACTCAGGGCTCAATGGGTAAATGCTTAAATCATAATCTGGAGCCAGCTAGGGTTCTTGCGAAGTCTGGCGAGCTGGAAGGTTTAGAAATTAGTCTGAGCAGAATGTAATTACTAAGGAGTCTTGGGAGATGAAGGAATAATTCTGTTGAGAGAACTACCTGAGGTTTGGTGAGATACTTCTGGAGTTGGGTTAGGGAGGAATGGAGCAGGGGCTGGCTTCAGAGAGCACGTCCTATCCTGTGGTGGTGGGGATGGAGAGATGTGACGGGTGTAAGAATTCTCTTAGTTGTGATTCAGTGAGTGAAATTTTGGGCTAATGGTAAATTACAGTTAATAAGATTGGCTGGGAATTGCTCGTTTGCGAAGGTGTATGATGAATCCATTAGGGCCTTATTATTATTCTTTATATAGTTTGATGTTTTCCCATTGCAAAAAGAGAAAGATAGAAAGCTCTCGGGCCTCTTAAGTACTTCAAGAAAAAGGTTAGAATTTACATTTGAATAAAGCATTGTGTTTCACAATACAGATAGGAACCTTCCTAGTGTAGAAGAAGGAAGGAGAGGTAAGGACTAGTATCACTTTTTAAGCACTAAGAAGGCTGTGGCTAACATCTACCACCTCTCAGGTAATTTTAAATGTTTCCATTTAATCCTCATAAGATTTTCCAGGTGATTCAAATAGACTTGTAGTTGAGAACTCTGACTTAGAAGAACATATGAAGGGCAAGAGAGGGACAACCAGTGGGGTTTATCCAGTAGGACCTCCAGAAAGGGCAAGACGACATTATTATTTTATACATTCACATACCTCAAATCACATCCAGTTGACTCAAACTTGCATTCTTCAGAACCCAGCCATTTTCAGTTGTTTGTACAGCATCAAAAATACCCAGTCCGAGATTGTCAGGAGCTCACTGGGGAGATCATTTCACAATAGCAGCACTTTTCAGACCTTTCAGGGCTGGATCTCGACCTCTGCCCTCAAATACACAACCAGCACTTCGAACCCAACACAGCTAGGAATGAATTCAGCACTCTCCTCATCCTCCGGTCTGCGTCTCCTCCATGCCAGCCATCTTCTGTCCAGTTGCTGAGAACCTAAGTATCCTCATGGACAACTCCCCACTCCACATCTAGTCTCCATTCTCTGAATCCCCTATGGTTGTCTCTACTCAGAACAACCCAACTTTATCACATGCAGCTCAGACTTTCTGCTTTGTTCACTTTGACACATCTGCTGTTTCTCTGTCATGCCTCCAGGTACCTTCTTGAAATCTACCCTCACTGTGGTGCCATGAATACAGCTAAGAATCATGCTCATCAATACATATCAGTGGCTTGGATCTGAGATTTTCTTTCTGTATGGTGATCTGTTGTTGCTGAAATATATTGTGGGAATGACACAATCAACATTTGTTACTTCATGGTTCTCTAGGTCAGGAACTAAGGAGTGGTTTTTCTGGGTGTTTCTGACTCAAGAGTTCCTCAGGAAGTCATAGTGCCAATGCCAGTCAGGTTTGCAGTCAAATGAAGGCTTGAGCAGTGTCAGAGATTTGCTTTCACTGGCAAGTTGGTGCTGGCAGTGGGGGGAAAGGCTTCAGTTTCACACTAGATAGATCTCACCATATGTGGTTGGAACATCCTGATATGGTAGCTGGCTTTCTCCAGACTGTAATCCAAGAGAGAACAAGATAGAATCTGTGTCTTTTATGATGTAGTCTGTCATACATCATCATTGCTCAGTACTCTACTAGTTACATAAATTGCCCATGGTATAATGTGAGGAAGTCCACACAGGACATGAACACCAGAAGGAAGGACCACTGGCGGTCAAGTTGGAGGCTGGTTACCACACCTTCCTGTCCAAATCGGCCCTAATCACTGTCGCATTGTAAGTGCCATCAGCAATAAAAGATTCGAGTTTCCAGAACTCCACAGAGTAAATCCATTTTTGTGATTTTTTTATGCCTGTAAGATCTTTTCTTCCTTTTTACTTACCTGGTAAATTCTTATTCAAAATTGTGTGCCTATACTTAGTGCCTGGTACAATTCAGTACAAGTTGAGCTGAAATCTAAAGAATTATCTGCAGCAGAAGTAGTCTTGGATTGCTTTGGGTTGCCCTTGGACTGAGTCCCTCATCCTTCTAGTGCAGAAGAACCTGCCCAGCTGTATCTATACACTTCCAGCCCAAGTATGAGTATGAGCCAAAACAAGCACCGTGGTTAATCTGAATGGAGGAGTCAGGAAACATTGAAAACCACAAAGTCACAAGGCAACTGTCAGGGGCTGAATTGAGCCAGAATATTAAACCTATCAAAGCAGTAAAAAGTCAAATATTTTGGAAAAACAAAATGTTTCTATTGAAAGATTCCAAACTAAACTTCCACATCTCCTTTGACAATATTCCTTTGGAGTCAAGTTTTTGACACTACTTCAGTTTTCTTTCTGTTGTTATAACTGAATATCACAGACTTGGTAATTTAGAATGGAAATTTTTTTTCAGATAGTGGTTCTATAGGCTGCGAGGTTCAAGGTTGAGGGAATCAGATTTGAGGGGCACTCTGCAGAGTCCCAAAGTAGAACAGGTCATCACATGGAGAGAGAAGCATCCACAAGACACAAAGCCAAAGCTGTCTTTTATAGCAGACCCTCTCCCGAGACAACCCATTGACCCATTAATCCATGAGTGCATCTTCCATGATGGCAGGGCTTATCTAATTGCCCCTAGAGGTCCCAGCTGGTCCCACCTCTTACTACCTCACAGTGGGGGTGAGATCGCACCATGAGTTCTGGTGGTGTCATTGAAACCATCACACTACATAAACTACAATGGCCATGGTACTCCTCCAATACTTATACAGCATTCTGTAATGCATGTTTGTCAAAGCTAATGTGTGAATTTCCTTCCAAAATTAAGGAAGAACGGAGGCTCCTCAGGGTTCCGGTGCTCATAGTTACTGCGCAGCTGTGTAGGCAGGTAAAGGAAGTGTAGAATGAGTTGAGTGCTGGCCCTGCAAGACACTTACTTGCCTCTTTAGAGCTGCTTGCTGTAAAGTGCTCTTAGCTCTTAACTGGATCCCCGCTGATCTCTAGTCCAGTGTTAACTGAAAATATCTAAATACCTAAATCTGAAATACTTAAAATATCTAAAGGTGTATATATGGTGGGGTTCGTTTATGTAGTAATAGAATGTGGAAGCCTAAGAAAGCAGTCAGTGACGAAGTTCTAACGATGGAAGATTGGGAAACCCAACAGTAAAGTGAACTGTGGGGAGCAGCAGAACTGGAGATGGACCACACATTCCGGGCTAGAGCAAGGCCAGCCCCGAGAACACGGAGCGCCAGAGGCGAGCCATGTGAACAAGTTGGGACCCCAGCAAAGCCAGTAAACAAGTTGACTTCCGGCTCAGTGGCATATCAGCAGGTGTCTGGCCTTGGTGTTCCTCCCTCTTACTACACAGAGAGCTCTGAAAACATTTCATTTTCCACGTTCTCAGCAAAACACTGAGACTTTGCACTTTCGACTCTGTCATTGACTTTCCCCTTTTTTACTGTGTATAAAGATGCAGACTGTGCTGGGTTGTTGCTGCCTCTCTGTCAGAATCATGTCCCATCCCCTTTTACTGTGTCTTAATCTCTAGTCACCCCCTCAGAACCAGGCAGGCAGTGTGGGTTGCTGCAGTGAATAATACCGACATAGGGGAATGAAACTCCCAACCCACTGTATGTCTGGTATGAGTTCGTGTTCTTTAAAATCGAAGAATGAATTTTAGGAACAACGGAGGTTAAGAGTAGAATATATTTATTAAGAGAAAGAGAGCTTCTGTCTGAGGGAGACAGAAGGGGTCCCGAGAGGGTTGCCGAAGACTTGTCTTTTTCAAGGACTTTATAGAGTAAAATCATGAGGTGAGACGGGTTCAAGGTGAAGAAAGCCTGGGAACTCACAAGGTGGGCATAAAGTGGGACAGAACTTTGGTTAACCAATAAGATTAATTGCTCAGGTAAAACTGATTAAATCATTGACACATGGGGAAGCCAGTCACATAGAAAGTGGGCATTCTTAAGGAGCAGTGACTCTTCCCTTAGGGGGCTGGGACAGTGACTTCTGGCTTTCTCAGGGTGATAGAGACCTATATTTAGAATATCAGTCCTTAGGGTATGGGTGCATTTGTTTGATCTTGTGTCTTGAGGCCTGGCCCACAGCAGGAGGTGTCTGTCTCCCCCACAGTTGCAAGGTATCTGTGCTTCTGCACTGGCTCCTCTGGGGACCTAGCCCTGTCTCACTGACTATTATATTTCTAACTCAGCTGCCTGAAACAGTACCTCCTTTGATACTGAGAATATTTTACAGCATATAGAGTACATATACACATTAGGCTACCACAGTGTCAATTTCACATGATCAATTATATGATTTGTATTCTTTACAGCAGTGGTCAGACGCAGGCAGGAAACACATTCCCAGAAAATGACTTGCTATAAATCACACAGTAACTGGCAAGCGTAGGTCTTGAATCCAAGTCATCTAGTGTCGCTCAGGGGTTTTATTCCCCATGAACAGGCTATGGTAGAAGGCTTTTAAAACATTTTTTTACTTTGTGTCCACTCCAGCTTCCCCCTTTCTTTTCCTCCTTCTCTTCCCCACTCCATTCACTTCACTTTGCTTAATTTCTGCTTCTTTATTTTCTTAGTGTCCTGACACCACTTCTTTCTGACACACTAGTTAGTAATCCCATCATTTTAAAAAAGGACCACGGCGTCCCCCACCATTGAGCTACACTTTAATTTGACAGCCTCCTTTATTTTGAACCTGCTGTGATGGTTCAGCTCTCTTACAATAGACCTACAGCTTCTGCACCAGCTTCACCCCGAAGAAGACATTTAAATAATTAACTTCCCTTACTCTCCTTTGTGCGTTTTTTCTCTACATCACCCAAAATAGCTGGTGGCATTTCTTTTGCATAAATAGAAAGCAGAAAGGTTAACTGGCATTCATATATATATATATATATATATATATATATATATATATGTTTTTTTTTCCAGGAAAATAGCAGGGTCCCTTTATTCTCTTATAGCTGCTAAAGTTTTATCCTTGACCAAGTTTTCCTGCCATCTTGCATTTTGGATAGTTATTAATTCCTAGTCTGAAGTGACTAAAATTAAGAGTAGGTACAGGAGAAAGAATTTCCCTAAAGGCAGTGATACAGAGATATTTTCTATAAGTTCTGTTAAACCTTGCTCCCCACCCCTACCCCAGAGGAGAACAGGAAAGGTAAACTTGAATGAGCTTCTCTTAAACGGCATGAAACCGTGATCCAAAATAGTACTTTCCACCTCCTTTTTCTTATAAGCCTGGTGCGGTATAGAGCAAAAATCCCAAGGGATAAGATATTTTCCATTTTCACCTGATTTCTTAGAAACATGTTCTAAAATGCAAGGCATTGTCCCCTGGTAATGTTGATCTGTTTTGGAAGATAGTAGAGATTCTGAAAATCTACCAGTTTCCTCTTCAGACGCAGTAACTCACGTAAGCATTCTTCTGTTCTAATGTTATAAATACCATCACCAGGAAGACAGAAACTTTCATTAACTTGGAATCTATGAGGGTCTGCCCTCTTCCAGACTTGATGTCTGGTTGGTCATAAAAGGACACGGGGCCTCCAGGGTATTTTTCCTGGGGTGAACTCAATTTCTCCTTAATGACTCACTCTCTTTCCTCTCTTCTCCTCTGAGTAGCAATTATAATTACATGAGTATGTTATACTTAACAGTATACTTTCACATATCAGGCAGAGAAAATAGGTGATTTATTTTGTAGCAATGAAATATACAGTTATTATGCATAAAGCTCTTCAATGCCTCATGAATGAGTCTGGGGAATAAGTTACAGAAAGGAATAACTTTGGAAATTTTAATCCAGGTTCTTATATTTCAGGTACTTCTAGCTTGTCAGTTATGAAAAAAAAAAAAAAGTGCACCAAAAACAGCTTGCCCACAACAGGCAACCGGACTCAAGCCGGCTCAGCTTGTTGGAGGTCAGTGTCCAGTGATCTTCACAAGCAAGCTGATTACAGTTCCCAGAGACCTCAGGTAGCGGGCACTGAACTCTGTCATCCAGCTGGAAACAATAAAGGATATGACTCCTTTCTCTGAGGCCACCTACAGGGTAATTCAACCCAGCTGGAAACACTGAGGGCACCTATGATGGGAATCCTTTCTGGACACCAAACCTGATCCATAGGGTTATTGCAGAGTATGAACCAAACAACACTTAATGATCAATGACTCCAAGTACAGGCCACCACGTGTATTGTTCTCCCAAGGGGTCATTACTTTTGGCAAAGAACTGAAGATAAAGACAGTGGTTACAGTTATGTACCCCTTTTCCATCATAAAGACCAGCTTATATGTTTCATGCATTTCCACTGAAACTTTTCTACTTGAACTTCTGCTTGTTTTTGACATTCTTTAGCGAGGGCACTCCTTTCCTATCGCAATCAGTAACTGCTTCTCAAAGTAGAGGAGCTGGTCAACTTCAAAGCAGTCACTGGCCCTAGGTACCACTTTTTTGAGACACACCCGGATCTCTGTTTCACTGGCATTCTGATGCCTTGCTCTCTTGAGGTAATTATAGACTTCTTCAAATACTTCTTCTCCCAGCTTCTGCATGGCTAATCTGAAAAAAAAAAAAACCACTAGGAATTATCAAGAGCTACATGTGGGAAATGTCTGCAAGAAAATGTGTTTTCAAATCACTGATTATACAAATAGTACCCCTGCCCTGAGATTTATGAAAAAGGAAAAAAAAGGAAATATTATCTCATCCTAAACATTAAATTATTCAAAAATTTGAATGCCAATTGTGTTTCAAGTACTCTTCTGGGAACTATGAATATGGCAGTAACAAGTTAGGCAAATTCTTGCTGTTGTGTGTGTCCATTTCTCATCACTGTAGTGAAATACCTGAGACAGGCTACTTATGATGTAATGACAGGTTTATTTAGTTCACAGTTTTGGAAGCTTTGAGTCCAAATAGCATCAAGCAGGCTGTGTGGTGAGGGCTGACCCTGGACCTCATGATCTCATGACCAGGACGATGATGGTGGGAAAGTGTGAGAGCAAGAAGTTACATCTCGAACCCAGAAGCAGAAGGAGAATGGGTGGACCCATTCTCTTTGCTCTTTTGGTAGCAAATCTCAAGAGAACTCCAGGAGTCACACATAAATTTCCTTATGCCCCAGTGACATCAGGATCTTTCCAGAAGTTCCAGCCCCTCCTAACAGTATCACGCCTTCAACCACAACGCATGCTCCAGGACATCCAGATCATACCTGCACCATTTCAGGAACGTGTACACACACGTGAATGTGTATCTGCACACACATGATAAGACATGAGGTGGTGCTGAACAAAATAGAGAAAGAGGGTGGGAAGATAAGAAAATCCTGAGGAGGAGGTGTCATTTGGTCAGAAACCTTCATGAAATGAGGAAAGTGGAAAACACAAGAGGCAAGAGAACTCGGGCCCTAGTACTAAAAGATAGGGATGTGCCAAGGCTAGGGTGACTAATATTGGGAGAAACTAGGGGAGAAGAGGATGGTGGGATACAGAGCAATAGCTGGTAAAGATCATAATGGCGGCAGGGAGAGGGAAAATGAGGTGGAGAAAAGTGGCCTTACTGATCATTCACCAGGCACTTTGCTACCCACTTGCTGCTGACAAACCCATTTAACTTTTACAGCTGCCTTAGAAGGGAGCCATTTTCCTAAATCCCTATCTTATAGAAGTAACTAAGGGCTAAGGTAACTCGACCAAGTTCTCACCAAGGCCAGGATTCAGTTTTTCACACTCACCTGCATCCTTTTCTGTACATAGATATAATCTCCGCATTTTCATCATCATATTGCCACACCTCATATGCTTATTATATGACCATTTTACTCCATCTCCAGCAAGAGCCACAAACTAAAACCAGATGAGCAAAACGTGGCCCATGATATATTTTGTTTAGTCAATGTGATGCCTTCTTTTCTTTTACTATTCTTTGACATTTTAATTATATCTAAACACTCACCTAATCATGTCTCCACAAAACGTTTAGGTTTCTCTTTCCACCCCTTTTCATTACGGCATTGTGCAACCACCTCTGTGTATGCAGGGTTTGACTCAGGGGGATATTTTCTGGCGTTAGATTTTTAGGACTGTAGATGGTTGCATTGGTATAGTCACGCTGCAAAAATTTACATGTACCCTTGTGATTTCTGTTAATGCTTTGTGCTTGACTAAAAGTGGTGGCACATGAAGTCCTAGATGGGAGGGAGAATAGGAAGAAGAGGAGGAGGAGGAGGAGGTGAAAGAGAAGAAAGATCATTTAAGCTCATGGGTTTGAGTCTATCCTGGACAATAAAGTGAGATTTGCCAACAGATAGAAAGGTGATAGATAGATAGATAGATAGATAGATAGATAGATAGATAGAAATAGGATTAATAGGTCAAAATGTATTAGTATTTTTATAACTTTTACCTTGAAGAAATATTTTTATACTCTTCATTTCAATAGAGTTGGCAAAAAAAACTATCAGCTTTTTTTCTTCCACAATTTTAAAGCACTAATGTTAAACAGTACTGATGGGGATGCTGACAGTGATGCTAAAACCATTTGTCAGAGACTTTCCTTCACTCTGTAAGGTTTAATGGCTCAGTGCTACTCAAACATGCAATTTCTAAATCACAACCTCTGGGTGGTCTCTTGGTAGGTATCATAGCACATGAGAAGAGTGAGTAATTTTTTCCTGTTCTGCTCCAGAGGCTAGTAATTACAATGCAAGATATACACATTTTAAACGTTAACTAACATTTCTTCTGCATTTCAGAGTCTGTAAAGTGCTTAACATTCATTCTCTCAAATAATCCTTGTGAAGTAGGCAACTCATTGAACATCTGTCTCCATTTATCAGATGAGACTAAATAGGTTTCAATGAATTTTCACCAACTCACACATGTGGTGAAGTTTATACTCAAATTAAAACCGCAGAAAACTCCAAGTGTTGGAGAGATGAGTAGCCTGAGAGCCCTCACCTTCCGACCCAAATGGGCTTCCCACCTTCTGTCATGAGATTTTCAGACCGATCCCAACATTCCTTAGATGCCTGCAGCAATCCAGGTCTTTTTGTTGACATTTACCAAACCTGGTTTACTCCTTTTAATCATCGGTGACTTTAGCAATTAGCCCATTCTCTTCCTTACATCTTCTATTCCTGTCACCATTCTTGACCTCATGATTCTTAATGTCTCTGATCTTAAGCTGATCGTATTTTCTCTGCCTAGCACACATGCATATTCCTGTGATCACATCCCTGATCCCATCAGCCTGAATGACTCTCCAACCTCTGACTTCAATCTTTCTTCTCTTTAACCACCCCTTTATACCCTTCTGCTATACTTATTCCACCAAAATTATTCCAGCTATTTTGCTTTTGGGTAACCTTCAATCCTTTGACCTTATCACTATGATAATAATCACTCATTCTCCTTATGTTCTCTGTCTTCACTTCCTACCTTCTACCAACTTACATTTCTTGATCCATTATCATCACCATTATGTTACAAACACTCTTGGACTTTCTCAACTCCTCTTATTTGCCTGACAAACCCCTAAAGGTTAAACCCAGTTATAATCTATTCCATGCGTGTTCCATGGAGAAAAGTATCCAAACATGCCAACAGATCTTATGTAACTGATGATCACAATTCAAAATGATGCTCAGTATTGCTCAGCAATCCTACATTTCCTTAGTAGGCTTTTTTTTTTCATATCTTTTGCTTTTATTTTTAAGCTTGTTAAGCTTTCATACTTGTTCCCAGGTGATAAATATATCTGATACCTCATGGAAAAATTAGAAATGATCACATAAATACCCTCTCAGCATTCAGACTGCCCACCTGCCTGTGTCAGTGGACACATGCTTAGCCTTCTGTCCAGTCCTGACTGTAGGGATTATTTCTGCTTTTATCATAGACCAAACTCCACCTGAGTTCTCTGGAAGCTGGTGTCTGTCACCGTCTCAGTGACTTTCTCTCCTGCCATTGTCCTCTTCCTTTCCTTCATAATCTTTCTGCCTCTGTGGATCTTTCCTGTCAGGAGACCACATGACCTACTACATCCTATTCCAAACGCGAAACCTCCTTGATGTCCACATCTTCCCTGCTCACTTTATCAACCCATCCTTTCCTCTCTATTCCCATCAACACTTCCTGAAAGAGTTATGTATAGTTGCTCTTGCTACTTTTGCACTACACACTCTCAATCCAAATGGCCAGTTCCTGTGTGTGTGTGTTCTTTAGTTGAGGTAAAATTCACTTAATATAAAATTAATTATTTTAAAGTAGAAAGAAAATGCAGTGTCAGAGTCTCTGACAAATGGTTTTAGCATCGCTGTCAACATCCCCATCATTAGTGCTAAAACATCACCATAATTACAATAGGAAAACACATACTACTAAGCAGTTGCTCTTCAGACCCTCTGCTCATCCTCTGGAAACCACTACCCTACATTAAGCCTCTCTGGATTTGCCTATTCTGGAAATGTATCCTCCAGTTTATCCTTCTTTATGGCTGAGTAGTACTCCATCACACACACATATCATGTCTTTTTTATCCATTCCTCAGCTGATGGGCATTTCGGTTGTTTCCAAGATTTAGCTATTACAAGTTTTGCTTCTATAAACATGGATGTACATATATTATTGTGGTATGATGTTTTTAATTGTTCTAGGAAGATACCCAGAAAGAGAATAGCTGGATTGAATAGCTAATCTTAGCTTTTTAAGGAATCTCCACATTGATTTCCATAGTGGTTGACCAGTCTACACTCCCACCAACAGTGGAGAAGGGTTCCTTTTTTTCCACAGACAGTAGCATTTGTTATCGGTTGATTTTTTTTATGATAGCCATTCTATCTTAGCTGAGATGGAATCTCAGTTTTTTTTTATTTTAAAAACAAAAAAGGATAAAAAATACAGATTTTTTTAAAAAGGAAATAGGAAATTAACACTAGTCAATATATTGAATATTGTTATCTTGAAGGTAGTTGTTTAGATTACAACATCTAGACATAAAAATAATCGAACAATCAGACAATGAAAACATAACTATTCTTTTTGATGAAAAGAGATTAGTAGTATAGTTATCTTAATTTGTATAATCTTTTTGATGATTTGCTGCATCTTGTTTGCCAGTATCTTATTAAGGATTTGTGCATCTACAGGGAGATTGGCTCATAATTTTCTATTTGGTTGAGCTCTTCTCTGGTTCTGGAATCAGGGTAATACTTAGTTCTAGGATTGACTGTGAAAGTACTGCTTCCTTTTTAATTTCTTTAAAGAGTTGAAGCATTAGTGGCATTAGCTCTTCTCTAAATTTCTTAAAGAATTCAACAGTGAATCTGTCAGGACCTAGGCTTTTCTCTGTTAATAAATTTTTAATGATATTTTCAATTTCATTGGTTGATATCATGTTATTTAGAGTTTTTATATCTTTTTTATTCAGTTTTGGCAATTGTATTGTGTCTAGAAATCTGTCCATTTCTTCTGTATTTTCAATCTTATTAGAATATGGGTTTTCATAGTAGGTATTGATGATCTCAATTTCTGTAAGATTCGTTGTGGTTTCTCCCTTTTCACACCCAATTGCTTGAATTTGTATTTTTTCTTTCCTCTTTTTGAAGAGGTTAGCTAATGGTTTATCAATTTTAGTCTTTCAAAGAACCAACTTTTTGATTTACTGATTTTTTGTATCAGTCTCTATTGCATTAATTTCTGCTCGTATCTTTATAGTTTCCTCCTTCATATAAGTTTTGGATTTTATTTGTTCTTCTTTTTCCAGAAGTTTGAGGTTTAACATTAGGTTGTTTATTTGAGCTTGATCTGTTTTCCTGGTGCATGAGTTTATCACTATAAATTTCCCTTGTAAATTTCCCTGCTTTCATTACATTCCATAAGTTTCAGTATGTTGCACTTGCATTATAATTTAATTGTATATATTGTGTAATTTCATCTTTAATTTCCTGTGTGACCCACTGGTTGTTCAGAAGGGTGTTGTTTAATTTTAATGTGTTAATGTAATTTTAATGTTTTGATTTCCTTTGTTGTTGATTTGTAGTTTCATTGCACTATGGTCAGATAGTATGCGTGGGGTAATTTCATTTTCTCTACATTTATTTCAATACATTTTGTTGCCTAAACTATGGTCTGTTTTGCAGAATGTCTCACATGCAGCTGAGAAGAATGTGTTGTGATGGAGCACAGTGTGGACATCTACCAAGTCCATTTTGTTCACAGATTTGGTTTAATTCTAGTATTTCTTTGTTGATTTTTTTTTTGGTCTTGTTGATCTATCTATTTGTGAGAGTGGGATATTAAGGTCTCCCACTACAGTTGCGTTAGTGACTGTTTAATTTTTCACATCTGTTAATATTTGTTTTATGCAGTTAGGTGAACCTGTGTTTGGTGCATAAATATTTATGATTGCTATCTCTTCTTCTTGGGAGTTTTCTCTTAACAAGTATGTAGTAATCTTCTTCATCTCTTTTGATCAGTTTTAGCTTAAATTTTGCATTATCTGCAAATAGAATAGCTACCCCTGCTTTTTTCTGGGTTCTTGTGGCATGGAGAATTGCTTTCCATCCTTTGACTTTTAGTCTATGAAAAAAATTTTTTTGGTTAAATGTATGTTTTGAATGCAGCATGTTTTCAGATCTTGCTTCTCAATCCATTCTGCCAGTCTGTTTATTTTGTGGTATATTGAGACCATTTATGTGGATAATTATAACTAACATGTATTGGATTTTCTTTTTCATTTTGTTTTCTTGTTGTTTGTTCCCTGTCTTTCTGTTCTGTTTAGTTGCTTGCCTTGACCGGTGCCTTCTTTCTATTGGTGTTCATGTGTTTGTGGGCTTTATTATCTCATTCTAATATGTCTCTCATGGCATTCTGTAGAGCTGGCCTGGTGGTCATAAAATTCTTCAGTTGTTATTTGTGATGGAAGTATCTTATCTCTCCATCAATTCTGAAAGATAGTTTTGCAGGTTACACAGTCTGGGTTGAAGATTGCTTTCCTCACTCCAATCTCTCTCTGATTTGAGGGTTTGTGTTGAGAAATATGCTGGGATTCTGATGGGTTTTCCTTTATAGGTGATATGTTTCTTTTCTCTAGCTGCTTTTAATATTTTGTTCTTGTGATGAATTTCTGGCATCTTGATTATTATGTTAATTGGGGTAGATTTACTTTGGTCATGGATTGTTGGAGTTCTATATGCTTCCTTTATTTGTATATCAAATTCTTTATCCATGTTTGGCAAGTTTTATGTCATTATTTCTCTGAAGAGATTTTTAATAGCTTTTTGCACTGTGTCCAGCTTTCTTACTGATTCTAATCAATCATATGTTGTTCTTATTGGCATCATCCTGTAGCTGTTGGATTGATTTTTCATAGTCTCCTGCAATTTTTTTAGTATATGTGCTGCCGAAGTGAGCACTCTCCTGCAATTTTTAAAGTATCTTTCTCTTCCTGGTCACTAGTCATGCTTTTGTCTCCTATATCTGATATTCCATCTGCTGCATATATTTTCAGTGGAGTTTGTAATCTCTTGCATTTCTGTTTGGATCTGTTTCATGGATTCCATTTTTTGTCCATGTTTGGCATTCGTGACTTTGTTTTCCTGAGCTCCTCTATTTGTTTATCTGTGTCTGCTTTAATGTCTTTTATTTTGATGGTCATTTCTTTTTGTACCTTAGAGTTTTTTTTTTTTTTTTTTTTTTTTTGTGGTACCGGGGATTGAACTCATGACCTCGCACTTGCCAGGCAGGTGCTTATGCCACTGAGCTAAATCCCCAGCCCGAGATTATTTTTTCTATGGCCACTTCCATTTTTTTTTTCACTTCTGCTACTATTATTTCAGAGAGTTCTATATGTTGGCTTCCAATATTCTCTGTCTCTTTGTGTTCTGGATTGTCCTGTGTGAGTTTGGTATTTTGTTTCTTTATCTTGTCAGTTTCTATTTATTTTGTTTTCTGTGTTGAAGCTTGTAGATATCTAGTGTTAGATAGCCTTATCACAGATACTGAGATTTTCCTAAGAGGTGTCTGTTCCTCCAGATGTCTTCTTGATGTAGGTGGTTCTCAGCCTTTATGTCAATCCCAAAAACTTACTTTCCAAATATATTAATACTGTGGCATTACTATCTATTTGACTTAGATCCTATTCTTTTGGTACTGGATTGTGGTGATGGTTATGGTCCCTTGCAAATGCAGAGTTGTCATACAAGGGGGAAAACTGGTTATAGCATGTATGAAATCTGGGCTGTTAGGATATTCTGGTGCAATAGAGAAGCAAAAAGTACAAAATGAACAGGTTTATTGAGTTGAGGACATGGAAAGGAGCACACAACCCATGGTGGCTGGGCTGTCTCCTTTGACCAAATACAGACAGCCAGTTATATGGCCTCTGACTGAAGTGGTACATGGGGTATTGATGATGTGTGAGGAAAGGATTGGAATTCTCTGTGCATGCAGACAGGCAGGGGAGTTGCAATTAGGGCTAATGAACAAGCAGGAAGTGGTAAGCCTTCCCACTTTGGCCTTCCACCATGTTAGACAACTGCCCTAACTGTACTGTAATTTATATTAGGGCAAGAACCTTTCATTGGCTAAGTAATTAAGTTGACATCAACAATAGATTGAAGTAGAGCCCAGCTACTGACAGACTGTGGTTAACTATTAGCTTGATATCTAAAACTATATGGGGAAATATAATATACAGAAATGTAATACAACTTATAACAGGAACTTGCATTCAATGATTTTCCACTTTAGAGTAATTTTACTTTGGTGTGTGTGTGTGTGTGTGTGTGTGTGTGTGTGTTGTGTGGGGTGTTCAATAGGATAATGGGCAGGATGACGAGATGAATGAGGTTAAGTATATTAGGAGCATGGTTGGGCACAGGATGATCAACAACATTTTGGGTAATCGTAGGTAGGACATAGAAGGAAGGATTGAAAGAGGAGGCCTACGAATTTTGAAGTGAACCAGAAAGAGAAGAGACACTACTCACTTGCATCAAAGTATCATAAAGTCAAGTGAGATAGTTGACAAAAGAGAAGAGGATTAGTAGAGTAAAACAAAAAGAAAGGTGAGGGCTCAGCTCCTGGCATGTATTGCTAATGTTGCATGGGATATTTCCATGCTGCAAGTTCTGCCTGTTCATCATGTGCACCTTAGCCACGGTCCTACTGTGTCACTGGCATTTCCGCAGGTCTCCAGGTTCTGAATCAGCCAGTGGAGTGAGGGACGGGGTGGATCTCAGACTTCTGCCAGCGGCCCCATCCTAGGTCAGTGGAGGAAGCGGGGAGCTGAACTCCCCTCAGCCACTGAGTTATCTTGGGGATTGTACAGCATTTTATTTCCATTCAGCTGAAATCTTCAAGGAGTTCCATTCTTGTCATCCTTCAGAACTATTTAAAATATTTTTTCTCTTCTCGATGAATTTGGAGAGGGGAAGATACAAGGAGGCTGGTAGCACAGTAATGGTAAAAACATAATTTCATAGAAATAATCATGTCTAAAACCAAGTCTAGCATAAAGCAGAAGGAAAATGCAAGAATTAAGAAATACTTTAAGAAAATTCTGAAAAAAAAACCCTGCACATCAAATGTGTCTGAGTCACTGCAGGGATAAAATGGTGCACTGCATTGTCCCTACTATGTAAAAATCATCTGGTGCTAATCAGTATCAGGATCTTCATTACAAATGAATTTATACCTTTATTTTCCTCATGTAGTGTGTACTTCAAATGGCTGTTTAAGCACCAGATGAGTAAAGAGAGCAGCCCTCTCTGCAGAGGCAGGCTGGCCCTTTCAGCAGCAAGCAGCAAGCTCAGTGGGACTTGTGACTCTAAGACTCCTTCCGTGTGTGTGTGTGTGTGTGTGTGTGTACCACTGGAGACTGAACCCAGGTCCTTCATACAAAGCTACATCTACAGCTCTTTTTAAATTTTTCATTTTGAGACAAGGTTTTGCTGAGTCCTAATAGCTGGGGCTGAGCTCAAATTTGTGATCCTCTGGCTTTAGCTTCCTAGAGTGCTGGTATTAACTAGTGTGTGCCACCACACCGAGCTCATCCCTTCTTCTCTGCCAGCTCTGGACAGAATCTGGACTGTAACTGTTGGGTTGATAACCTGTTAAAGCTGATCATTCCTTATTATCCTTTTGAGATTTCCCATTATCTCATTAGAGGTTGATCATTCTCTCCCCCGACTAAGATTAAGACTAAAGACTAAGAATGAGACTGAGACTGAAACTAAACTACTGTAAGACTAAGACTGCTAAGACTGAAGACAAGGCCAAGAGTATAGATTATCAGGCAAGGTTAATGAGGTCACCCATGTACCCTTGCTGCCACTAGATCAATGTTACCTAAGTGACTATACTTGTAATATTATTGGTTGATCATAATTTTGACTCACTTTGTACTTGACTCATGATTTTTCTACATAAAATTTCCTTTGAGAGGTGGGCTTATTGGCAACCCATTTGGGACCCCTCCTGTCCTTGGGAACTATTTCTATTTCCCATTTCCCATCCCTATTCCCCATGCCTTTTCTCTACTAAATATCCCTACTCTTAAAGGAAAAAAAGCTGAGAATTCCTGAAAGGCTTATTTTATTTATGATCTAAATTCCCTGTTACTCATAATCTCACTAAATTAGACTAAATGTAGTGACTAAGAAACCAAATCTCACTAAGTGCAGTTTAAAAGAGCCACACTTAAAATATAAGCTCATTAAAAGAAAGTAAAACAATTTTCTTTAAAGAGAGAGCAGCCAAAAAGTAAGCAAAAGAAGTCTAAGATACCCATAAATATGAGACATACAGATTTTTAAAAAATATATTATTTGAGATAAGAAAAGTCACAACATAATGATAACAGTTCAATTCACAGGCAAGATGTAAAAATTCAAAGCTAGTATGAATCTCATAAAAGACAAAATAAGAAAAAACTATACAGAGTATATATCAGACATATTTTCATAATGTAGGCTTTCTATGTATCTCAGTCAGTTGTTAACAGGTAAAGTGTTTAAAATATTAGTAATGATCTAGCAGATTGAGCTAAAATACTTAACAAAACTGAACTTAATAGACACAGCAAAGCCCAACCTTCACAACAAGGGAGAACACATTCCTCTCTGGCTCTTACGTAATATTTGCAAAATCTGACTATACTGGACAATTCAGGTCTAAATACATACAAAAAAATTGTAATACATCTGTAATAAAAATACTAGAGAAATCATTTCCAGAGATGAATAAATACAAAACATTTTAAAATAAATTATGGCTGAGAGAGAACAAGGCCACACCAGGAAGCAAGCTCTATCTGAAAACCAGCACCATTTGTGGGTTGCCACCGGATTGGGGACAGCCAGACCCCAGCACCTTCCAGTGCATAGGCTGCCAAACAAGAAGTGCCAATCCCCCATAAGTAAGTGACTGATCTGCAGAAACACAGCCTGTGATGATAGCTATGGAGGTAAAATGCAATTGGATGCCTGTGGTGCTTTGGAGTTTCGCTAACATTGCAGGTCTAGGCCAGTGGTTTAATCATCTGTTCAGAGGATATCAGTATGCAGTGTGGCATCTAGGGAGGTCTCCTTCTGAGGAATGTAGCCACTGTTGATTCCCTATTGTCTTGTTTTGAAGTCCTATAGTCATTTTCATTGTTTTGTTGGGTTGGGTTTTATTCTCTTTTGTTTTGCTTGATTATGTTAAATCCAGTGGCATAAGCAGCTATTTCAAAGATAGCCAGACATATTATGGTAGCAATTTTGGATTTACTATTGGCTTGTTTTGGCCATTTATTGCATTCATTATTTTGTTTTTATTATTTCTATTATATTCTGTTCTGTTTGATTTTTACTATGTCCGAAGTCACCTGCAGCTATTTTGAAGGCAACAAAAGGCATTATGGTAAATATTGTTGATTTCATGATGTTTTGTATCACTTACAGTTTTTTTTAATTGGTTTTGTTCTGTTTTATTATCCTTAGTTTTAGTTTGTTTAAAATAAAACATAAATGAATAAATTATGGTCTAAATGAATAACTGAAAAAATAAACTCATTTTAGACCAACAGGAAAGTGACAGTTGCCACAGTTTTGCAATATTGTGGTGCTAATTTATTCAGTTAATTTATACAGTTAGAAAACACACTGTAATATTTATACAGTTAGAAAACACACTATAATATTTCTGCAATGATGCAATCAAGTATTTTAGGCCTCAAAAATTCTATTCAAGGGAAACTTGCTTATTATTTATGATTTGAAAAGAGAGGGCAATGTCCTCTGTACCATTCAAATTAAAGGTCTAAACTTCTTTTTTCTAAAGGAAAAGGGGAAGAGGAGTAGGCAGCAGACAGATATATCCCTTTAGCTAGCTGAGTTAGATAAAAAGAACTTTTCATTTTCTCCATCTCACTCTATGTTCCATTTTCTTTTTTAATTTAATCACCTCGTTTAATAATCAAGTAAATAGTCACCAAAATGTACAATAGATATGGTGAAATAAGAAGAAATTTTTCAAAAGGAAAGAGGAACTAGGGAAGGGGAAGGAGCAAAGGAAGAAGGGAAAAGAGAGAAAAGATAAAAGAAGGATAAAATGAAAACAAAGCTTTGTAAAAAAGGAAGGGAAGAAGGTTTGAAGGCAGTGGAGAGGGCTGGGGGAAAAAAAGAGGAATCAAAATATATCATGTACAGGTACAACTCCCCATGATGAATACGCTCATTATGTGTATCTTGTTGTACCGATACAGTTAATTTTAAAAAGCCTCAAGAGTCTTTTATGTTGCAAATAATTTCCTCTGTACTGTAAATAATGTGGGATTCTAGTCCATGTCCGGCTAGATTTAGAGAAGAAACCCACTGCAGTACAAGCAACACAGTGAGAGTGTTTAATCAGAAACCAGTTTGGGAAAGGGCTAATTGTTCCAGACTGAGCCACAGAATGACTCCATTGCAGGCTTTCCAGTTCATTCTCCCAGGGTGACCAGAGAGAGATGGCCACAGGCGACTGCTGCAGAGATGGCTTGGGCTATATATAGAGGCCCCCGAGAAGTTTAAGCCCAGGCCAGGAAGGACACATGTGGTCTGCAAATGGCACTGACTCATGGGAAAAGGCTGGCATCTGGCTGTCTCCCCAGTGGCCTGTGTGCATGGTGCTGATTTTCAGGGAGGGCTTGCTTGTTGGTGACTTCTTGTTCTCCTCCCCTGCAGTCCGCAAATGGAGTATGTTTTTGTGTGGACACATATTTTCACTTTGCTTGTCTCTAGGACAGTTATTGTGTTTCTTTATTAAATGAAATCATTAATATATATGGATCCTTCCCAATTTAGGGACATTGCTAGTAATTTAATGCATACATAATCAGCCTTTATAACATAACTCTCATTAACAAGTTTTTTCAGGGCACCAGAAATTTGAAAATATTTGCTAACAAAATAGTTGCATATAAAATTATATACAAAAAAGTGCCTTTTTTTTGAGACAAGCTTTCACTATGTAGTCCAGGCTGTCCTGAACTCACTACGTAATCCAAGATAGCCTCAAATTTACAGTGATCACCCTGCTTCAGTCTCCCGAGTGCTGAGATTACAGGCGTACATCACCACGCCCAGATGGACTAACTTCTACTTCTCTCCATCACACTATGAGTTCTATTTCTCATATGGTCTATGAAGAGACAAACATAAGATGCAAATGTAATGTAAATGGACTTCATTTAATTTGTAGTGCAATATTGAAAAAGATGCAAGATTTCATATTGTGCTTAAAATAAAGTTGGAATCCTGTGCTATCGTTGATAAACAAGGTTCTGAGCATTTCACAGTAAGGTCAGTTAACTATTAAAAAATAGAAAAATCAATAATGACAATAGGAGTGTAAGACAGAGTGATTTCAACTTTAGATGACTGGGAGAAAACTTTGAGGAAATCAAAATCCACTCCATCCCTGTCTTTCCAATCTCTGAAATGTGAGTGTCCAGTGCTCGGTCCCTAGACCTCTTCTGTCCTCTATCTACACTTACTCCCAGGATGGTTCATTCAGTTTTAAGGCTTTAAATGCCTCCCATCAGCTAATGGTCCTGAAATATGTGCTCTCTTCACTCCAGAATGTGACTTACAAACCTAAGGACCCACTTGGTATCTCTGCTTAGATGTCCAGAATGTATTTTATGCTTATCATGTCCAGTTGAATTTTTGATCTTTCCTCCAAAATCTTAATGCTGCAGCTTAGCACCTTTCTGTTTCCTTCAGCTATGTTCTCCAGCTACTCAGGCTAAAAACTTTTGGGTCATCCTTGATGTTTCTCTTTTCTCATCTCTATTAGTTTCGTAATTAGGTTAGTAAGTCCCACCAGTCCCATTTTCAAAGTGTATCCAGGAGTTTAATGCTTCTTACCATTTCAACTACTGCTCTGGTTCGAGCTCATGATCTCTCACCTGGTTGCTTTAGTAGCCTCTCAGCTGGTCTCCTTTTTCTCCTCTCTTTCCTCTAAAGTCTATCTTCAACTCATCAGCTGGTATGACCCAGATTCCTCCATCCTTCTGCCCAAAACTCTGTTGGACTCCTTGTCTCATTTGGAGTGAGGTCCTGTTTCTTCAGTTACACACCTCCAAACACATTTGCCCTCTCCCTCCTCCCATCCCTGCTGCACTGGCTCTTTGGTTTTCCTTGAATATGCCAGGTGCATCCTAACCCACAGCTCTTTAACTTGATGCTCCTCCCATGAGAGTGATCTTTCTTCAAATATCCATATGATGCTGTCTCCTTCAAATCTTCCGCTCATGACACCTTTTCAGAAAGACACACTCAGACTTCCCTGGAACTCCTACCCCATTCTATGTTAGTTTTCTATGTTTCCTGCTTTTGTATTTTCTTCTTAATATTTGTTACCTTCTATCATGGTCTTCTTTGCCCTAATATTTATGATTTGGTATTTTATGATCATCCACAAGAATATAAGGTTTATGAGAGGAGGAGATATTTTCACTATTTTTTGTTCATTGATTCTACATAGCAGTGTTTGGCACATAGTAAGTGTACAAAAAATGAACAGATAGATGTCCCAAAAGTCAATTAGGAAGGGAATATGGTGATATCATAAAATTTTCTTTAAAAATATACATCCCCACAGGGAATACAGCTCTGTGGTACAGACAGTGCCTGCCCGGCAAGGGTGAGGTCTTGAGTTAGATTCCTGTTACAAAAACATGCATTCCTAATATTTGTTCTAAGAATAAATGAATAGTGAAATTTTAATGCAATCTTGTAAATATAAGCTCACTTTCATGGTTTTCAGTTGCTGCTCTTCAAGATAAACCTCAGAAAAGACTAATTTTCAGTATTTGTGAAATTTCAGTATTTTCATCCTTCTTCAAACAGATTGGCTCTGTGGGGCCTACACAATGGTCATTGAACAAAAATGGCCTGTTACACATTCTGAGCAAAAAAGGACAAGCCCTGCTTTATTTATTTATTTATGTATGTATGTATGTATGTGTTTGTGTGTGTGTGTGTGTGTGTGTGTGTGTGTGTGTGTGTGTGTTCCCGGAAGCCAGCTGCCCCGCGGTGCGGGAGCGTGACTGCAGACACCTGAGCGCTACCGAGGGAGCTGCCGTACACAGTGACATTTACAGAGGCCGCCATCGGCCCTGTGAGTTAACAAGGCCAGGAGCAGGCCAAGGAGGTTTCAGCCTCCTGTTCTAGATAATATTTTAGCTTAACAGTAAAAAAATGCTTGCCGTGCTCATTTCTCCTAGAAAATCATCAGGCCATTTCTCTTCAGGAAGACACAGAAGGATGGTTTCCATCAGTTCCCTTGGGTCCTCAAGTTTAAACATTCACTCATCCCTGACTTGTTAGAAAAATGAACAAAAAGGATCTTTCCCTTTACCGGGAACTTATTTACCTGACACACCTTTTCTGCGCACAGATATCCACCAATGAAGCTGACTCGTATTTTTGTTCTGAGGTTAAATAAGAACTCCAGGAGTGTAAAACTAAAAGCTAAAGACCGTTGTTTGTCTCTTTCCAGGGCTGCTTCCGACTAGACGTGGGGCCCCTTGGAGGCAGAGCACCTTTCTTGGTCACCCTCGTACCCTGCACACCCCAGACACAACACAGCACCCCAGTCATTCATTCCCCAGGATTTTAATGAGCATTTAGTACTTGCCATGGTTGGGGCTGTAGCCACAAGCCCCTGACCTCACAGAATCACATTAAAGAAGCAAACAAATATGATAATTTCAGATTCTTTCAATGCTACAAAGAAAATAAAATAGAGAAATAAGAATAAGAGCAGGACTGCAGTGAAGAGTGTCTGACGCACCTCAGAAAGGGTAGGAGCAAAAAACAAAAAGATATTTCTAGGGGATCTGGCAGATACTTCTTTAAACCACTAGGCCCTGGATTCAGAGCCAGCCTCTCATCATCTTGACTGACCCTTGTGCAGAGGAAGGAGGCCTGCCTGGCATTTACAGGAGGCACGAACACCGGCCCACAGGCCTAAAGAAATGCAGGTTGTGAACTATGCCAAGAACTATTCAATAAAAGACGGTCTAGCCTCTTACCATGACCAGTCAACTTTGTATTCCAGACTCTCAGCCTGTAGACCTCATTCCCAGCTCTTGGCCTGCACCCTCCTGCCCCAGCCTGGCTCCATCTCCCATCAAGAGGAGATGCTTGCACACATAGGTGATGCCTCACCCATGGCCCAGGCCCATCCAAACCTCAGCAGCCATCCAGGTGTGACCACTCCTTGGACAAAGACAAACAGAGCAAGGGCCTAAGGCAGAGGCTCACAGACTTGGGGACATTTGGACAGCAAACTGCAGGGATCCAGGAAGGTTGAGTACATAGTCCACTTGTGTTGCTGCAACACATCACTGCAGATGGGGTGAGGCTCCGTGGGTCTGATGTTAGCGAGGTCTGCCCTCTCTGCTTCTAGGATGGCACATTGTCACTGTGTCCTCAACGAGAAGAGATGTATCCTTACATGGTAGAAGGCATAGGGGCAAACTCTCTTTGAAGCCTCTTTCGTAAATGCCTTAATACATTCATTAGGGTGGGGCTCTTATAAACTAATCACTTCCCAAAAGGTCCTACCTCTTAATACCAACATGCTAGAGATAACATTTCTTTATTTTTTTAATTTAAATTTATTTTTATTTATTTACTGTGTTTTTGCAGTACTAAGAGTTGAACACAGGCCCTTTGTTCTGAGCTACATCCTTGGCCTTTAAAAAAAAATTTTTTTCAGACAGGGTTTTCCAAAGTCCCTAAATTGCCCAATTTAGGCTTAAAATTACACTCTTCCTGCCTCAGCCTCCCAGAGTACTGGGACTGCAAGCTTGCCTTGCTCATCAGGATTGAGTTTCAATGTGTATTTTGTAGGGAACATTTTTAAACTAAAGCACAGAATATAACCCAGAAGAAGTGCTTAGGGACTAAATAAAAGGAGAATAACAAGAAGTAGGGTAAAATGGGTGAAGGGGAAGAGGCCCTGGAGGGTGAGGTGAAGTGTCTGGCCTTGGACGGAGTGCGGTGGGCAGCCTGGGCAGTCAGGATGAGCACTCTCGTGCTGCTGTGTGAAGCAGGTGACTAACAAGGGGCTTCTTCTGAGAATGCTACAGAATCACCACAGAACGCCTCTGTGCCCTTTACGCACGGATCCTCTTGTTTAGTTCTTTTCTTAGTTTTAGAGTCAAGAAAATCCCACCTCTGCCTTGGAGCTGGTTCCTACAGCTCTTGAGGCTTCTGCTCCCCTCAAGACCCCCTGAAAGCTTGGAGCTGAGTTTGTGCTTTTTACACAGAGCGAACTGTTCATTTGTCAGTTTGGCATCCTGTTTCAGTTTTATAGCCAGCTACCCGTATGTTGTAATAAACCTTTCTTAAAGAGAAATAAATTATAATAAAGATAGTAATTATGCCTGTAACTAGTTACAAATCAAGAGACTGATATCTGACCATAGCTTTTTCAACTATGTGTATACCAGAAAATTTTACTTATTTGTTTTGTCTTGTCATTAGGTGTGTTGTAATTGTGGGGCAGTTAGCAAGATCTTAAATCCCTAGTGGCCTTTTGTCTGAGTCACTCACCTTGTTGCTGAGACAAAATATCAAGTACCTGCAATTTAAAGGAGGATGGGTTTCTTTTGGCTCAGGCCTTAGAACTGTGAGTCCTCACATGCTTAGCAGGCTCCAGGCAGAAGCAGCGTGGTGAAACGACCTGAAGTGAGAAAGCTGCTCACAGCATGGCAGACTGGAGGGAAAGAGTGAACAGAGGAGCTGGGGAAGGAAAGAGCTTTGCAGATCACACCTCCAGTGACCCACAGACCACCTCCTAACCAGAGGTCAGCTCCAACAGCCACGTAATCCAGTCACCTTGCAAACACGTGAGCCTCTGTAGGCCATCTTAGATCTAAACCATCACACCTCTGCTGCTGTGGAATTACGGTGATTCACCAAGATTCTTTCTAAGTACAAGCAAGTATGAACAATAATCCTAGCCCTGCCCATTGGCTACAAATCCCCAGCAGTCCCTGGTTTAATCAAAGTTGAGTTGAAACTCTCTCCAAGTATGAACAATGACTTTTCAAGACCGTGATTTATAATAAGAATGTGATAAAATATTTTTAGACGTGCAAAAAGATGTAAAGTATAGCACAACAGATATTTACATAGCTAATCCCTGGTTTAAGAAATCAAGCATTCTCAAATACAGATGAAGCTCCATGAATTTCCCTTCCAAATTATATCCCCCTCTTGATTCTCAGAAGGATATACTATCATCTGTAGCATTTATTAATATGCCAAACTTTTAAAATATTTTTTTATTTTTTCATTTTATTATATTTTTTCATGCTGGGGATTGAACCCAGGGCCTTAGACATACTGGGCTGTGATATATCACAGAATTATACTCTCAACCTCTACCATGCATTTAAATACATATTTATTTTGTTATATATATATATATATATATATATATATATATTTTTTTTTTACAATAGTATTGTTGCTAAAACTGTCGATAATCTCTCCCTTTGATTCTATATTTCATTGATGGTCACTGTACACCATTCCATCACTATTCCTATAGTCACTGTTCTAGTGAAGTGCATTTCAGTTGCTTCTAACCCTCCACAACACACACATCCACTCACAGAAGCAGCAGCACCACCACCAGCACCATATATACACTTTTACCATCTCAACAGACATGATCATTCTGACACTCATCTTCATAAACATAAAAATTTGAGCTTTTCAGGAACAAATTCTATATGGAAGTTATTATTTTCAGATTGATTTACCATCACTCATACTCAATCCTTTGCAATAACCTCAAAATGGATTTTATATAATTAGGAAGCACAACCCAGAGTAGACTAGTTTTAAAAATTGAATTATACAGTGTTTTTAAAAATCCCTGAAAGGCACCAAGGAGCTCACTTAAAAAACAGCAATACTTGGACAAGGAAACCAGTACCCAGAGGAGGAAGGGGTAGTCCGGCCTTAGGTTCTGGGATACAGAGAGCACTGGGTCTTTCACTGAGACTCCACTGTGAGGGACACACAGTCAGAAACACATGGTTTCCCTCTTCCTTATGAGCCCCATAAACATGCACCATGAAATGAAGCTCACACCTTTCCCCCTTGTCTGAATTAAAATCATGCTTCCATTGATCAATTCAAACCATATTTTTCATTTTTCAAAATTAATTTCACCCCAGATTTACTGAAGTAGAAGCTAAGGTCAGAAAATAAAAAAATTTCCTAATCAAACACACAAGAATAATTGGTTTTACCTAAAGGAAAATGAAAATAAATCCCAAAGGAAAAGAAATTAGAACATAATAAATGTTTGAAAGATTTTTTCAGGGCAAAGTTCTTATGACTGGAGATATAAGGTTTCTTTGGAAAAGGGTAAATTTTAAAATCTGTTTTGCCCTTGGTGATATTTGACAAGGACTTCCTGTTTGGAAAGACTTTAATCAGCTTCCTCTGAGCACCCCTCTTGATGAGGCCTTGTTCTTGCCCTGCCAACCCCAGCTGGTCAAGAACCCCCTCACCTGGATATCTACATACTGAAGCAAACTCCTCTCAGTAATTTTCCATCCATTCATCCTAGCCCTGCCCATTGGCTACAAATCCCCAGCAGTCCCTGGTTTAATCAAAGTTGAGCTGAAACTCTCTCCAACTGCAATATTCTTGAAAAAAGTTTTCTTTGCTATATAATTTTCTTTGGTGTGCTCTTTTTCTTTGACAGATTCACTTCTTACTTCCAAACTGTCACAGAGTCCCACATCACAAACTGCCTGTAATTAGAATGGCCATATGTCTCAGAGTTAGTCTGAGACAGTCCCAGGACATGGTAGATGTATGCAAGAACTCAAACTCCAGCTGCCCATCCCACTCCTAAAAGTGTCTTTGCTTTTATTCTAGTACCATGCTGATTTTATCACAGTAGCTTTATAGTATAACTTCCAGTCAGGGATTGTGATGCCTCCTGCCTTGTCTTTGTTGCCTAGAATTTCCTTTGCTATTCTAGGTCTCTCCTGGTTTCAGATGAATTTTAGGAATGATTTCTCTAGATCTGTGAAGTATGCTAATGGTATTTTGATTGGAATTGCATTAAATATGTATAATAATTTTGGGAGAATGGCCATTTTCACAATGTTTGTTCTTCCTATCCATGATCAAGGAATGTCTTTTCATTTTCTGAGATCCTCTTCCATTTCTTTTCTCAGAGAATTGTAATATTTACTGAATAGATCTTTTACTTCCTTTGTTAGATTGATTCCTAAGTATTTAATTTTTTGGATGCTATTGTAAAGGGTGTGGTTTCTCCCCTTTCTCTCTCAGTGAGTTTGTTGTTTGTGTAGAGAAATGATATTTTTGAGTGCTGACTTTGTATCTAGCTACATTACTGAATTTGGTTATTATACTTAGTAGTCTTTCTATATATTGAAAGAAGTCTTTCAATATATAGAGTATCATGTCATATACAAATAATGATAATTTAACTTCTTCTTTTCCTGTTCTTATTCCTTTTATTTCTCTCTTTTCTAATTGCTTTAGCTAACGTTTCTAGAACTACATTGAATAAGAGTGGTAATAATGGACAACCTTGTCTTGTTCTTGATTTTAGAGGAAAAGCTTTCAGTTTTTGACCATTTCATATGATTCCAGCTGTTGGTTTGTCATAGATGGCCTTTATTAGGTTGAGGTAAAGATCATCTATTTCAATTTTCTATCAGTTTTCTAAGAGTTCTTATCATGAATGAAAATCAGTGGAATAAATTATAAGATACAACCACAACTACAAATACACTCAGCTACCTTATTTTTGATAAAGGGGCCAAACAAGTTCACAGCCTCCCTAATAAACAGTGCTGGAAAAATTGGCTTTCTATATGCCAAAAACTAAAACTAGACCCATGCTTATCACCATGCACTAAACTAAAGTCAAAATGGATCAAAGATCTAAATATTAAAACAGAAACACTAAATCTGCTGGAAGACAAAGTAGGAAGAAATCTTCAAGAGATAGGGGTAGGCAGAGAATTCATAAACAAAAATAAAACTGCATGGGGAATACTTCCCAGAATCAATAACTGGAATCTCATCTTATTAAAAAGTTTTTGCATGTCAAAAGAAATCTCCAACAGAGTGGAAAGAAAACTCACAAATTTGGAAAAAATCTTAGTCAACTGTCCCTCAGACAAAGGACTTCTACCTAGAACATATAAAAAATTTAAAAAATCAGATCCCCAAAATTCAAAGACCCAATCAATAAATGGGCATCTGCAATGAATACCTACTTCTCAGATGAAGAAATACAAATGGCAAATAAATACATGAAAAAAATGTTCAGCATCATTGATCATTAGAGAAATTCAAATTAAAACCACACTTATATTCTATCTTACTCCAGAAACAATGACCAGGATCAACAAGCACCAATAACAAATGCTGGAGAGGCTTTGAGGAAAGAGGAACTCTTCTGCACTGTTGGTGGGAGTGTAATCACTGGTGCAATCACTGTGGAAATCAGTCTGGATGTTCTTTAAAAAGCTGGGATTGGAAGTCCCATTTGACTCAAGTATTCCACTTCTGGGTATATTTCCAGAAGAACTGAAAACATCACACAACAGTGATATATGTGCATCCATGATTATAGCAGCACAATTTTTAATAGCCAGACCTTAGAAACAACCTAAATGCCCATCAACTAAGGAAAGATTTTTAAAGATGTAGTATTTTTATATAATAGAGTACTACTCAACTATAAAGAAGGATCACAATGAGGCTTTTATAAGTAAATGGATGCGACTTGAGACCATACTCATAAGTGAAACAAATGAAACTCACATGTGTAAATACCGTATTGTCTCCCTAAAGTAAGAAACTGAAAGAATAAACAAGATACAAAATCTTCAATAAATATTGTGATAGGATAAGAAACTGTATAAAGGGGAAAAATAACTCAGAGAAAAGGAGAAAAGAAGGAAAGGAAAAGAAAAAGATATAAATATGTATATACACACTTAAGATAGCTAAGATGATTGTGCTACTAATTCTATTAGTTCTTGGAACAAAACAGTTAACATTCATAGGATTAGATCAATTTTGCATATTTGTATCTGTTAATCTGTTATATCTGTTAATCTTAACTCTTTTGAAGATAGCTATGCAAAATAAAAACCTTAGTTATGTTCCTGCTACCTTGTTTTGAAAGCATATATTGTCATTGTTTTGGGCTCTTCATTATTGTTATTTATTTGTCTCTTTTGTTTCTTGTTTTTCTCACAATTATTTTGTTTTGTTTTGTTTTTCCCTATAATACAGAAAGGATAGATGTACATATATAGGCTTATGCATGCCTAGCACTTCTCCTAAAGAGTTTACAAGAATTGATTTTATTACGTGTGATGTTATAACAGCTACTTTGAAGAAAATGAGACTTATGATAGCTGTTGCTGATTTCCTATCATCTTGTTGTGAAGTCCAGTAATGCTTTTATTCTTTGTTTTGATTGGTTTTAGTCTGTTTTGAATAATTTAATTGCAATATGTGTGAAGGTATGGACAACTATTTTGAAGAGAACAAGAGACATTATGGTAGCCATTGTTGATTTTCTTGTTGTCTGGTTTTGAAGATTTGTAATGCTTTCATTCTTTTGTTTTGATCAGTTTTATAGTACTTTGTTTTGTTTGAATTCACAGTGTGTGAAGATACGAACAACCATTTCGAAGGAAACAGGAGACATTATGGTAATGTTGATTTCCTGTTGATTTCCTGTTGTCTTGCTTTGAAATTCTGTGTTGCTTACATTGTTTTGTTCTGATCTGCTTTGTTCTGTTCTGTTTTGTTATATTCTCTTAAAATAAAAAAAAAATTTAAAGTGTCTTTGTTTGCACAGTAAATTGTGCTCAGTCACACTGGCTAGAGACCGTCATTAAGAAGAGAACCTGTTGAAAATTAAAAATAGTATTACAGCAATACTGTGAAGATCAAAAGAACAGATTTATTAAACTAGAAGATTCCTTTTAAATGCTAACTCCTGATACATAGTTACATTTGATTTGTATCATTTTATATCCATGTTAAAATGCTTCACTATAAGTAAAAAATGATTTTATCATTTTCCTCTCTCAAACACATTCATATGAAGCCTTTATTATATATCTCCTTTGATGACTCAAATGAGTCTATCACAGAACACTTGCTAGAAATGTGTGTACATGCTTGTGGGGGAGGAGAGAAAGAGGGGAAAGAGGGGAGAGAGAGAGAGAGAGAGAGAGAGAGAGAGAGAGACCAGGAAAGCAGATGTGGTACAGGCCTCAAAAACAGCAGAGATCAGGGATTCAATACTTCATTGTCCAATGAATTGCATTAAAGGATTGAAACAGATCTGCAAAACAATAATTGAAGCTGACATTTGCTCTTGACAGAAGGGGAAAAATCAAGACTGAGCTGTGCTTTAGCATCTGCTATGAAGAGGGTAGGATAGGAGGGAAACTGCTAAAGCCTTTCATCTAGAAATGCTCACTTTTAACTGCCTTTTGAAGCCAAAGGAAAAAAATTCCCTTTAAGATGAGATTTGCTAAGTGGTTTTGACCAACAGATTCTTTGGCTATTTCCACTTATTTAAAAATATCTGCCAGAGGCTCTTTTTCTGCAGAACTTTCTCAAGTCCCATGGGATAGGATGAGAGCAGCAAATGCAAGCTCAATGTGCATGTGCGAGCACGCGCACGTGCATGCGTATGCGTGTGTGTGTGTGTGTGTGTGTGTGTGTGTGTGTTGGAGGGGTGGCTCAGTCATGGGATTTCAGGCGTAAGATTTGATGTGAAGTGGAGGGGAACAGGTTACATCAGATAATCTCCAAAATTCCCTGCAATTGGAAAGCAATATTCTGCCTTTTAGTGGTTTATCAACATGAGTTGCTAACTCCATTTCACAAATGGGAAGAGTAGAACTAGGCTGCTACAGAGGATTGAGAGCCTCTTGTCTTCCAGGTTAGACTGATGATTTATAAACAAGTAAACCAAGGTGTCAAAGGATGTTCTAAAACTGTAAACTCAGTAGAAATGCAGACTCTGAAACCACCCACATCCTACAAATCAGAATTTGCATTTAAACAAGACTCTAAGTGATTCAAATGCATGTTATAGCTGAGAAAACACTAAGTTAAGCAGTGGTGTTAAGACTGGAAAACAGTTCAAGCAATGACAGAACTTTGTCACAGAATTCTGTTGATTTTATAAGATCAAGCCAGTTTTCTAAGATGAGAGGTAATGTTTCCCTTACCAGTACTTGCTGCTAGTGTACCAAGTTTACCATTTTATGATACGAGTTTACACAAGGGTAATGAAAAAGAGGCCACTCTCTAGTAGAATTTTTTTTAGTAGAAATGTCATACTGTGTCCCATAAACATGTACAGGTACCATGCATAATTGCAAGTAAAATAATCCATAAAAATAATTTTTTATAAAAATAAAATCTAAAATTAATAACATTTGATTCATGACCTACTGTCAGGATTAATCAGGCTACAATTCTATGTATTCAAAGGATATCAGTGTCACCTGGGATGAGGAGTTTGACTCACAGCTGGGTAGTTTCAGGAGTCTGCTCACCAGCTCTGATCCCACCTCTTAGTTCTCCACTGGATGGAACTCTCTTTGCTTAAATAAGCAGGAGCCCTTGTCGCCTTCAACTTGGGAAAGACTCTTCTAATTTTGCTTACTGATAATCTGACTAGGAAGTGTCAAATAGGCATAAGCCTGTGTTAATAACTTTTCTCTTCTTTTCTTTGTATCTGGGATGGATAAGGAAGAAATTATTTGGTGTGAAACAAATTTTTGATTAAGTATAACATATGGGTAGTCTTGAGAAAAAAAATCAGAAAGATTTCATGGGCTTTATGTTTAACCTCATGGAGTTGTCATTTTTATCAATTAAATGTTGGTAATTTTATATAGTGTAACTTAACATGATCAGCTTAGAATTTCTTAAGAAATATTCAGAGTGGAGAGTTATTTGTGGAGGCTGAGTTGTCTCTTTCCCTTGGAGTTATGTTTTTGGAAGTTGGAATAAATGTTTTCCGAGTCTAGATAACCATTTTTCTATTTTAAGCAGCCAGAAAATGATGAGGTATTAGAAAATCAAGTCTGGATTTAGACTCAGGATGAATATGTATTTCTACAAAGAATGCTTATTTTTAACTCTGTGAAAGAAATACATAAATGGTGCCAGACTGATACCACAAACTGAGGTAAGTTTTTTTCCCTGTTTCCTTGTCACAACCATCTATTAGCTCATACTTGAATTCTGACAGGATTAAGCAGAGATGTTTCCCTACAAACCTCAGATCAAGTTAACATCATCCTTTAGCTGGAAGATGAGAGATGAAGCTTCAAAGAAAAGAATAACAATCCAGTCCCTTTTTGGTAAACTATAATTATGCTAAGTTCCCATGCTGCTCTGGGCATAACTCTGAAAGCCCAAATAGCGTCACAGTGCAGTTATGTACTGAAGTGCCTGTTGCCAGCCCAAGATCACAGTTTGAGTAAAAGGTAGGACCTGTGACTTCTCTGTAATGACATGCCTACTGTCTATAGGAAAGCTAAGCATTCATAACTTTTTTAAGCCTAAAAATGTGCTACATAAATGATGGTTCAAAAACCAGTTGGGTTAACAAAAGCTGAAATATTACATTATAAATCTCCATGGAATGTGAAGACCAATTTTGTAATAAGTATCAAGGATTACATCCTATGAATCAGTAATTATAATAAAAGGTCACATTCTGTGAACTAGTAATTATAAGACATTTACCTTAAGAAAGAGTCTGAAATTTGAAAGTAATATAACATTAAAAAATGTTATGTCAACATTATATATGAACTGGAAAAACAGAAAACAATCTAGGAGACTCTATTACAGATAAATTAATTATACTTTAAAAATATTTAGTAACCCTGGAAAATGCTTAAGAAAGGGGAACAAAAAAGAATATCCTGTGTTTCAAGTTGTTCTGCCAAAATAATGTTTTCAATGGCTATAGAATATTGTTAGTTTATAAATAAAAATAAATTATCAGCTGTTTTATAAATATCCACATTCACACATGTATATACTAAAAATAGCATACAGTGATCCCATCCTTTGTGGTCAAGTCAGTCCCACACTATGGTTTTCTGAGGGTCCTGGGTCTGCAAATGCTGGCAACAAGTCTAGTGGACTGCTTGGCCCTCCCACGTGCCTACTTCCAGCACAGAGCTCAGTGAATTGCTTGCTTTTTCCACTTACCAACATGATCAGGGCTACAACTTGGCTTGGGCAATTGCCACAACCTGGGGTATACAGATAGAGGAGCTAATAGGTCAAGGAGGCATCTCAAGAGCCACAGGCCATAAAGATCAACAGAAATAGCAGATACTTGGAGAACACAGAGGCCACAAACACTAACAGCCTCTGGAGTGAATACAACCCTAAGGCAGGCAGCATTTCTTTTATTGACTATGCCCAGTGGGAATGGCAGGGCAGCATTCAGTATTCACACAGCAAAAGTGGCCATCAAACAAGACCCTAGCTATGACTCACTATCCTTTACCCAAACCCAGTGAGTGGATTCCTAGGAAAAAACTCCTCACCTGAACACACAGAGGAATTTCTGGACTCATTTATCTTTTTCTTTGCTTTTTTAATAGCTGTTTTTGTTTCTTTTTCCCTATCTTTTACTTTTGTTTTAAATTTTTTTTTATCTATTACTTTTATCTACTTCTATTAACTTTTACTCTGTAATTGACTTTTACTCTTTTTCTTCTTCAAAAGTATTTATTTATTTATTTATTTATTTATAAGGTCTCACTATGTTATTTAGACAGACATTGAATTCACTATGTAATCCAGGTTAGCCTTGAAAGCACAGCAATCCTCCTGCTTCAGCATCTGAGTTCTGGAATTCTAGGCATGTGCTACTACATCCCATTTCTTTTTTAAATTTTAATTATTTCACTTTCTTCTCCCACCTCCATTCTATTGTCATTACTATTAAGCTGCATTAATTTTTAGCTATTTAATGGACTCTGGTATTTTTCCTGAGTTCTTTTCTATTGTTAACAGTAGTATATTTGTTGCTTTTAGTCAATACGCATTCTGTGTCAATATTTGGTTTGTTGCCTTTGTAGAGCTGAGTGATCACTGAGACAGCAGGCCAGGCATCCCCTGGCACCATGCAAATGTACACACACCTTTCATGGGTAGAGTAATTAGTTAGATCAGGAACAAAGAATTGTTTGAAGCAGCTGTGAGGAGCCAGCAGCTGGTCTGTGGAGAACTCCATCAGCAGAAGACCAGTCCAGCCCCCACCATCCAGAGGCTAAGATCAGTTGCAGATCCAGCCCAAATCCCATGACAAACTTGGCTGGAGTACACAGTACCTTTCTGAGACCTAACTGGGACACTATCACAGAAGTGTGGACACCAGCAGTATTTTATGACTTTCATACTGCCTTGTTGTTCCTTTGTCTTGTGTTGTTTTACATTTTGTGGTTATTTTGAGGCAGTTTTTTTCTTTTCTTTTTCTTTCTTCATCTCTTTCTTCTTTTTTTCACTGTTTAAATGTCTTACTTTTCTTTTTTATTTTCTTCTACCAATCCTCTTTCTCTCTTTCTTCAGCTACCTCTTGAATTTATACTTTGAGTGAGTAAAAACATTGTCTCTTCCCCTTCTGATTACACTTTGTTTTCTCTTTCATTCTTTCTCTCCTGTGTCCTCCAATTTTCCAAAATTCAGGTGATCATTCTTTGACCTCCAGCCTTGATTCTACTGTATTTGATGTCACTCATCACCATCTTGTCCTCTACCCATTTTAACCGCTTCACCCTTTACAAAAGAGTAAAATCACTCCACTGAGGGGAAAACCACTGCGTAGACATGGTATATGTTTGATTTTGTTATGTAACTTTAAATTTTGCTTCTGTGATTAAAGGTATCAGGTTAACAGTTGACATAGTTTGTCAGTAGCTAAGTTATACCTGAAAGTATTGTTACTACTGACTGTTCTGCTTTAGCCAGTCAGTTATTTTCCCTTATGTAACACTGTGATTGTGTGGGGTCATAATCAACACCACAGTCCAGTACCAAAGGACTGGTTGCTGAACCAAATAGTAACTCTGCATTCTTTACAAATTGGGAATGTAAGTTCTTGGGTTAGCTACAAAGAACCTCTTGTACCTAGAAGACATCCCTGAAGAACAGACATTTCCTAGGAAAACCTCAATACTAGTGATAAGGCTATCTACCATGAGAAATTGGTAAGCATCAACACAGAAAACAAAATAAAATAAAAAGGAAGATACAAAATGACAATATGCAGCAGCAAAATGCAACCCCAGCCTCCCAGCCCACCCAAGAGAATCCTGTATCACAATGAGATAGATTAAATTGGAATTCAAACATTAGAATTTTCTGAAATGATAACATCAGAAGTAAAAAAAATAAATGAAAAAGGCTATAGAGAAAATAATCTCTGACATAAAAAGAAACAATGCTTTAAATCAAAGATATTAGAGTAGACTCAGAAAAGAGATGAGCTTAGGAAAATGATGAAAACCACAAATGCCCAACATAGGAAAGAAATGAAATCCATGAAATAGATCCAACAATATCTAAAAGATTAAAACCTCCATTGATAGTATATACAACAGATTAAATGAAGGCAAGGATAGACTATCAGATATTGAAGACAGAATTGCAGCTAGTGATCATAAAAAGAAAGACATTTTAAAAATAGTAACTGGGAGTATACCTCAGCAGCACAGTGTCTACCTGGCAAGCGCAAGGTCATAAGTTCAATTCTTGGTACCAAAAACTAAAAACAAAACCTCCAAAAAAGACCATGAAAAATCAATCCAACACCTAAAAGATGAAGCAAAGAAGAATAACATAAGAAAGTGGAGACAACACAAATGCCATAAAAACCTCTTCACAGAAATAATAGCAGAAAATGTCTCAAGCATGGATAAAGAATTTGACATAAAACTAAATGAAGCATATAGAACTCCAAACAACCAAGACCAAAATAAAACTACACCAAGGCATATAATAATCAAGATTCTTGAAATTCAGCACAAGAGCAAAATATTAAAAAGCAGTTATAGAAAAAGAACAAATCACTGATAAAGCAAAGCCCAACAAAATCACAGCAGACTTCTCAACACAAACTCACAAATCAAGGAAAGCCTGGAGTGAGATGTTTCAAGCTGTAAAAGAAAACAACCTACAACCCAGGTTGATGTACCTGGCAAAACTATCTTTCAAAATGGAGAAATAAGATACTTCCATGATGAACAGCACCTGAGGAGATTTAGGACCACTAAACCAACTCTTTGAAATGATCTAAAACATGTATTAGAGAGGGAAAATGAAGGCCACATCCACAAGAACACCAATAGAAAAAAGGCACCAAGAAGGGCAAGTAACTAAGTAGAGGGAAAAGAAAGGAAACCAACAACAGGAAAATAATATGGAAAAAATCAGCAAATACAAATCAGTTGTAACCATCAATGTAAAGGGACTCAACTTAGCAATTAAAAGAAACAGACTGGCAGAATGGATTATGAAGCAAGATCCAACAATAAGAAACTCATAACTGAAATTCAAAGGATGGAAGACAATATTCCAGACAACAGGATCCCATAAATAGCAGAGTAGTCTTATAGTCACAGACAACATGAACTTCAAACTAGGACTGATCAAAAAAGACAAAGGGAGACACCAAATACTCATTAAGGGAAGACTACAAGAAGAAGAAATAATAATCATTAATATATATTCACCAAATTCTGTAGCACCCAGCTACATAAAACAAATATTAATAGACATGAAAACTCAAATACTAGCACAATTGTAATGGTGGACCTTAATATCCCATTTTCACAATTAGATAGATCCACTGGACAAAAACTCAACAAACAAATATCAGAAATAAAACAAACCTGCAAACAAATGGACTTAGTAGATGTCTACAGGGTGTTTCACTCCACAATATCAGAAAATACATTCTTCTCAACTGCACATGGGACATTCCCCAAAATAGAGCACATATTAGTCCATAGAACATGCTTAAGTAAATGTAGAGGAATTGAAAGTATCCCATGCATATACCTGACCACAGTGCAATGAAACTGGAAATGAATGGTAAAAGAAGCAACAAAAACTCCATAAACACACGGAAATTAAACAAAACCTTCTTGAACAACAAATGAACCACAGAAGAAAATAAAAAAGAAATTAAACAGCACCTACAATTAAATGAAAATGCAGATACAACATACTTGAACTCATGGGACACAATGAAAGCAATCATACAATAAAAATTTATAGCAGTAAACTGTCATCAGTAAAACAGAATGAGCTCAAATAAACAACTTAATGTTAAATCTCAAATTAAGAAGAATGAATCAAGCCCAAAACTCACACAAGAGAGAAAATTATAAAGATTAGAGCAGAAATTAATGCAATCAAGCCTAAGAAAATAATTCAAAAATCCATGAATCAAAGAGTTGGTTCTTTGAAAGATTAAATAAAATTGATAAACCTCTATCTGATCCTATCAAAAAGAAAGAAAAGACTCAAATTCAATAAATTAAGAATTAAAAGTATGAAATCACAACAGATCCTGAGGAAATCCAGATCATCAATACCATCTTCAAGAACTTGTACTCTAATAAGATGGGAAACATAGTAGAAATGGACAGATTCCTGGACACATACAAATTATCAAAAATGAACTAAGAAGATGTAAATATTCTAAAAAATTCAATATCATTGAAATTGAAAACCTAACAATGAGGAGAAGCTCAGGCCATGATGGATTCACTGCTGAATTCTATAGGAAATGTAGGGTAAACACAATGCCACTAACGCTGAAACTCTTCAATGAAATTGAAAAGGAAGCTATACTTCCAAAAATCATTCCTGAAAGCAAGTGTTATTCTGATACCTAAACCAGAGAAGCACCCAACCAGAAGAGAAAACTATAGATCAATCTCTTTAATGAACATAAATGCAAAAATCATTAATAAGATACTAGGAAACAGAATACAGAAAATCATCAAGAAGATTATAAGCCATGACCAAGTGGGATTCATGCCAGGAATTCAAAGATGGTTAAACATAAGCAAATCAGTAAATGTAATACACCACATCTGTGGAGCCAAAGACAAAAAATCATTTGCTTATTTCAATAGATACAAAAAAAGCTTTTGACAAAGTTCAACACTCATTCATGATTAAAAAAAAAAACCATATGGAAAATCAGAATAGATGGTCTCTACCTCAATCTGATAAAAGCAATCTTTGGCAAACCAACAGTCAACATCACACTAAATGGAAAAAAAACCTGAAAACTTTCACTCTAGAATCAGGAACAAGAAAAAAATATCCACTATCAACATTCCTATTCGATATCATTCTGGAAATGTTACCAAGAGCAATTAGACAAGAGAAAAATAAAAGGAATAAGGAAAAGAAGAAGTTCAACTATCATTATTTGCAGATGACATAATATATTAAAAGAAGACCTCAAAAACTCCACCAAAAGACTTCTACATTAAATAACCAAATTCAGTAGTGTAACTATATAAAGTCAACACTCAAAAATCAATAGCATTCCTATACACAAACAACAAACTCACCAAGAGAGAAATTAGGGAAACCACACCCTTCATAATAGAATCCAAAATAGTGAAATACTTAGAAATCAATCTAACAAGGGATGTAAAAGATCTACACATAGAAACTCACAGAAAACTGAAAAAGGAGATTAAAGATGGTATCAGAAAAAGGAAAGATACCCTTGCTCATATATAGGAAGAACCAACATACTAAAAAAACCAAACTTTCAAAATTGTTATACAGATTTCATGTAATTCCAATAAAAATACCATTAACATACCTCACAAAACTTGAGAACATATTCCTAAAATTCATTTGGAAACAGAAGAGATATAGAATAGCAAAAGTAATTCTGGGTAACAAAGGCAAGTGAGGGGGCATTGCAATCCTCACAATCCTTGAAAATGTACTACAAAGCTACGGTGATAAAATCAGCATGATATTGACAAAAAAGACAAAAAAAAATAATAAAACATGCCTGAGGATCAGTGGAATCAAATGGAAGATGCAGACACAACCCAAACACTCAGCCTGCTTCTTTTTGACAAAGGGACCAAACACATTCACTGGAAGAAAGATAGCCTCTTTAATAAATACTATTGGAAAACTCAGCTTTCAACACGTTGAAGACTAAAACTAGACCCATGACTTTCATCTTGCACTATACTAAAATCAAAATGGATCAACGATCTAAATATTAAAACCAAAACACTAAATCTACTGAAGAAAAAGAAGGTAGAAATCTTGAAAATATATGTGTAGACAGGTACTTCATGAACAAAACCCAGACTATGTGCAAAACACTATGAAGAATAAAAAAATGAGATCTAACTATATTAAGAAGCTTTTTCACAGCAAAAGAAATCACCAACAAACTGAAAATACAACCCACAGAGTGGGAAAAATTATAGCCAGCTCTCCCTCAAAGACTTGTATTGAAAACATAGAAATAAAAAAATATTATGCCCCCCAAATTCAAAGACCCAATGCAAAAGTGGGCATCTGAGATGACCATACAGTTCCCAGATGAAGAAATGAAAATGATAAATAAATATATGAAAAAAATGTTCAACATCATTGGTCTCATTCGACAGATGCAAATTAAAACAAGGCTGAGATTTCATATCACTCTAGAAAGAATGGTTATTATCAAGAAATCAACCAATAACAAATGCTGGCAGATCTATAGGGGAAAAGGAACACTTTTTCACTGTTGATGGGAATGTAGACTGATGCAGTCACTATGGAAATCAGTGTTGTCAAGATCCTCAAAGAGGAAGGTTTAGAGGTTCCATTTGACCCAGTTATTTTCCTTCTTGGTATCTTCCCAGAATTAAAAACATCATGCCACATCAATATATGTGCACCCATGTTTATAGCAGCACAATCTGTAATAGCTAAATCTTAGAACAATCCGTAATAGCTAAATCTTAGAACAATCCAAAGGCCCATCAACCAAGGAATAAAGAAGATGTATTTTTACACAGTGGAGTACTACTTATCCATAAAGATTGATAAACTTGAGACTTTTACGGGTAAATGAATGCAACTTGAAACCATACTCATAAAAGAAATAAATCATACATGTAGACCTCATATTGCCTCTCTAATGTGAGAAGCTAAAAGAATAAAATCCAAACTGTATAACAGATATTGTGAAATAGGAAGAAATTGTTCAAAAGGAAATAAACTGGGTTGAGGGAAGGAGAAAAGAAGGAAGGGAAAAGGAAATTAAAATATATATATATATATATATGTGTGTGTGTGTGTGTGTGTGTGTGTGTACATATATATATATATATATATATGTTAAGATAGTTACACTACTACTTTCTCTTAGTTCATTGAAAAGGAAGGTTTGTGTTTATACTGATTGATCAATTTTTCATGCCTACATCTTGTAATCTGAGCAACTACTTTGAAGATAACAGTATCCGGTATATTAACCATTGTTACTCTCCTATTACCTTGTTTTGAAATTTTGTGTCATTGTTCTTATTTTCTCTTTAAAAAATTGAGTTTTTCTTTATATTTTATTTCAGATCCCTCTTCTATTGCTAAGGGCATTATACCATTATTATTTCTTATGGTAGGTCAATTACTAATTTGTCTTTGACTCTATTATTACTGTTGATTTCTTTTCTGTTGTTAGTGGTGACATAGTTGTTGCTTTTGTTTTTTTACTACATGCCAGTATCTAGTTTGTCTTTGTATTATTAACATTCCTGCAGTTCATTCTTTGTTCTGAGTAGTACTGAAGGTCAACACTCAGAAAGAAGGCTGGACACTAAGAAAATACTCAAATATTATGCAGAACATGTTGAAGAGAGGTATAAATTCTAAGATATAACAAAACAAAAGGACACATCTGAAGGAGACAGTATCTAACTAGAGATCTCCACAGTAGGGACTGACTTTCTTCTGTCACTGCTAACTGAAGCCACAGTGCAAAATCATTACAAAAATGAAAAAGCAAGACAACAAGATAGCCCACAGTATCTCCACTTCCTTAAGAACTGATCTCATGGACACTGCAGTAGAGGAAGCAATAGGCAAAGAACTAAAGAATGAAATGCTCAAAATGTTTGAAGAAATAAAAGAAGAACCATACGGGCAAATACATGTTTAACAAACTCAAAGAGGATTAAATTAAGCAGACAAAGGATTTTACCAATTAAATGTTTGTTGAGTTTAAAGGAGAAACAAATAATAAACCAATTGAGTTAAGTAAGACAATATAACAATGCATGACTACTTCTGGAAAGAATTAGAAAGTGTAAAGAAGAGATCAAACAGGGATGGTATGGAAAATTCAATAAAAAACATGAGGAACAGATTCGAGCAACAGGAGAAAAAAGTGTCATAAACAGAAGACAAGGTGAATGCAGTAGGTCATAAACTCAGTGATACACTAAAAATGACAGCTGAATCCAACAGCTGCTAGATGACTAAAAAAGCCTCAGAATTATAGGAACAAAGAAAAAAAGATGATTCAAAAGGTAAAAAATATATTCACTGAAATCTTTCCAGAAAAATTTCCAAATCTAGAGAAAGAATTCACTATTCAAAGTATACGGGGCATATAGAACTCCAAATGGCCACAACCAGAAAAGAAAATATCCACAACACATTATAATCAAAATTCAGGGAACCAAGCAAAAAAAGAGAATACTAAAACCTCTTAGTGAAAAACAGCAAGTGACCTATAAAGGCGAGCACATCAGACTGTGCATTTCTCAGCATAAACTCTAAAGGCCAGGAGCATTGGGAGCAAAGTCTCTCACCTATTCCCCCATCCCTCCCTCATGCAAAAAATAATCAACCCAAAGTTTTCATTTTTTTGAGACAGTCTTGCTATGCAGCACAGGTTGGTCTTGAACTATGTAACCCAGGCTGGCCTCAAACTCATGGCAATCTTCCTGCTTCAAACTCCCAATTGCTGGGATTATAGATATATGCCCACCATACCTAGTTAAAGCCAGACTTTTATATCCTGCAAATTTACCCTTCAAAATTGCCAGAGAAACACTAATCACTAAACCAGCAAGACAGAAAATAGTTAAGGAAAACCTAGATACCTAGATAGAAACAGAAGGGCCACCAGCACCAAAGGGTCAAAAGGAAAGTCTATGTCTAACTAGTAGAGTAGTTAAATAAAAGGAAAAAATAAAGGAATCAGCATTGAGGAAATCATGCATGACAGTAATTCAATCAATGCCGAATAGTAACTGTCTGTCTGTCTATCTAAATCTATTCCTCCATGATGAATGTGTTCCCCATGTAACACAAACATATACAGATAAAAATCAGGGAAAAACAAACAAACACATAAAAATCTAACTATCAAATTATAGAGAAGAATTCAAGGTCAGAGACTCAAGAGAACCAGTTAATGCATGTTTTCCTTTTTGAAACATAATCAAAATGACAGAACCCAGAAGAGTGCATCTTAAGAGCTTTGTCCTAAATTTACTTTCTATGTCTAGGACTAGCTATTAAATGCACTTTCTATGTCTACACTTAGGAAAGTTATTTGCATTTGAGACATAGTTCAATGCGAATAAAATGGTATATTTCTCTAAAGCTAGAAAGGAGACTAAAACAAGCTTAGTTTTATGAGTGATAATTTCTAAAGATACATGCAAAAGTTTTCTAACATGTTTATTTCATTTAAATTTTTCTCTAATTACAGATCATTTTAAAATATGGTGATTAGCAATTTGTTTTTATGCTTGATTCATGCTTTCTTTCATGTTAAAAATTTCTATTTGAGTAAAAAAATCAGAAAGGCATAATGTTTCTTTACTTTTTCAGAAAATTAGGCTGCTTCAATCATATGTTTATAATAACCATATAACAATTATTTGCCTAGTGAATAAAAGAAAACAGACTTTTGATAATTGCCTTTGAATATTCATATGCACATGGAAAACTAAAAATCTCTCTGCCTCTGTGTTGAGGACTAAAAATTACTATTTTTGCAAGATATGAGAACAGCCCAAGTGTTTATCAGATAAATTGCACTCTATAGAAGATATTATCAAAGTATATAGTGAATGTTTAAATTAAAAAATTATTACAGTAAGAGACACATTGCCATTAATTCCTGACTTCAAACACACTTATCCCATTGTTCTTACCAGTTTCTGAAGCAGTTCTGAAAGTCCTCTTGCGTGAATGTCTTTACAAGATGCAATTAAAAACTATGGTAATTACCATTGCCATGGGCTGTCAAACGAAAAGGCAGTCTCCTAAAAATCTTACGCTATGATCTCACCCACCTTACTGACTGGATCTGCTAGTAAGGAACTTCTGGTTCTTCCCCAAAGTCTGAATGACCATGAAAAATAAACATTTTGAATCTAGTGAAGACACTGGGGCAGCCACAAGAGTACCACTTTGATACTCATGAGACAGTATTTCAGAACTTTTTCACAAAGTAGCAAGAATAATAGGATAAGTGTGTTCAAAGCAAGAGATGATATTTTTGGGGGAGCTAATAGCAATATCTTTTACTGGAATAAAACTTTAAAAACTTTAAAAAATTTAAATACCATAGTTTTCTAACACATCTCATATGTAACATATATTATATAATATATAAAAATATTAATCAGATGAATAATATATATAATTATCCATCATTTATAACATGAATAAACTCCCTAGAGGAATTATGCTAAGTGCAATAAGGTATACACACACATGCACACACACACACGTGTGTACACACTCTGCATGATCTCACATAAATGTGAAATCTACAAACAAACCCATAAAAAACAAAGTAGAATGGTGATGGTTGGGGGTAAAATGGGAAGACATAAATAAAAAGGCATTATATAAAGTGAAGCAGTTTAAAGATCTAACATATGACACAAATACTGTAGTTAACACCATTGCATTGTGTACTGGTAAATTTATCAAACAAAATATATTTTAGGTAATTCTATCACACACAAAAAGAAAAGTGACTGCATGAGATGATGGATATATTACAACTGTGGTAGCAGATTCACTTTGTATATCAAGATAAATGTATTAACAGGTTATACACAGTAAATGTACAATTTTTTTTTTATTATTTTGACACCAGGGATGGAACTCACGACCTCATGCTTGCCAGGCAGGCACTTATGCCACTGAGCTAAACCCCCACCCTTAAGTGTACAATTTAAAAAGAAGTAAACTAAAAAATAAAATATAAAAAATTCCTCAGGAACTAAAAGAATGATGAGTTGCTGATTTGTTGCATTTTTATATTTTACTTAAACTATGTTTGCCTGTTGTTTTTAACTTCAAATAATGTGGAAGTAAGATAATATTTTTAAAAATGGGGATACAGGCACTTAGCAAATTTTGTCCCAGGGAAATGAATGTTTAAGCGTCTTCCACAGAGTGGGGAAGGAATTGCACAAGTTTTGTGGTAAAGCAGGAAGAACATAAATGGTCTGCTCCAAAGTACCTTTGGTGAAGGGTGGGCAGGCAAGTCATGCCAGTTTCTATACTATTGTTCCAAGCCCAAACTAGCTCTTCCATAGTCTGCTTTGGAATGCTGGCCCTCAGAAGAGTGCCCAAAAGTTAGCTTTCCAACTGCTACCTACTAGGCTTCCTCAATAGGAAGTGCCAGTGAGAGACTGGAATGCTGGACACTTGATCCTCCTCCTTTTGAGAGCACCTGAGCTAGTGATCATTCACAGATGTGGAGCCAAAAGTATGGAGTGCCCAAGGAATGCCCAAGGAATGCCCAGAGGGAATGGAGTGCCCTGATCAGGTGCACCAGTCACCAGAACACTAAGCCTTTGGTTGCCATGGGGGCAGATTCCTAGGCAATGAGGAGTCACATGACTTTTGGTTGCTAGATGTATAAATAACTGCACTGCATTGATTGAATAGTTCTTTTCCTCCCATCCAGAGAGAGAGAGAGCTCCACTTGATCTCTAATTTTTGTTTCTTATTTTTATTTCTTCACCTTCTTGCTGCCCTTCATTGTTCTCTCCTTGGGAAGTTTTAGAGCCATGGGGGCCTGTGACACCCTCCAACACCATCACAACCTGGCCAGCATTCTTTCCTTTGAATTCTACATACCAACCCATGGAGTCCCTCCAAGTTTAGAGCTGCCATCAGGAATCTAGTATCTTCTCCTCAGAGGAAGGAGTCCCTGCAGCATGAGGAAACACAACCCAGCCTGTTAAGGGTTAATAGTCCCACCTCTTCCTTTTATTCAACCAGCCTAAAAGTAATAGTTTGTCCTACAGCTGCTGTTCCATGATATTCCACTATTTTTGTGCATTAGTGTTGCAACAAAAAAATACCCAAGACTGGGTAATTTATAAAGAACAGACTCTTAGATACTACTAATTTCTGTTAGTTCATCAAAAATAACAGCTTCTTCTTTCATTTTTTTATTAAATTTATTTAAAGAAGAAAAAAAGCAAAACAGAAAAAAGGGTAGCAACAAAACAGAATTCCAAAGGAAAAAAAGAAACAAAACACTAAGCAATCAATAGTTGATAAATTACATACTGTCATCTTGGAAATAGTTGCTCAAGTTACAAAATTAAAGCATACAAAGTAGACATTCAAACAGTGAGACTGCAAACAGTTCTGCTCAACCATTTAACAAAAATATGGTCATCTATCTTACACACTTAAACATACATGCAGTTATATCCTTTAGAGTACTTTATTTTCCTCTCTTTTTTACAATAGCAATTACACATTTTAGAATTTATTACTCTTACATTTCTTATTACTTTTTACACTAGAGACACAATGTGATACTTATAAATATGATTATTTATTTCACTAATGAGGATAGTCTCAAGTTGTCTCCATTTACCTATGAAGGCCTCAAGATCATCCTTTTTTATAGCTGAGTGATATTCCATTGTATAAAAATACCACATCTTTTTCATCCACTCTGCAGTTGATGGGCATCTTGGTTGTTTCCAAGATTTAGCTATTACCAATTGTGCTGCTATGAACATGGGTGCACATATGTCACTGTGATATGAACTTTTCAGTTCTTCTGGGAAAATACCCAGGAGGGGAATAGCTGGATTGAATGGAGCTTCCAATCCTATTCTTCTGAGAATTCTCCATACTGATTTCCATAGTGGTTGCACCAGTCTACATTCCCACCAAAAGCGGAACAGTGATCCTTTTTCCCCGCAGCCTCGCCAACATCTGTTATCAGTTGATTCCTTGATGGCAGCTATTCTTTCCAGAGTGAGATGAAATCTCAGTGCTGTTTTAATTTGCATTTCTCAAATGACCAGTGAGGGTGAACGTTTCTTCATGTATTTATTTGCCATTTGTATATCTTCATCTGAGAACTATGTGATCATCTCAGATGCCCATTTTTGGAGAGGGTCTTTGAATTTGGGGGGCTTGATGTTTTTCAATTCTTTATATGTTCTGGGTATAAGTCCTTTGTCTGAGGGGTTGCTGGCTAAAATTCTTTCCTACTCTGTGGGTTTTCTTTTCACTCTGTGGTTATTTCTTTTGAAGTGCAGAAACTTTTCAGTAATATGAGATCCCAGTTGTTGATTCTTGAAAGTGTTTCCCGTGGAGTTTGCATTTTGTTCATGAATTCTCTGCCTACCCCTATGTCTCCAAGATTTCTACCTACCTTGTCTTCCAGTAGATTTAGTGTTTCTGTTTTAATATTTAGGTCTTTGATCCATTTAGACTTTAGTTTTGTGCATGGTGATAGGCATGGATCTAGTTTCAGTCTTCGGCATGTGGAGAGTCAATTTTTCCAACATCATTTATTAAAGAGGCTATCCTTCTTCCAGTGAACATGTTTAGCCCCTTTGTCAAATATCAGGTGCTGAGTGTCTTTGTAGTTGTGCTTGCATCTTCTAATCTGTTCCACTGATACTCAGGTCTATTTCTTTGCCAGTACCATGCGGGTTTTATCACTGTGGCTTTATTATAGTACTATTTCAAGTCAGGAATTAAGATGCCTCCTGCCTTGCCTTTGTTGCCCAGAATTCCTTTGTTCTTCTAGGTTTCTTCTGTTTCCAAATGAATTTTAGGAATGTTTTCTCTAGATCTTTAATGCATGTTAATGGTATTTTGATTGGGATTGTGTTAAATCTGTATAAGAGTTTGGGAAGTATGGATATTTTCACAATGTTTGTTCTTCCTAGGCAAGAGCAAGGAATATCCTTCCATATTCTAATATCCTCTTCAATCTCCTCTTTTAGCATTGTTTAATTTTCAGGATATAGGTCTTTTATATTCTTAAGTTAGGTTGATTCCTAAGTATTTCACTGTTTTAGATGTTATTGTGAAGGGCTATATTTCCATAATTTCTCTCTTGGTGACTTTTTCTGTGTACAGGAATGATACTGATTTTTGAGCGATGACTTTGTATCCAGCTACACTACTGATTTCGTTTATTAACTCTAGTAGTCTTTTAATGGAGTTTTTTGGGCCTTCTATATAGAGTATCATGTCATTTGCAAATAGTGATAATATAACTTCTTCCTTTTCTATCTTTATTCCTTTTATTTCTCTCTCTTGTCTGATTGCCCTGGCTAGTGATTCCAGAACTGTATTGAATAAGAGTGGTGATAGTAGACATCATTGTCTTGTTCCTGATTTTAAAGTGAAAGCTTTCAGTTTTTGTCCATTAAGTATAATGTTGGCTGTTGGTTTGTCATAGATGGCCTTTATAAGGTTGAGGTAGACATCGTGTATTCTGAGTTTCTGAAGGGGTTTTATCATGAACATGTATTGAACTTTATCAAAAGCTTTTTCTGCATCTATTGAGATGACCATGTGTTTTTTGTTTTTGGCTCTGTTGATGTGGTGTATTACATTTATTGATTTGCATATGATAAACCATCCCTGCATTTCTGGAATGAATCCCACTTGGTCATGATATATAATTTACTTCTTGATGATATGCTGCAGTCTACTTGCCAGTTATTTTATTGAGAATCTTTGCATCAATATTCATTAGTGAGTTTGGCCTATCGGTCTCCTTTTTGGTTGGGTCTTTCTCTGGTTTTGATATGAGAGTAATACTTGCCTCCACAAATGATTTAAGGAGGATTGATTTCTTTTCAATTTCATTCAAGAGTTTAAGGAGTATTGGCATCAAATCTCTAAATTTCTTGTAGAATTCAGCCGTGAATCCATCAGGACCTGGGCTTTTCTTTGTTGGTAAGTTTTTAATTACATTTTCAATTTCAATAGCTGATATTGGGTTATTCAAAATTGCCATGTGTTCTTGGTTAACCTTTGGTAGTGCATATGTTTCTAGAAAACTGTCCATTTCCTCTGTGTTTTCTACTGTATGTGAGTAGAGATTTTCAAAGTAGGTATTCATGATCTTTTGAATTTCCATGGGATCTGTAGTAATTTCCCCTTTTCATACCTTATTGCATGAATTTGGGCTCTTTTCTTTCTTTTTCTTTATGAGGTTATCTAGAGGTTTATCAATTTTGTTTATTCTCTCAAGCAACCAGCTTTTTGATTCATTAATTCTTTCTATTGTTTTTTTAGTTTCAACTGCATTGATTTCTGCTCTAATCTTTACAATTTCCTCTCTTCTATGAGCTTTGGGTTTAGCTTGCTTTTCTTTTTCTCAAAGCTTGAGATGAAGCTTTATGTTGTTTATTTGTGCTCATTCTGTTTTCTTGATATGACAATTTATTGCTGTATATTTCCTTCTGAAGCCTGCTCTCATTGCATCCCACAGATTACAGTATGTTGTTTCTGCATTTTCATTGAATTTTAGGTATTGCTTTATTTCTTAATTTCATCTGTGGCCCACTAGTTGTTCAAAAGGTTGTTATTTAATTTCCATGTATTTATGTAGGTTTTGCAATTTCTTTTGCCATTAATTTCCAATTTCAGTGCACTATGGTCAGATATTATGCATGGTATATTATGCATTTACTTAAGAATGATTTATGGGATAATATATGATCTGTTTTGGAGAATTCCCATGTGCAGCTGAGAAGAATGTGTATTCTGATGTGGTTGGGTGGAACACTCTGTAAACATCTACTAAGTCCAACTGCTTGCAGGTATGATTCAGTACTATTATTTCTTTGCTGACTTTTAGTCTAGTTGATCTATCTTTTTGTCACAATGGGCTGTTAAGTTCCCCTGTTATAATTGTGTTCTTTGTGTATTTGGTTTTTCATGTCCATTTGTATCTGTCTTGTATACTTGGGTGCTCCTGTGTTTGGTGCATATATATTTATAATTGTTATTTCTTCTTCTTGAATTTTTCCACTTACGAGTATGTGGTGACCTTTTTTATCTCTTTTAAGCATTTTAGGTTTGAAGTTCACATTGTCTGCAAATAGAATAGTTATCCCTGCTTTTTTCTGGGCTCCTGTTGCATGGAATACTGTTTTACATCCTTTGACTTTTAATCTATGAGTTTTCTTTTGGGTCAGATGTGTTTCTATACAGCATATTGTGGGATCCTGTTTCTTGATCCATTCTGTCAACATATTTCTTTTGATAGGTGAACTGAGGCCATTTAAATTTATGGATATCACTGATATGTACTGGTTCGACTTTGCCATATTATGTTCCAGTTGTTTGCTCTCTGCTTTCCCCCTTGTTTAATTGCTTGTCCTACCTGGTGGTTTCTTTCTGTTGTTCTGGGGATTGAGGTCATTTTTATCTCTGTCTAGTATGTTTTTCAATACTCTTTCTAGGGTTGGTTTGGTGGACATGATTTTCTTTAGTTGTTCTTTGTCATGGAAGTATCTTGTTTCTCCATTAAATTTGAGTGAAACTTTTGCTGGATACATCAGTCTGAATTGAAAGTTGTTTTCTTTCAGGGCTTGAAGTATCTCACTCCAAGTTTGTTTTGACTTGAGGGTTTGTGCTGAAAAGTCTGCTGTGATTCTAATGGGCTTTCCTTGATAGGTGAGTTGTGTCTTTTCTCTAACAGCTCTTAGTATTCTGTTTTTTTGCTGTATGTCTGAGATCTTAATTATTGTGTGTCTGGGTGTAGATTTATTTTGGTTGTGACTGTTTGGTGTCCTATATACCTCACTTATGTGCATATCAGTTTTTTTCCCCATGTTTGGGAAATTTTCTGCTATTACTTCTGTGAATATTTTATGTATGTCATTTGCATTGACTCCTGCTTCTTCACTAATGTCTGTTAATCTTATATTGTTTTTGGCATCATATTGAAGCTTCTGGATTGTCATTTCATGATGCTTTGTTATTTTTAAAAGTTCTATCCTTTCATGATCACTAATTGTGGTCCTGTCCTCAGGGTCCAAAATCCTATCCTCAGCTTCATTTAAACAGTTTTGCACACTTTGAATAGAATTTTTTGTTTCTTGGATGTCTCTTTGAGTTTGTTTCATGAATTCTGCTTGTTTTCTATATTGTTCATTCAAGGTTTCAATCAGTTTCCCATGCTCGTGTACTTTTTTCTCTATTTTTTCTTTAGCTGCATTCAAAAACTCCTTTACTAAGGTTATTTCTAACTTTACATGGGAGAGTACCTCTAATTTGATTTCCTCTGTAGCCTCATGGAGTTGTTTTTTTATTTCACTTGCTATCTTTTCAGAGATTTCCCATGTCTTACTTTTGAAGTCTTCTTTTTCAATGTCTCCTGTACTTGCTCCTAGTGGACTAGATGTTTGAGATTGCATTTTGCTTTTTCATTTTGCCATTTTCCCCTTTCAAGTTAATGTTTGGCCCTTCAATCCTGCTAGTGTCAACTGTTGGTAGTGTGTATCTTGGGGTCACAATGTAAGATTGATGTTTGTCCAATTGCTGGGTCCCACAATGAATAGGTGGGCCAGTCACCTGACTTCTTGCTGCAAGGCCTGTTGGGTGAGTCCTGTATTCTTCCTGGGCTGATAAGCCTAGTAGTATTGATGTAGGTCAGCTTTCACTTCCTGCTATTACTTTCTCTTCAGGTTATTCCAGGTCATCAAATCTCCCTGTCTATAGTGTTTGTGTTGGCAGAGGCCCTACTGTGTCCCTATTGTGTGTTCTTGTGTCTCATAAGCCCTTTTGATTTTCTTCAAATTGGGGGAATCTTTCTTGGCACACTCCTCACTCTGCCAGATGTTCTCTGTGTGCAGGAAGGAGTCACCCACACTCTTACCAGACTCATCAACATCTTACGGTTAGTTGGAGGGAGTTGTACTATGGACCCACTGTACACCTCTATTTTAGGGGCATATTTACCATACTGACTGGAGCCTGCTGAGGTCTTCTGTTTGGGTGAGGCAGTCACTGAATCTCCTTCAAGCTAGCACAGTTAATCTGCTGTAGTCCAAGGTTCTGGGAGAAAGAGTGGGAGCTGAAGATCCACAGCAGTATTAGATCCAGGAGGTAGGGGGTGTCCCCAAGGGGCCAGCAGATATCTGGGTCTGGGTGTCTACTGGGCGTGGGCCATGGTTCCAGGGCAGTGTGGCACTCCTCAGTGCCAGCTGGAGTTGCACCTATTTCCAGGTTTTGAGCCATGTTTCAAAGCTTCCTCGGTGCACTGGGAATCATCTGGCCCACTTTTGGCTCCTGGGGCAGTCTGCTGGCAACTGCTTGCCACTTGGAGCTCACTGAGAGTAGACCAATTGAGCCCAACGGACTCTGTGTCTTCTGGTGATTTCAGCCACAGGGCATGGTCTTCCTGCCTGGGAGTGAAGTTCCAAGTTTTCCCCATGTGCTGGGATTCCACCAAAGCAAAGTGGCTGGATTCTGGGCCCTGCTCCCTGCTTGGTGTTCACTGGGCATGGCCCGGTTAGGCCCGCCAGCACCTCTCATGCATCCTAGGGTGATCTCAGACAAAGGGCATGGTCTCACTGTCTGAATTTGGAGCGAAGTTCCAAATTTTCCCCATGCACTGGGATTCCACCAGAGTGCTTGGTCAGCGCTGGGGGCTAGATTCTGGGCCCTGCTCCCTGCTTGGAGTTTGCTAGGCATGGCCCAGGTAGGCCCACTGGCATCTCTCATGTGTCCTAGGATGATTTTCTGTGCTTTCATTTTTTGATTGTTTGATCTTTTTTTCATGTCTAATTTTGTAATGCTAACCATTACTTTGAAGATAATAATATGCAATATGTTAACTAGTATTAATTTCTTACTACTTTGTTTTGAAATTAAGTGTCATTTTTATTCTTTGTTATTGTTTTGTTTTGAAAATAATTTTAAAAAGAACAGATTTTTAATGTTCACAGTTCTGAAAGATGAAAAGTGAAAGATCAAGGAGCCATCAGATTCAAGGTCTGTTGAGGAATTATTCCCTATGGATGGTGACTTCTATGTGCCTCATTTGGCAGAAGAGATAGAAAGGCAAAGGGGTCTAGTAACTCACCTCAGGCTTTCTATAAGGGAACTAATCTCTTTAATAAGGGAAGGGTCCTCAAACTTATTCACTTGCTCTAAGCCACTCCTCTCAATCCAAGCAAATGAGTGACTCAGTTTCAGTGTGTGAGCTCAGGTGTCACATGCCTTCAAGTCACACAATCCAGTGTCCCATTTTTTGTCCTTTTAGCCTTGTAGTACCAAGTTAACAACTCTATATTCAATTCTCTCCATTAAATTAATTTGGGTATTTTCTTCTAACAGGATGTTTAATGATAGAGAAGTTAAAATGGCTGCATGGAATTTCTTTCTAAGATATAACATCCATTAAACTTTGAAGATTTATTTTTAATTTTTTACTTTATGGAAAAAAGACAAAACAAAATTTTATAATGAGATAATAGGAGAGCAACTGTAGTTAATACATGGCATATTGTTCTCTTTAAAGCAGTTATTCAGCCATCTTTATGGCTGAGTAGTACTCCATTGCATAAAAATATCACACCTTTTTATCCATCCCTTGGTTGATGGGCATTTGGGTTGTTTCCAAGATTTAGCTATAAATTGTGCTGCTTTAAACATGGGTGCACATATATTGATATGTCAGGATGTTTTTAATTCTTCTGGGAAGATACGAGGAAGGGGAATAGATGGGTCAAATGAAACCTCTAATCCTAGCTTTTTGAAAAATCTCCATACTGTTTACCACATGGTTGTACCAGTCTGCACTTCCACCAAAATTGTAGAAGGGTTCCTTTTACCCTATAGCCCTCTAGCAATTGTTATTTGTTGATTTCTTGATGATATCCATTCTCTCTAGAGTGAAATGGAATCTCTTCTTTTAATTTGCATTTGTTGAATGAGACCAATGATGTCGAACTTTTTTTCAAGTATTTATTTATCATTTGTATTTCTTCATCTGAGAATTGTGTGTTCATCTCAGATGCCAATTTTTGGATTGGGTCTTTGAATTTTGGGGAGTCTGAATTTCTTCAATTCTTTATATCTTCAAGATATAAGTCTTTTGAGGTACAATTTGATAAAATTTGTTCTCACTCTGTGGGGCTCTCTTTTCCCTCTGTGATTTTTTTGATGTGCAAATAATAAGGTTAGATCCCATTTGTTGATACTTTGAAGTGTTTTGTATGCAGTCTAAGTTTTGTTCATGAAGCGTCTGCTTATACCAAAGTTTTAAGATTCCTATCTACTTTGTCTTTCAGTAGATTTAGTGATTCTGTTTTAATATTTAGATCTTCAGTCCATTTTGACTTTAGTTTAGTGATGGAGATCTTCCTGGCCATTTAGAAAAGAGAAAACAAAAAGATAAGAAAAAGAAAGAAAAAATAAAAGAGTGAAAAAAAAAGGGAGCAGCCTCACCCACATGCTTTTATTCTGTCTTTGTTCTCAAGTATAGTGCTGGTTCACCTAACTTACCACCTGTTGGCTTGTATCATTACTGTTGCTTCTGACAATTTCACGCTGCTAGTCCCACCTGTCCATTCTGTGCACCCTGCCTATTTGATTATCCTAATTCACCACTTGTGAGATGCAAGGAATTTAGTGACTCTATATTCAGCATTCTTTCATATTTATAAAAGAATAGGAAATATGATGCAGCCTGGCTGATCTTAGTTCTGGATAAATTAAAGGAAATAATTAGGTCCAGATATTCATAAACAATTAAAGGTTCTAAGTATGAAGACAAACTAATAAAGGAAATAAGGAGCTCAGAGATTTAAATCCTCGGCTCCAGACACACATAGGGAATCTAAGGTTTCTAAATATGCCTTAAAGGAGCATCTTCTCTTCTGTAGTTGCTGGGTTGAATCTGATGAACCCCAACACAAGTTTTCATAATTTGATTGGCTGACTTACAGGGTAAGTTTAATGCTGACTTGCAAAGGGTATCTAAAGTGAAGGTGAGAGCATTGATCAGAAAGGAATATATGAGAATGTAGATGTTTGGAAGAAATCTGAAGAGGTTGGAGATATTGAACTCCTAAGTTCTGATGAGATTGTTTTGCCAGAGGAAGAGAGTTTCCCACTCTCAGTGGTACAGGCATATCCATACCTGTGGTGTAGACCTCTCCTCCTATCTGAGGAAACCAATCCTGTGTTGCTGATGGAAATGACCATCCCTGGTGCAGCTACCAAGTAGGAATTGCATTCTCAGGACCCACTCTCACTCCCACTTCTGCATCTACACCTACAGTGAGGTTCAAATATCAGAAAGCTTCTGAAGGTAAACTACACAAACTGTCCCATGAAGAGTTCCACTTTGCTCTCAAAGAACCTCCTGTGTTTTCTAATTCTTTCACAATGTGAGGACCAAGTATGGGAATGTGGAGTAACAGTGGAGGAAACATAAACCTGGCTCAGATTGTTTCTGGATATGGAACCATTAAGTAGAGATTTTCAATGAAATGCTGTAGATTGTGGAGCTAAGGATAAAAATGTGTTAATAGTTTATTTGGTTGGTTGTCTAGCTAAGGAATGGATTTTTAAAAAGCCTACTGTGAATGAGCTGGAGATGCTTATTATTTCCTGGTTTACTAATGATGAGGGTATTTAGAGGCTCAGGGAACCAGAAATAATGGAATAGATTTTCCAGGTAAAATGTATTCTTCCTCACTGAGGCACCCAGAGAAGGGTTCATGGAAGATAATTGGATTATGGTGCACTATAGCTAACTTGCACCTAGGAGATTTGGTCTGCTTGGAGGCAGATCATTGGAGATATGACTTGGAAGGGCATATTTACCTCTGGCCACTCCCTTCCACTCCTGATTTCTGGCTTCCATAATATTATCCAGACCTTACAGCAAGGATCAAAGTTTCTCAATTGAGAAGTTTAAACTTAACTGCATCACAAAGTGGCACAGGCCAAGCAGTTGCCCTTGACCAAAAAGACAAGTTGGATATACTTGCCATAATGCATTGATTGGAGTGACCTAGCATATGTGGATCTATAGTGTTGGCTGATTATTCACGGGGCTTCCAAAACTGAAATAGAATGGAACACTACCAAATTTTTACCAGATTTATATAAGCAGAATATTTTTTAGGACAAAACAACAAAAATCTACCTCAAATTATAGCAACAGAGAATAATGGTCCCTCAACAAATTCCCAGTCTTGAGCCAATTTAGAAACCCAGAGTTCCTTGAATGAAGAGGAGGCCAGGTCCACTTGAGAAAGACCCTGGTACGCTATCAAAAAGTGATACTTTCAATGCTTTTCCTATTCTTCCCTAATGAGACCTAAGCCCTCTGTACCAGAGTTACTATATACCATGGAAAGGGAAATGGTCTTATATTTTGGGGACAGTGGATCCTGGTTCTGAACTAAGGCTGATGCCAGGACATTCAAAATGTCATTGCAGCCTTCCAGTGAAATCAGAGACCTATGAAGATCAACTGATTTGTGGAATTTAGTCCAAAGATTAACTGTGGTCCCAGAAGGTCCCCGAATCTACCCTGTGGGTCATTTACCCTGTTCTAGAATGTGTAATTTGATAGATATACTTCACAGTTGGCTGAATCCCTATATTGGTTCAGGACCCATCTGTAGTGTGAGGGGTGCTACTGTGGAAAAGGCCAAATGAAAGTTCTTAGAGTTGCCCCTACCCGGGAAAATAGTGAATCCAAAACAGTATCACAACCCTGAAGGGATTGCTGAGCTTAGTGTCACTATGAAGGACTTGAAAGAAGCAGGGGTGGTGATTCCTACCACATCCCTGTTGACCTTCTATTTGGCCTACCCAGAGGATTAATTCTTCTTGGAGAATGATGGTGTGTTACACTAAGCTTAATCAAGTAGTGATTTCAATTGCAGCTGCAATACCAGAAGCGGTTTTCATACTTGACCATATTAACACATGTCCTAGTATCTGGAATATGCTATATAGGTAATGATTTGGCAAATATTTCTTTCTCTCTACCTATCCATAAGGTGCACCAGAAGCAATTTGCTTTCAGCTGGTGAGGCAAGACATGTACGTTTACTGTCCCACCTCAGTGATATGTTAACTTTACAAACCTGTGTCACAACTTAGTTTGAAGCTACTTTAATATTCTTTCTTTTTTTATATATATACTGGAGATTGAACTCACAACCTTGTGCTTGCCAGGCAGGTGCTTGTGCAGCTGAGCTAAATCCCTGGTTCAATAGTCTTTCTTTTCCCTAAGGTATCACAATGGTCAGTTACATTGATGGCATTATGCTAACTGAACCAAGTGAAAAAGAGGTAGCAAAAACTTTGGACCTGCTGGGAAAGCATTTATGTGCCAGATGATAGAAAATAAATCCAATTAAAATTAAAAGTCCCTTCACTTCAGTGAAATTTCTAGAAATCCAGTGATGTAGGGCAGGTGGAGATATTGTTTCTGAGGTAGAGGATAAATATTTGCATCTGGTCCCTTCTACAACCAAAAGAGAGACACAGTACCTTATGGTCTTATTTGAATTTTAGATACAACACATTCCTCACTTTGTTTGTTACTCCAGCCCATTTACCAGGTGACTCAGAAGCTGCTAGTTTTGTGTAGGGATCAAAATAAGAGAAGATCTGCAGCAGGTCCAGGCTGCTGTGCAGTCTGCTGTGCCCATTGGGCCATATGGCCCAACAGTTCCAATGATACTTGAGTTGTCAATGGCAGATAGGAATGCTATTGGCGCATCTAGGTAGCCCCCAAAAGTGAATTATAGATAAGGCCCTTAGAATATTAGAGGAAGGCTCTTCCATCATTTTCAGACAAATACTCTCCTTTTGAGAAATAGATCCTGGCCTGATATTGGGCCTTAATGGAAACTGAATGCTTGACCATGGGATACCAGGTTACCATGCAACCTGAGGTGTCTTTCATGAGCTGGCTTCTGTCTGACATACATAGCAATAGTACATCATGGAGAGGAAGTGGTACATCTATGATTGGACCCGATAGGCCAAAAGCCCATAATTCCTACTCCTGTGATACTACATTCTGTCCCTGAGCATGAAGCCATGGTCCCGGGGGTGTACTTTATGAGCAGCTGACAAAGGAAGAGAAGACAGAAACCTGGTTTACAGATGGTTCTCAATATGCATGCACCACCTGACAGTAGTTAGCTGTAGCACTACAACCTCTTCCCAGGACACCCATGAAGGACAGTGGTGAAGGGAACGCTTTGGAGTAGTCAGAACTTAAGGCAGTAAGTTTGGGCTCCTTATACCTCTGAGTAAAAAGGTAAAAAAAGGAATTTTGCTGTTAACATGGATGATTCATCCAGACTGTTAAGGGGAACCTGGATTATTACTCCACATACCAGTAAGGAAAAGTATATTTGGAGTGTAAGAGATTCCTTAGGATGTCTCCTAATATCATCACGCTCTGTTAATGAGGTCAATGAGAAACTACAACAATCCAATTCGTGTAGAAGCACAATGACCTGGAGTCCACAGGAATGAAGGTATGGGTCGCATAACCAGGTAAAGAACCAAAACCTTCTGAGACACTGAAGGTTGAGGTAATACAGAATGAGTAGAAGAAGAAAGTAGATATAAATAATAGTTATGTCCATGTGACTAATTACAGAAATGAGAATGTTGTCATGAGTATTTCCTCCTATTTTGTTAATTTCCTTTCCATATATACATATGTATTAATTAGGTATCTTTATGACATAAGTGAGTTAATATTGATTTTAAGTATTATTAAATCTATATTATAATGTTTAAGTTGTTTAATGTTAGAAAAAGAGTGAATATCACTAACAAAAACTTTGCTTTATCTTCTGGGGAGGGAATTAGTACAGTTTGGTTTGTATGCAGACAGTTGTATCATGTTAGGCATAATTATAAATTTGCTATTGTTCTGGAGACTCAGTATGAATGTCTGGTGGTCAAGTTTAGAGGGGGTGGATTGTGGTTGTTCTGATGAGTAAGAACCTAGCAGATAGTAAATTCTGGGCATGCCTATGGATGATTGACATGTAGGCCAGCAAACTGAGAAAGAGAAGATCCACCCCAGACATGGCTAACACCAACCAATAGGCTTGGACAGAATAAACATGGAAATAAGAAGGAAATGATTCCCTTTCTTTGGAGCAGTTCTGGTCTTCACCATTGCCTTTAGACAGTGGTCTCTGGCTTTTTCAGGCTTCCAATGTAAATTCTTCAGCTTTCAAAACAGACTTACACCAGTAACTCCAGGCTTTCTACCTTCAGCTTCTACTGGATTCTCCAGATCTCCAATGTGCATATGGCCATTTTAGATTTTTTCAATTCTGATTTGGTAGATGGTCGGTCTTTTGGTAGATCCCACTCTTTTGATTCCAATCCTGTAAGCCCACTTCATAAATCCCTTGAATAGCTATACATATATTTAATAATGAATCTGTTCTTCTAGAGAATCCTAACATATAGAATCAAGGAGAGTGATTATAGAGATTTTTGGCTAAAGTCAGAGTATGGTTATACAAAGTGAATTGTATGCCATTTAAAATTAATGCTGGGTTGTTGAGTTGGCAACTGATACTGTTTTCTCAATGTAGCACCTGAAAAGCAATGTTTCTACTGTGAATATAATGTGAATATACCTTTACTTGAGAAACTTTTAGATGTGTGAAAAATATTCTTAATCTTTTTTTTAGGAAAAACACAATATGGAAAAAGTTAAACTAGGTAACAAAATTATTAATCCCACTGTGTACTAAAATGCTGCTGTTGTTGAGATTCTATCATTTATATGATCAAAACAGCAAAACTGTGCACATAAAAACAGTAATACAGAGATTTTCGTATTGTTACCTTGTCTATCCTCATACAGTGAGGCCTATAAAAGAATTCTTATGTTTTGTCCATGCTCCTTGTCTTTAACTGTTAGTCTTCCTGTTGTATTATTCTGAAACAAGCCCTGATGAATGTCTTAAGGGTTCTAAGATTACAGATTGAATTATCCTTGTCTTATTTATATTTGAACGGATCAACTTAAGTTTGTGATACTTGCTACAGACACAGAAGCTGCATTTATAAAGCAGAATTGACTGAACATTCACTCAATACATATTAAGTGTCTTTTAAAGAAACAGTGTCAAGCTATGAACAGATTTTTTTTCACAGAAAAAAATCCCTGAGCTTATACCTACCCTGGGGCCCATATGACAAAGGCATTACTAGGCCTATTACTCTGGAGACTCAGATTTGAGGTCTGTTCTATACAAAGATTTATGTTTAAAGGATACTTCCTCCATCTGTAAAATCGGTACATATTTCTGCTGCTTATATGCAGGCTTGCCATTGTCCCTGTGTTAGTGTTAGATAAATTCTACACCATCCCAGAAGCATATGAACCATTATAATTTCCAGCTTGGGCACCATACATTCTCAATCAGATTGTTTTGTAGAATCTAGGACAAAAACATTCCCTGCACACAATAATCACTTTGGTAGGCAATACTAGAGATATATAAGAAGTAACTTTTGGAAGCTATGTAATAAAGCTGATTACAATTTACTGGCTTTTCCCATGTTTCAGGCACTGGACTAATAGCTCAACATGTGTGATCTAATTATTTTATCCCTGAGAAACAGGCCACAGTTTGTTAGCCACAATAAATCTCAAAAAGATAAAGCAACTTTCTCAAGATGATAAAGTTGTTTAGTGGTTTAAAAAATTAGAATTTAAATTAAGGTTTCTTGCCTTCAAAAAACATGCTCTGAATATCTCAGCACAATCACACACTGTCATCCAACTCCACCCTTCCCCATTTCAGCTTTAGGCTCCTCATCTTGAATTATCATAATTGTATGGGTAAAATCCATGGCTTCTTGAGGGACAGTAGCCTGTTATCTTCTGAGATTTCTTGTATCTACCTGGTAACTATGAAAGGTTCTCATACTTTCATAAGACATGGTAAACAACCAGTTCCTTATAATAAAAAATAAGCTGAGGGGCTGGATATGTAGCTCAGTGGTGGACTGCATGCTTAACAGGTACAAGACTCAGTTCAAACCCAAGCACCACCAGAACAAGACAAGTTCAAATATCTCTCTAGTTTTTGAGGCTTTCATTAAACCATGTATCAGCTGTCTAACTCAAGACCCAGAGATTTACAATTTTGCTAAATCTTCACATTCTTCAAGGTGTTTGTCACTAAACTTTACTTACATGCACAAATTCTTTGCAAAAACTAAGCTTTTCAAAGATATAAGGCCAGTCTAGGGTCTCACCTTCACATAGTGAATATCAGCCATTTAGCATGTCCTGTAATATTTCTACTTTTCCATAACATCCACTTTCCTAATATTACTCAGCCATCAATAGTCATCCAACATCGTGGAACAGCAACATGTTTCTATTTGCATTCTTTCATTTAATTCAATATTCACAATAAACAAAGGTGACAAGATAACATGATCTTTCTTATTTTATGGAACACAAAAAGGTAGTTCAGAAAGCTTAAATATCTTACTCAAAGCAGCAGCTCTGTTAAGATACAAAGGTGATCTAAGGGTTCCAAGTTTTCCAGGGCTGACACAGTCCTGAGTACACTTAAACAATGAACAAGTGGGATTCCAAGAACCCTACTGATCCACAGTAGAACTTATGGAAGAGCGCAAATAGCTAAAGGGGCCAATGGATATTTCCTTCTCCCTTACTCATTGCTTAGGAAGAAAGACTGCAATGCTTATGCTGTGGATCTACAAGCAATAAACCAACTGCCTATTTACAGATATTCTATCATAGGTACTGACAATTGCTATTTTAAAAAATGAAGCATCTTCATTTCCAAGCACAGTTTGGATGACACAAACTGCTTGAGATGTCACATTGTGTTGTTATGTAGCACCTGTTCTCCCCCACATCTGCCATTCTTCTGCACAGATTCATATTGTACTTTTTCCTACAGATGTTTAGAAGCAGCCAAGAAACACACAGTTTGGCAGCTGATGTTTCCAAGGTGAGAATACCAGCACCTCTGACATTTTTCACGTTTAAATTTGAAAGTATATGTGTCATGTACAAAGAGCAAAAAACAAAGGAAAAATAGGCACCAAAGGGTTTTTAAATGAAATTTTTATGAGATAATAGCAAAGTTGTTTTTTGGTGAAGTTGTCTACAAAAACTCTCCCCAGTAAGAATTAGTTTTTAAGATCTACAAGGTGTCTTGCAAAAAATTTCATATTTGCCCTTACATCAAAATCCAGTTCTTCATTATAACCCTTCATCTTTTCAGAAGGAAAGAACACTAAAGGTGTCTAAAACTTGTCCTTGGAACCCATTTTCCTTAGGCATATTCACAATCCATTTAAGAGAATCAAAGATCTGCTTAATTGCATTGGATTAGTTAGCTACCTTTCAGAGGTTCAAGAGCACAATAAAGAAAACCTGTTTCCATGTAACACCACATTTCAATCATTCACCCATCAGTTATTTATTGAGAACCTGATCTTTTTTCAGTTTTTAGTTTTATGTCTCTGAGTTTCTGAGTTTTATGTTTCTGAAACATAATGATCCCACTCCTTGTGGAGAGTTGATACATGTACACAACATACCTCAAGAATTCTTCTTTCATCCCTACCCTTCATTTTGAAAAAGATCTATCTCCCTACTTCCTATTATCTACCTTTTATTTCACTCTTTATTTATATTTTGAGTTTTTCATATAAGAGAAACCATGCAATATTTAGGCTTCTTTATTTCACTGTGCATGATAGTCGTGGTGGTTCTCCACACCAAAGTGCATCCATTTACCTAAAAATGACTGAAGTTTATTTCTTTATGGCAGAGTGATACTCTATTTCACATACTGACACCTAGTCTTTGTGCTGAAGAGTCAGTAAATAGCAAAATGACAAAAAGAAAAAAGCATGTAAAATACATGTCTATCTTTTGTTCTGTGGAAAAATCCAAAAAGGAAATCACATAATGATATTTGTCCTTCAAAACAGGTTTCAAAAATACATTGCCAACCAAAAGGGTTTTTTTTTTTTTAATAGTGTTCTTCAGGTTCGCTGGCAAATGAATCACTTTCTACCTTCATTTACTCACTAGATTCTTCCATTTGGCACATAATATTGCCACAAAAAACAAAATTAGAAATTGTACTTACCATGTTCTAGGGCATGAAGAATCTTGGTGTGACTCTGGGTAACAATGAAACCTCATTGTCTAAGAATTCAATAAGAACACCACCCTAAACTACTGCAGATGGGGAGAGAAGTTTTTATGGGATCTATGCTTCTAACAGTGGAAGAATTATTTTAGCCCAGATCTAGGAAATGATCCTTTTGATGCCAATCCAAATAATGACTCAAATGCCCACCTTTACTACTTTATTTTTTCCCTAAACATTCAAATGGAAGAGCATATGTCCAGGAGCAATAAAGTGCCTTTCTCAGTATCACTGTGGACAGAGTACTCACACACACACACACACACACACACACACACACACACACACACACAAGAGTTCCAACATTAAAAAAAGCTACAGGTCAAGCAAAAAACAGAAGAATATTCTAGGAAATTAAGTATCACCCAGCATTTTACAGAGTGCATTAGAGGGTACATGCATTACAAAAAAATACTCAGTGAACAGTAATTACACTTAAACTGAGAATCCTTAGATATATATGTTAATGTTTCCCACAAATTATAAAAGGCCTCCAGCACAGTGAATAGTTGAGAATGGAGTGGGTATACTGAAGATCACAAGCAAAATGTATACCATAGGAAGAACAGGAAGGTCTAGACCTGACTGGAGAAGTCATACTGTAAAAAAGGCAATCCCCAACACCTAAGAACAGGTAGAAATTTATTGTGCCTACTTTCTCATGTCCTTTGCTCCCATTTACTTGGCCATCAGAATTTTTTACACATCTCTGCATTTATAAATTATTTTCACACTGGAGTGTACAGCTGCTATGTACCAACAAATCTTTGACATGTTTTTGACAGTTTTAAGGAGTCCTGTCATGCTTTATTATATTGATACTTTCCTGGTCACTATGAATAAGATTTTACTGCCTGAAAATGGGCAAAGCAACCCAGCAGAACACCTTACTGAAGACTGACAAGGCTCTGCACTGAGTTACTAGTGGATATTATTTTGTATCCTGTTTTTCCTAGAACATCAATAATAGTGATCATACTTTAAAACTTCTTGATTAAAAGCTGACCATAAAAATTAAGTCAAAACACATTAGTTAATGAATGCATGAAAGTAGAGAAACATCCTCATCAAATCAGCCAAGGGCATCACCCCTGTCATGGATTCTCCTGGGATTTTGAATCAAAATCTGTCTCCATTTTTGCCTTCATTTTTATCTTTATTCTTTTATCAAAGTCACATATTTTTAAGTAAAAAAGCAAGAAGTAAACATTTAATTCTAATTAAGACCAATAGATTATCAATTCTATAGGTACTCCAAGATTTATCACTGAATGAGTTAGAATCCTGAAATACTAGTTTCTTTTTTAAAGCACCAAAGAAGACACTTTTACGAAATTCACAAATACATTTCTGGCCGAACTACTGAAATTATTTCAGTCAATATGTTCTCTATAAAACACCATTTAAGAAGCTTTCTGTTCCCTGAAGAACAAGTAACATGAAAACTGGGAATTATATTGTTTCCCTTTTTTGACTTGACTGTGGAAGCTCAGAGAAAAACTATACACTCCCCCTACCAACTACGTTCAGCACTTTCTAATTTCCTGAATTTCTGATCTTCATTTTCTATGTATTATCTTATTAATTTTACTGTGTGCTGCATTTTCTATAAAAGTGGACTAATTAGAGTTTCTCTCAAGTGTTAGTGTTAAACTCTGATCAGCAAAATAAGCTACTTATATATGTCAACTAGTAACCTGATTATCAAATCCTTTTTATGAAGAGTTAGAGAGTAAAATGTTTTTAAATGGAGATTTTCTGCCTCTCAAAGGCAAATATTGTATCTTCTATTCTCTCTTTATGATAAGAATCAGTAATCTCTGAAAACACCATGGGGTCAGTAAATGGTACTTAAGGCAACAATAGTAATACTCATTGTGTTAATGTTTTCTGTTACTATACTCAAATATCTGCTTCTGAGTACTTTATAAAGGAAAGAGAATTATTTAGCTCATAGATTCTCCACAAGCATGGTGCCAACTCCTGCTAGGCTCTGATGAAGTCCTCAGGACAGAAGTTGTCATAGTGGTAATGTGTACAGGAAGGAATACATGACAATGTATGAGCAGAACAAGAGTGAGAGCAAGACCCAAAGGTATCCCCTTTTGCTTTTCTATTTCATCTAATTCCTCATTGACCCACTCATCTTGCACCAGTCTCTCCTGCCTCTCAACATCACCACACTGGCACACTCAGACCACATCCAACCACGGCACTTGCTTACTGAGGGTTTGGTCCAAATTTTTGGGAACATGATATAATCTTGGAGAGTATTCTTAATTCTAAATTAGGTAAAGGATAAGAAGAGGTAAAGAATTTCCAATTTTTGACATGAAAAGCTTGGAATCACCACTGCTTCCTATAAAGTAAAAAGCAAGACAGATGGAAAATCAACTCTGCTATGTTTCACATGGAAAGCAAACATAGAAGTCAAACTACTGACTGCAGGACAGGAGAGTCAGTGAGCACATGGAGTCACAGCTTATCAAACACCCTAAGTGGGAACCACTATGGGAATTAGAGTTGGGTTAAAGAAACAGGATCTGTGACTGATGAACATCCCAAGGCTCAGAGTGTATAACTGAGAGTTATAAACTCCAGGGGCACTCTGTTATACAGGGACTGCCATGTATTGCCAGATCCAGTAAAAGCAGCTTTTAGGGGAAACTTTAGAGCATTAAATGCATATATTAGAAATGAAGAAAGATATACAATCAGCATTCTAAATTTCTGCCTTTGAAAGCCAGAAAAAAGAGCACATTAATTCTAAAGTAAGCAGCAGAAAATAAATAATAAAAATTAGAGCTGAAGTCAATGTAATTGAAAAGAGGAAATCAACAGAGAACACCTTTTTAAAAACCAGAAGTTGGTTCTCTGTAAAAATCAATTAAATCAATAAAAGTCAGTAGCCAGGCTAATTAAGAAAAAAGAAGAGAACATAAGTTATGTCAGACATGTGGAAGAAGACAAGATGGCCAATCAGTGAGCAGAAAATACAAAGCCTCCCAGGAGAAACAATTCATATGCCAGAATAAAACACCCTGGAGAGACCCAGACAGAGGGAGATGGATCCTCTTGACACAGGAAGAAATTAAAACATAAAAAAGCTCATCAAATACTTTGGGACTACAACTGAAACAGCTAAAAACTACGGGACACAGTGTTTTCATGCTGACCTGCCAAGTTTGCACCAGCTTGAATCTGCGCCGGCAGGCAGAGCCACCCAAACTCGCTCCTGCCGCCAATCACAGGAAGCACAGCAGCACTGAAGTCGGGTTGGTGAGCCCAACGGAGAGCGGAGAGTGGAGCCAGTGAAGGAACCTTCATTAATCCATGGTCAGTGCTGGGAATGAAACCCCCCCTCCACGGGAAGGGTGTGACCAAATGAGTGACATGTTGGAATCAGGCAGGAGGAGCCTGAACTGGGAGTGACAGTGATTTCAGTTGGTTGCTCCCTCCCCAGAGCAGATTCGTGCAATTTGCTTGGACTGGGCCAAGCCCCTGGCCGGGACCCAATGACCCATCCCAAATTGATTCCCTGCGCCTAGCATGCACTAACCAGGTGAAGGCACCTGAAGTTTGGCTAGCCCGGTGAGGAGGGGCTGGCAAATACAGCTGCTGCTTACACCTCAGTGACAAGAGCATTCAGGAGAAGGCAGAGGTCCCTCGCCAGTGTGCTTTGGAGGAAACGTGGCCAACAGGGAAAAGGGCTGGGACCTGCACTATAACCTGGGCAGAGGAAGCCAGGGCCATGACAGGAGAGAGAGGCAGGAGGAGGCCCCCAGCCCAGAACCCTGAGAGCCCTGATTCAGAAGAAGGAAAAACAAGGGAGACTGAGGGCTGCAAACATACAACATCAGACATGGCTTCAATGGACATTTAAGAGATATCTTTGGGACCTTGTAGATGAGCTCAAAACTGAAATATTAAATCAGGTAAAGCAGGATATGAGTAGAGTAATAAAAGAAATGTTCTCAGGAAGCATCTCTCAGGATGGTACAGACAGAAGAAGGGAGGAACACACAAAAAGGAGAGAAACATTTGAAAAAGAATATAAAGAAAATATAGAATACATGAAGCAGATTCAATTCCATCAAAAGGTAGCAAAACTCCTTAAAAGAAACTAAGGATAGACTATCAAAACTTGAAGGCAAGTTTGCAATGTGTGATCATGAAAGGAAAGATCTCTTAAAAATAACAAGGAAACAGGCAGTAACAATACAAAGGCTAGAAGATGACAAGAGAATCCACAATTTAAGAATAAATGTGAACAAAGAAGCAGGAATACATATAGGTGAATTACAAAGGCTACTCAAGGAAATAATTAAGGAAAACTTCCCAAGCATAGGAAAAGAAAATGACATTTGGTTGTGTGAGGCATACAGAACTCCAGCCACCTACAACCAAAACAGATCTACCCCCAGACATATAATAATCAACATGCCAGAAATTCAATATAAAAACAGAATGTTAAAAGCCATCAGAGAAAAGAAACAGATTACCTATAAAGGTAAGCCCATCAGGATCATGGCTAACTGCTCAACACAGACCATCAGATCAAGAAGAGCTTGGACTGAAGTCTTCCAAGTCCTGAAGGAAGGTGGCCTCCAGCCCAGAGTGATATAACCTGCAAAACTGTCACTAGAAATTAATGGAGAAACAAGATGCTTCCATGACAAAGAGGACCTGGGTGAGTTTGTGACCACCAATCCAACCCTACAGAGAATGCTGAAGGACATTCTAGAGAGAGAGAGAAAAAAAATACCAGGATTTTAGGAACAGTGGCAGAAAGGCCTCAATGAGTGGGGCAGGCAGTAGAATGAAGGAGAAAACTAAACAAAGGCAGAAAAACAGCACAGCAGAAATGAGGCAGAGAAGGATAATTAGAAACTCTAATATAGATGGCCTTGATACACTATATTGTTAATAGTGCACCAGGATTTAAAACCCACATTGCTCGCACTACTCTGCTTAGATGTATTATATTCTGTTCCAGTCATTTTACCTGTACTAGATTTGAGGGCACAGACAGTAATCCCAAAAATAACAGGATATAGTATGGTAATCATCCTTAATTTCCTATTAACATAATCTAAAGCTCTGTAAAACCTACACTGTTTTACCATGACTGAACGTAATCAAATCTGGCTTGCTGGATCACTGTTTTGTATTGATAGATTTTATTCAAAGCTGTTATGATTGATAGGTCAAGTCTGAGAGTATAGGCAACTGCACTTACGATGACAAGAGCCACTAGAATAGCCACTCTGGTTTGATTATTACCTGCCTTTGAAGTTTTATACTGTCTACAATGTTTTATTTTACTAATGTTGTTATTTACTGCTACACTCAATTATACTGTTATATTCAATTATGCCTGATGATATAGACATTCTATTGAAGATAACAAGAAACAACACAGTAATCATTGTAGATCACCTTGTACTGTGGTTATATACAACTTTTGGTTTCATGTTTTTATAGGAATTTGTTTTGTTTTGTCTTGCTAAGTTTTGTTTTTCCCTCTAATACAGAAAGGATAGAAATACATGTAGAGATTCATGCATGTGCAGCTGTTTACACTCACACTGTTTGAATATCTACTTTGTATGCCTTAATTTTGTAACTTGAACAACTGTTTCTAAGAGGATAATATGCAATTTATTAACTAGTGATTTCTTATTGTTTATCTTTTTTTGGAATTCTGTATTATCTCTACCCTTTACATGTTGTTGTTTCTCTTTAAAGAAAAAAAAGTTGTATCAGAAATGACAATGTGGACATTACCAAACATGCAATAAACATTAAAAGAATAAGAAAGCAACACTCTGAACAATTTTGTGTGCACAGATTTCATAATCTAGATGAAGTGAGCTACTATTAAAGAAACTAAATCAATGATCCATTATGCTCATAACATAGCATCAAGGCCACATAGATTCTTTGGTAAATTCTACCGAACATTGAAAGAAGAAATTATACCAATTCCCTACAATCACCCTCAGAGGACAGAAACAGAAGGAATAATTCCTAATTTATTTTTTAAGGCAAGCACCATCCTAATGGAAAAATCACACAAAGATATTATAAGAAAATTAAACTACATATCAATGTCTCTCATAAACATACATACAAAAATCCTCAACAAAATATTAGTAAAAATCTCTAAAAATCTATAAAATAGAGTATATCCTGCAATCAAGTAGATGTATTTCAGCTATGCAAGGGTGTTTCACATTTGAAAATAAGTTTATGTAGTCCATCACATCAAGAGGCTAAAAGTGAAAAAAATTAAGTGATCGTTTTCATGCAGAAAACCATATGATAAAATTCATCACCTATTGATTATAAAAACTCTTAGTAAATGAGGAATAGAGGGAGACTTCCTCAATTCAAGAAAGAATACCTACAAAAACTTGCAGCTAATATCATACTTAGTGGTAAGAAACTTATAAGTTCTGATTAATGGAGTAAGGCAGCAAAAGGAAATAAAGGTACCCAGGTTGGGAGAGAAGAAATAAAACTATTTTGTTCAGACAGTAATAATGACATGATTGTGCACAAAATACAAAACAACACACAAAAAGACTCGTGGAACTCATAAGTGATTTTAGCTGTGTTGGAGAATATAAGATTAACATACAAAAGTCAAACATTTTCCTAAATATCGGCAATGAACAAGTGGAATTTGAAATAAAAAACACAATGCTATTTCCTTTAAGTGCCCCTCAAAATGAAATACTGAGACATAAATCAAAAATATGTACAATATCTACACAAGAAAAAACTAGAAATTTTGAAGAAATAAATCAAATAACTTTAAAAATGGAGAGAATGTTCCTAAGTAGGAAACTTAATATTAACAAGAAATGGATTCTTCTCAACTTGCACAATGGATGAAATGCAATCCCAACCCACATCCCAGCAAGTTGTTCTGGGGATATTGACAGGTTTTTAAGTTTATATTGAGAGGCAAAAGATCCACAACATCCAACATAATATAGAAGAATCAAGTTGGCAGACAGATGTTACCTGCCATCAGGCCTTACTATAAAGCAACAGTGACTGAGGCTATGGCATTGGCAAAAGAATAGACAAAGAGAGCAATGGAACAGAAAAGATAGTTCCAAAATAGACCCATATCAGTACAGTCAACTGACCCTTGATAAAGGAGCAAATGCCATATAATACAGCAAAGGCAGTCTTTTCGGCAAATGGTGATGTAATCATTTGACATTCATATGAAAACAACTAAATTTAGACATACACCTTCAACCTTCCAAAAATTATGATCGAAGATAACATGGAGAAAACCTAGACGAGCTTGCATGTGGCAGTGACTTTTCTGATACAACACCAGCAGCAAATTCTATGAAAGAAAATTCACTAAAATTAAAAACCTTGACTTTGGAAGAAGAAAAATAACCATGTCAAGAGAAGAAGATAAACCCCAGACTGGGAGGAAATATTTTGCAGAAGAGCAATTATATTAAGTATATAAAGAACCCTTAAAACTCAACAATTAAAAAAAACAAGCAATTTGGTTAGAAAATAGGCCAAATAGGTGATAAATAAGCAAATAAGAAGATATTCAGCATCATATAGCTTGAGAGATACACAAATTAAAACAACAATAACATTACACACCTGTTAGAGTGGCCAAAATCCAGAACACTGACAATACACAGTGCTGAGGAGGCTGTGCTGGTCAGACTAAAAAATAGTTTAGTCACTTTGGAAGACAGTCTGGTACTTTCTTGCAAAACTAAATATATTTTTATGAAGTGATACAGAAACCACGCCCTTTATAGTTATCAAAACATATCTAGCAAAATATATTTAACAAACATTTAATAAATGAATTAAAAACATGTCCACGTAAAAAAACTGAATATGGATATGCAAAAACAGTTTTACTCATAATTGCCAAACCATGGAGTATTATCCAGTGCCAAAAAGAAATGAGCTATCAAACCATGAGCAGACAAAGAGGAAGTTTAAGTACATCTTAACTAACCGAAAGAAGCCAGTGTGAAAAGGCTGCTCTTTGTATCATTACAGCTATATGACATTCTGGAAAAGGCAAAATGATGGAAACAGTCGAAAGATGAGTGGCTGCCAGGCTGGAGACAGGCAAGTGATGAACAGGCAGAGCACAGATATTTTGAGAGCAGTGAAATTATTCTGTGATAGCATAACAATGGGTAGCTATCATTTTACATTTGTTCAAACCCACAGAACACACAACACCAAGCATAAGCCCCAGGATAAACTATGGATTTGCGGTGACTGGGATGTATCAGTGTAGGTTTATCATTTGTAACGTATCACTCGTATGGGGGATGCGGATAAAAAAGCAGGTTGTGCATTGTGGAGGTCGGGGGTATATGGGAAGTATCTGCATTTTCCTCTCAATTTTGTTGTGAATCTAAAATTGCTCTGTAAAATGTAGAGGAAAAGGAGGACAAAGGGGATGAGGAAATGGGTAGCAATCTTGACTTCCTTAGTTAGCGATTATCTGATCTTAGAGAGTTTAGCAGATTAGTGAAAATCTAGGTACATGATTAGAAGCTGTCTCAAGTGCTAGGTGGCGGTCACAGGAAGCCTAGCAGCACTGTAGCATGAAGGGGACACCCCTGGGCCCAGAATGCTAATAGACAGCTGCCCAGAAATCAGTGACTGGCACAGAGATGGAACCTTCAGCATGGACAGAAAATCACACTTAGGAATACTACATCCTTTCAACTGCTTTGCTTCTTTCAATCTTGGCCAATTCTTTGATTTTTTTTTGCCATGAAAAATATCATAATGTCTTGGGATCCAGAAACTGCTGCTGAGAAAACACAGGGGAAAATAACCTCCTCTTCTTTCCTTTTGTGAGATGATACAAAATAGAATCACCCTGCTTTTTCTGAAACTGTTTGTACCCAGGTCATTTCTGACTGGACGTCAGTACAGGCACACACTTTGATGTCAGGTGGAACCACACATGAGCTCAGCCTCCTGCCCATACAGCCATGTTCTGCAGTAGGACAAGTCTCTGGCCAGCCAATGGAACAGGACTCTGTCACAACACAAACACAGGCTGAGCCCTCTCCAATTAGCTTAGGAAAATGCTTTCTTATTTCTGATGTTATCTGTCGACTGAGAGACCTGTGTAAAAGACTGACTTTCTTCAGCCTCCCTGGGAAGTTTACTTGGTGGACTGCTTCAAAGGACCTTTTTTTAAACTTCTAGGGTCAAGAGTATGGATAATGCAACTTTCAAAAGCAACTGTTTAGACACCTGAGTTCTTGCCTCTCCCTTGGATGACAGGTGGGATAAATGAGAACATGTTCCTTCCCTGTCCTTGATGACATGCTGAACCATGACAGTGGGGTCGCTAGCACTGGGTTTGTTGTATCACAAGACTCTGGGTAAGAACAAAGCCATGCTGAGACTGATTTGAATGGAATTTGCAGAGCTCCCTACAACAGCATTAGGCAAAGCACAGACTGAGGTTCTGTCGGCAGGTCAGGAACTACTGCACCACTCAAAACATGAGATGCAGGCACAAGAGTGGACAGACATGCCCAGCAGGAGTGAATCAGGTGTGTCCTCTTTGTCACAGGTGATGCTAGCAATAAAGGTTACAAACCAAGCACTCAGTCATCTCTGTCCACAGGTAGAAGCCCTTTGGGAGGCATTTTGTGGTACCACCATGATCTATGCTTTTTTCTACAGGCTTATACTTATCCCTCCAGACCAGGAGAAGCAAAGTCTCAGGAGGAAATCCTTACACCACAGATACTGAAAATACATGATAATGATTATGACCTGAATCATGTCCCCTGAAAATTCCATATTAAAGATCTAAGCCCCTTGAATCTCAGAAAGTGACTGTATTTGGAGATAGGGACTTCAAACAGGTGATTAAATTAAAGCACAGCTTTAAGGTGAGCCCTAATCCAAACTGACTTGTATCCTTATAAGAAGTAAATAGGAGGAGATCCAAGATGGCTGATTGATAGGTAGCATGATAGAGAGCCTCTCTGAGAAAAACAACTCAGATGCTACAATCTGACACCATGGAGAAGACCAGACAAAAGGAGAGGAATTCTCATGACCCAGGAGGAAACTGAGGAAAAAGAAAAAAATAAAAAAAGAAGAAGCATGGATGGAGGTCTGGAGCTGGGCATGCTCCGGTCACTGTACTGAGTGTGTCTTAGAGTGGGGTGACTTACAATCGAGCTGAGGTTGCATCCCCACCAAGAGCGGGGGTTGGTGAGCTAGAGACCCTTGGTGGGAGGATGTGCTGCAATAGGGAGTGGAAATGGTGAGTTGAGCTGCACGGACGTTGGTGAGTGCTGGGAACTGGATTCCCCAGAGCAGGGTGACCGATTAGACGACATTTTGGATTTGGGCAGGACAGGCTTGAATCGACAAATGAGGTGGCATCAGTCGGTGGCTCCTGGCCCAAAGAGGATTGGTGGGAACTGCTTGGGGTGGGCCATGCCCCTGGTAGGGACCCAATAGCCAGGGACAAGGCTGTCCTGAACCTGTGACATCCACAGGGAACACACAAATGTACTATAGACACTGACTGGTTGAGAGGGGAGGCACCGGCCCACATTGCCCCTGAGTGCACTTCACAGATCAACAAAAACAGGAGAGGGCAGCACTGCCCTAGCCAGTAAGCTGCAGAGGGACTGTAAGCAATACGTAAAGGTCTCTGGAGACCTCCACCATTCACCTGTCTGAAAGAAACCAGAAACATGACAAAACAGAGAAACAACAAAGAGCCTCCAACCACCAACCCAGGGAAAATAAGTCCAGGAAAGGTAAATACAGAGCAGATTGGGGGCAGCAAACATGCAATATCAGACACAGCCTCATCAGAAATAAAGAAATACTTCTGTGACCTCATCAATGAATTTAAATCTGAAATTCTAAGTCAGGTGAAGCAAGATATAAGAAGATTAATAAAAGAAATGCTGGGTACTCATCAAGAAGACACAAATGGAAGAACAGAGGAACCCAGAGAAAGGAGAGAAGCCTTTAATGAAGAATATAAACAAAATCTAGAATACATGAAACAGATCCACAGAGAATATCAGGAAATTAAAAACTCCATTGAAAGCTGGCAAAACTTCTTAACAGAAACTAAAGATAGACTTTTAAAAGTTGAAGATAGATTTGCAATGTATGATTGTGAAAGGAAGGATCTCTTAAAAATAACAAGGAACCAGGAAGTAATGATACAAAGGCTAGAAGATGACAAGAGGATTTATAACTTAAGAATAAAAAAAAGTGAATGAAGAAGCCAGGACAAATACAAATGAAATAAAAAGGTTATTCACAGAAATAATTAAGGAAAACTTCCCAAGCATAGGAAACAGAAGTGATGTTCAGATACATGAGCATACAGAACACCAGCCAGCTACAACCAAAACAGATCTACACCCAGACATATAATAATCAGGACCCCAGAAATCTATCACAAGAACAGAATATTAAAGGTGGTCAGAGAAAAGAAACAGGTTATCTATAAAGGAAATCTCATCAAAATCACAGCGGACTTCTCGACACAAACTATCAAATGAAGAAGAGCTTGGAGTAAAATATTCCAAGCCCTGAAAGAAAATAACCTCCAACCCAGAATGATGTACCCTGCAAAACTATCTCTCAAAATTAATGGAGAGACAAGATATTTCCATGGCAAAGAGGAACTGGGAGAGTTCATGACCACCAATCCAACCCTGCAAAAGAATATTGAAGGACATTCTAGAGAGAAAGAAGAAAATCACCAGCATTCCAGGAACAATGGCAGAAAGGCCTCAATGAAAGGAGCAGACAGTGGAATGAAGGAGAAAAATAAACAACAATGACAGAAAAATAGCATAGCAGAGATGAGGCAGAGAAGATTGGCTATGTTGCTACTTTGTCTTGACTGATTTTATTTAAATCTGGTATGTTTGATAGTATCAAGTCTGAGAGTAGAAGCAACTGCTCTGAAGATGACAAGATTCAATAGGATACCCATTCTGGTTTGATTTTTAACTGTCTTTGAAGTCCTATAATGTCTCCAATGTTTGGTTTTTATTAATAGTGCTATGTACTGCTAAGTTTAATTATATTGTGCCTGACGATATAGATAATTTTATTGGAAATAACAAGAGACATCATAGAACTACTGTAGATCATCTAGTATTATGGTTTTATATGTCCTTTTCATTTTGTGTTTCTCTAGGAATTTGTATTGTTGACTTGTTTTGATTTGTTTTTCCGTCTAATACAGAAAGGCTAGGTATACACGTAGAGACTTATACATGTGTAGAACTTCTAAACAGTTTATGATAATTGATTATAGTTATTGTAAAAAAAAGAGAGTATGAGAAAGTATTCTAAAGGATATAACTGCATGTATGTTTAAGTGTGTAGGACTGGTGACCATATTACTAAGTTTTTGTTGGATAGATGAACAGAACTGATTGCAGTCTCACTGTTTAAATGTCTACTTTGTATGCTTTGCTTTTGTAAGTTGAACAACTACTTCTAAGAGGAAAATATGTAATTATCAACTAGTGATTTCTTACTGGTTTTTATTTTTTGAAATTTTGTATTTATTTCTACCCTCTTTGTTTCTTTTTTTTTTCTTTAAAAAAAAAGACAATTAAAAAAAAAAGAAGGAAGGAAGGAAGTAGGCCAGGTGGAATGGCACATGCTTGTAATCCCAGCTAGGGCAGAAGAATCACCATGAGTTTGAGGCCAGCTTTGGCTACACAGTGAGTTTGAGGCCAGCCTGAACTACGTAGTGAGGCCTTGTCTTAAAAAAAAAAAAGTAATTTGGACACAGACACCAGAGATGCATGTGCATACAGAGGAAAGGACACATCTACAAGAAGGTAGTCATGTGCTGCAAGAAGACAACCATCTACAGGCTGAGGAGAGAGCCCTCAGGAGAAGCCAAACCTGCCAATCCTTGATCTCAGACTTTGAGTCACCTACAGTGAGGAAACAAAGTTCTATTGTTTAACTCACCAGGTCTGTGATATTTTGTTATGATAGTATGAGCAGCTGTGAAGAAGAGCAGGCAGAAGAGACCTCATCCCTCAAAAATATTCATGGACACAGAATCCATGAATTTAGTTGTGACATTTAGATGAGAAGACATGGGTAAAGTCTTTACAGCAAACCTTCATGGATAGGTTTTTTTCAAATGAAGATCGGATAGCAAAAAATTCCAGATAGTTTCTAAAGCAGGACCTCGGAAAGCATGAAACTCAGCATCGTGTTCCAGGAGGGCGACACCCCTGGAAGAAGGCAGAGAACACCAACATGAAGCAAGACTTCTCCCTTCCTTATGGAGTGTTACTGGCATTGCATGTTTCTTTAGAGCTGAGAGTGAAAGTCAAGAGGAAGCACAACCTCTTTGGAGGTTGGACCAAGGTGGGTCAGTTCTCTTTGGTGTCTGGGGAATTGGAAGACTGGTGGCTAGTAGAGCACATCTACAAGCTTCTCCAGCTTGGCAGGGATAGGATTGTACTTTTTAGACGCTCACACTTCGGATATTGCTTGGCACTTTAGTTAAGGAATATGCAGTCCTTCAAAAATCTCAGATGGATCTGAGCTCAAAGTAAACATGCCTGGACCAGGCTTGAGGCAGATCAGATGGACACATTTGAGTCCCACTCCCATGACACAGACTTTATCCTTTCATCCAAGTGGTAGGGACCTCTGTACTTATTGAATAGTCCTTGTCCACACCAAAAGTCATGCCAGCTCCTTCAGTGTTACCCTTGCATCCAGGCCAGCCTCCATTTCAGGTGGAGAGAAAACACCTGCCCTTTTATACAGACTGGAAAATGCTATGGCTCTAAGGCATTCCAGTTTTCTGAAGGTTTTGCTCATTTTTCTGTACCTGACTCTATCAAGAGTGCTTCTGGCTGTTCCATTTATATACCCAGACCTCAGAGGGTGACTTGTCCAGTGGAGAACCTCAATCTTGAAGGAGCTCAGCAAAGAGCAGCTCCGGCTTCCTAACTCTACCCTACCTAATTAGGAATCTACAGTAACATTTGCTTAGATTATTTCTTTGTCAATATACTCATAACTTATTGTCAGAGAAAAGCTGCTGCTTTCCCAAGTTCCAGTGAGTTAGGAATTTAGATAGCACAGTTTACTCCACACCTATAAATTAAAGGCTGGAATTGATTGCATTCTTTATTTTTCTAATTTGGCAAATCAAAAAGAGTAAAAATTCAATGAATACCATGATAAACACAAGACTTTCTACTTAACCTGTAATACCTGGTGGTGTTCAAGGATTTTAGTACCAAACAGATTGTACAGATTTTTAAATAATATTGGAAGAGTTATTTTGATTTATTCAATCTTTTCATGAATATATTTAAGTGTCTGAAAATATATCTATTGCTCCAAATCACAAGAAGTATAAGTTTGCTACAATTCAGACATTGTCTTAATGGAAATCAATTACACATACTTGGTTTATGGCTCTAAGGAGAAAACATAAACAAAGAGGTAAACAGAGATACTAGAGAGACAGAAGCAGTGTTGGCAGTAGAAACACAAATATTTCCCTCAAGAAGTCCTTGTTTTTTCCTCCCATAAGCACCCCATTTCCCTTCCATAGACAGCTGTTTTGAGGTTGACCACAGCTGGAGGATCCCCTTTAGGACTGTTTGCTTGGAAGAGGATTTCAAATTTGTGTAGAGAAAAAAAATAAATGCAATGAGTATTTGGTGGGGGGTACTGGGGATCAAATTCACAACTTTGTGCTTGCTAGGCAGGTGCTTATGCCACTGAGATAAATCCCCAGCCCGCAATGAATATTTTTGTCATTACTTAGAAATCAATCATAAATCAGAAGCTCTACAATGGCAACTGAAAGGGTCATGGAAAAGGTGTGAGAAGGGAGGCTTCAAGCACTTCTTAGGTACCTGCTTAGTATCCCACAGAAAGCTACTTAATACTGATACTGATATTTCCTCTGTTTGACAGGTGAGGGAACTGAGAATCAGAGAGCCAAAAGACTTTGTTTAAATCCAGAAGAGCCAAGGTACAAACTCAGACAGATAGGTCAAATCCTAAAATCTATATTCTTCTCACTACAGCAATTTACCTCTCTGTGGCCTCCTCATATTTAAATGGAGGAAATGGAATTAGGGAAGAAATGTGTTAGGCTTCAAGTGGCACAAACACATTTTTATCTGGGAACACTACTTAGAGAAGGCTTTTGAGGAAAAGCGAGAGCCTGAGAATCTGGGTGTCAGCAAAAGCCCAAGAAAGGAGGCATGGTTAACGGGTCCACAGGAGAGGTCTATTTTGCTTCTGAGAAAGAGGCAAAAGCGCAAGATGTCAGAAAACTGAAGAGAGGCTGGGGATGAAGCCCTCATTCTTCAGAACTCTTCAGAGTGGAGAAGTCTCATCTCCAGCTGACTGTCATGATCCTGGCAGACAGCCCTTACTCATCTGGTCTCCTGGGAAACTTCCTTCAGCTCAGCTTGAGATCTGCCTCACCAGGGCTCACACCCTTCTGAGTTCTACAGCCAGGGAGGTAGGCACAGGGCTTCGCAAGCTCAGTCGCCTTCCACAGCTTTAATGCATCCATATCATGCTAGTGACAGGCCTAGCTGAGATCATACGGCAGCCCATTTGTCCCTCTACCCAATCCTGTTTTTTTCCCTGACCCTAGGAGGATGAATTTAGAGACCCACCCCTCACCAAGAAACATTCTCCCTGAAAACCATCTCAGAGGCTGCATTTTAGGGAACCTTCCTGTGATAGACAGCTACTTGTTTGTTTTTGTAACATGAACCCTTTGTCATTAGCTAAAAAATCTTCAGAAAAGTCAAATACCCTCACAGAAGAATTGGTTAAGTCAGATTATTAGGGAAAATGCAGTAAAAAGTTTGAGTTTTACTATGGATTAGTGTGATATTGAATGGAAACCATAGCAACATAAGCCCACAGGATGTGATCACAACATTCCCAGCTTTGCCAAAGTCTCAGGAAAGTCTTTGATCTGCTATAAGTTGTGAAGTGAGGTCTAATCAAGGTTGTCTACACCAGGAGGGGCAGGGACAAACTGAATGACATGCAAGTTACAGTTGTGAAGCTAAAAGTTGCCTTCCTAGAAAGAATTTAAGTCGTTCCTGGGACCAGAAGACAGACGCAGCAGGTCTATTTCAGGGAGAAGGTGTCATCTGAGCAGTGCATGGGTCTGTCTACCTCTTTGGATGAGATGGGTCCCTTCTCTAAATTTCTGAGGTGCTGGCTCCACTCAGGTGGCACTTGGCATTTACCCCCAATCTTGTGGATGACACATTGAGTTGTCTAGTCCTCCTCGCTAGATTGGAAGCTGTCTCTTTGTTATGAGCCCTGCAGCACAATGCCTCACACCTAGCAAATCTCAAGAAAAATAGAAGTAACGGTGTGCATATCTTGAGACAGCTGAATAAGAGGTCTGACTGGCATTTTAAAAGATCTCAAACCTTCCCTGTAAATTTAAGACTGCTGCCCTTTGAACAAGAAACCCCATTTATTGGTTGGCAAGACTTCCTTATGCAAATGCTTTTGATGTTTAGTGACTGAAGTGCTGGCTTCAATCAGCTGTTCCTTTACAATTACTTTCAGATTGTGTGGCCTTTTATTAAGGAAAGGAGATGCTGGAGGCATTAACTAATACCTCTTCAATGAGATTTGGAAAGTGAACAAAAAAAGGAATCTTCCTTCATCTGTTTTTCCACTGAAACAGTATTTCAATCAGGGAGACAGAATGAGCTTTATTCACAAAGAATAGCATTATTATTTCAGGAAATCTTGAAGGAGAAAGTGCTTAGTGTCAAGTGTATATGTTTGAAGTGTGTGCTGAGCCAATGAGATGCTGCCAAAATATAGATACCCAGTATCTGCCTATTCATAAAAGCTTGTGAAAGGCCATAAAAGTTGAAAGCACACGGACCATTCCTGAATGCCCTCTCTGGACTTAAGTGTTTCACTTACTCTCTTGGTATCAAAGATTCTTTATTTCTAAAGAGGGTTTGGCCCAAACTTACAACCTCAAATGAGAGCAAGTAGATTCAGGGTACGATGTTGGTGTCTAAAAAGCCTGTCATATTACCAGCCTCCTTTCAAGTTTCTGCTGAGTCCTAGGCTTTTGCATCAGTCAGTCTTGTTATTCCTGTCTCATGCTGGCCACGCTAACCAGTGCTAGTTTTTCACTGGAATCAACCAGACTTTTATTTAAAATACAGTTTTGCTGCTTACTAGTTGTCTGACCCTGGGAAAGTTTTGTAAACTCCTGACATACAATGTCTTTAGTTACAAAATATGGAGAACTGTGCACCTCCCAAGAATTAGGTGGGACCTACGTACACTAGAAGGTTTCTGACTTAGCACACACCCCAGCACAAAGGAGGCTGGCTACACTGAAAGGAAGCTTTCCACCCTATGAACAGTGCCAAGGCTTTGGTCTGGCTCAGCACTTGAGCTGATACTATCACAAACCTCATGTTAGTCCTCTTGAAAACATTACTAGCAGGTGTTACATGCCAATGTTACCTTTACAAGTGATTGTTACTGTGCCATGAGTTTTATATCAGGTTAATGAGAATGACAATGAAGGTCATAAATTTCTTAACTTCAGTCTAACCTTCCTTGGTCAAGGTCCTCTTGTAATTGTGAGCAGAAAAAAAAAATTAAAGAACTTGTCAGCCATATACCTAAGACTGAACCAATTTCTACATAGAACCTCAGGGTTATTGTGGAACCTCCCTGTGTCTTCTGCAGTCTCTAAATAGTTGATTCAGTCCTCATCGCAGCACCCTGCTGGGCTGTGTTTGGAAGGTGATAAAGCCTCTCATACAGTGGGCATGCAAGTTCAACGATGAAATTGCCAAGAACTTTCCAGTTTTAATTCTCAAGGAAGGGACCATGGTTGCACAAAAGAAGGCTCTTCCAACACAACACCTAGTGCCATTTGACTATGACACACACAAAAATATGCAGAAACTACTTTTGAGCCTTAGAAAGTGTCATGAATTATGCCAACCTCGCTTGCACAGGCTGATGAGTGCATTTCACTAAACATACCAGGGCACTACGCAGCTTCTCAATTGCCTCAGTAAAGACCGCGTATGAAATGCCTACTTGGAGGAGAAGCAGTGTCCGTTTTAGCATGGAGCAAATGTTATCACAATGATGTTTAGTCTCTTAAACGTTAATTACCCAAGATTGACAATTGCCAAATCAGTAGCCTCTTAGTTGGGGATTTAGAACACTATTAACCTTTTCACCTCAGGAAGATAATTCACACTAAAATCTCCACCTCCATGAAAAAGGTATCATTTTTATTAATCTTTGCAAGCAACTCCTTTTGATTTCCAATGAGCAAGGCTTCTGGTAAACTGTGTTACACATCTTAGCTGAATTGTGAGGAAAAAATAGATTCTTCTATTCCACTCCCAATCTAGATTTGGAGACATTTAGTGTATTTATTCCCAACAGTGTTTTCTGTAAGAAAATATTACATCTTTCTTGCTGGCACAAAAAACAGACATGTGGATCAGTGGAAAACAAGAGAGGATGGCAAAACAACTTAGGCACGTGCGGCTCTCTGACCTCTGATATACATGGGAGGAGAGGTACCCTCTTTAACAAGTGGTTTTGGGAAAACTGGCTGTACACATGCAGATCTGAATCTATACCCTTGTCTTTCACCATGTACTAAATAAAAATCAAAATGGAGCAAAGACCTGGATATTAAAATGGAATCAATATGTTGGAAGATAAAACAGGTAAAACTTTAAAGACACAGACATAGGCAAGGACTTTCTGAAAAGAATCTCAAATGCCATTTCTCCAAAAATAACATCAAGAATCAATAAATGGGATTATACCAAGTTAAAAAGCTTCTGCCGAGCAAAGGAAATAACTACCAAGGTGAAGACACAATCTACAGAATGATAATTTTTTCAGCTATTTCTCAATATCTAGAATATATAAAGACCTCCCAAAAAATCAGAACCTCCCTCAATAAAAGACCCAGCTAAAAAACAGGTAACTGAAATGAACAGACTCTTCTCTGAAGAAGAAATAAAAATGACCAGTACATACATGAACAAATGTTTAGCATCTCTGGCTATTAAAGAAATAAAAATTAAAACAACATTGAGATTTCATCTCATTTCCAAAAGAATGGCTATCATCAAGAAATCAAATAAAAACTAATGATGGCAAGGCTGTGAGAAAAAAAGGACACTTCCACATTTTTGATAGGAATATTAACTAGTACAACCACTGTGGAAATCAGTATAAAGATTATTCAAAATACTAAAAATATAAATTCCATTTGACCTAGCTATTCTCCTTCTAACTGTCTTCCTGAGTTATAAAGATATCATATTACAGTAATTCATATGTGTATATCCATGTTTAAAGCATATTATAGTAGCTAAATCTATAGTGGTCTATAGGTCCATGAACAGATGACTGGATAAATGTATTTATACACAATGGAGTACTATTTTGCCACAAAAAAGATAAACTTGAATCATTTGTAGGAAAATGGATATATCCTGAAATCATAATGTTAAGTGAAATAAATTAGACATGCAAACTTAAATATTGAGTATATTAAAAACTCAACATATAAGTAAATTAAAGATCAAAATAAAAGCTAGATAATAGGAAACAGGAAAATAGAACCTTTCCAAAAGGGAAGGGAACCAAAAGATGTAAGGAGGGAGAAGGGACGGGAGAAGGAAAGGAGGGAAGAGAAGGAATAAAAAAGAAATAAGATACAACACGTGCATGTACCAACTCTTCATGGTGAATTTAACCATCATGTTCTACAAACATTTACTAGTTAAAATTTTTGAAAAAGAAAATACAGCTTCCTAAATTCCAAAAAATAAACTGAAAACAACTAAAACGGGCCACACAGTAAAAGATCATTATATGTAAAAGGGAAAAAATAGATGTAGAATACAAAGAATTAAGAGAATAAAGCATAAAATCCAAAAATTTGATAACACACACTGTGGGAAAATACCATTCTCATACATTACTAATGGGAATATGAAATGGTATTTGGAAATGCCTACCAAAATTATATGTGCATTTATCTTCTGACAAAGCAAACTCACTTCTAGAAATCTATCTGAAAAAATAAACTGGTAACTAAACCAAAAAAAAAAAAACCTGATTGTACAAGGCCTTTCTTTACAGCACTGTTTGTAATAGCTAAAGATTGTAAATACTCAAGTGTCTATTATTTGGGGATAAGTTGAATAAACAGTGGTAAACCCACAGGAGAACCTGTCAGCTGTAAAAAAAAAAAAATGAAGCATATTCTACTATATCACTATAAAGTAACCTCCAACCTATATTACAAAGGAAAGAAAAAAAGGTGAGTATTATATGCTATCAACTTCTTAAGAAGTAGAGGGATGTATTTATTTGAATATATTTTAAAAAGAAAGGAGTGACCATGAAGTTTTTTTTTTAAAAGAAGGAATTCAGAAGGTAAGAAATCAAGAACAGAAGCTAGTCTTGTTTAAATCATTTTCCTATAGATTTGATTTTGAATTCATGAAGACATGTTATATAATTAATAAACAAAGCAAAAAAAAGCAGTTTCAAAAATTTTGAAACAATAAGAAACCAATAAACCTGTGAATACAAGTCATATGGTAGTGATTCACCTAGGCGCATGCAATGTGAGGGTTACCACAGGAAAAGAAAAAGCCACCCGATAAAGAGAGAATCATATTTGGGGCTTACATCAGACCAACAGTAGTGCTTCTTGGTACCTTCATACCAGCTGTTATAGTTTATATCTAATTGTCCCCCCCAAAGTCTCATGCACCCATAGGTATGGCTTTAGGGAGGTAATTAGACATTGGGGGCCTGATAAATATCCATGGATTAGTCCACTGATGAGTTTATACAAAATTGGTGTTAGGAAGTGAGGCATAGTTAGAAAAGGTGGATCCCTGAGGGTGCGGTATGGAAGAGACTCTCCTTCCCTCGCTCCTCCTTCTCTCTCTGCTTCCTGGCTGCCATGATATAAGCAGTTTTTCTCTGCCAAAGCCCTTCCACCATTTTTGCCTGTCTTGGATTTAATTGGCTATAGACTGAAACCTCTAAAAACTTGAACCAAAATAAACCTCTTCTCTTGAATTTATGGGTTATGGGTATTTGTCCCCATGAAGAGAAAGTGACTAAGACACCAACTAATCTGACATTCCTGGGTAGAGTACACAGAAGGGTCTTGATGCAGTTGGGAGCCATTATTATCTATAGGCTAAATTCTCCCCTAGTCCCACATAACAAAGTTATGTCAAACAGTTTGTCCCAGAGTGTCAAACTGTTTTCTAAGTAATGTATCCTAAAAATAAAGATCCAGACTACTTATAATAGTACAAAAGCACCCCACACTCAACAAAGCAAAATTCACAATGTCAAAGACATTAAAGTAGTTAGTATAATTGTGATATATCTAGAAATATTTCTAGAAAAAATATTGATTGAATTAAGCAGAGATAAGGGTGAAAAAGACCCAAATCAAAATTCTAGAGATGAAAACTCGATGAAAAACACCTTGAATATTCCTTCCTTTTAATTTTTCTTTGAACCTAAAACTGTTATAGAAAATAAAGTATATTTAAAAATAAATATGTACACACACATACACATACATACCCACCCTGAATGGAATTAATACCAGATAAAAAATGGTCAAAGAAAAGAATTTGAAGATATGGCAGTAGAAACTATCCAAAATGAAATGAGGTGGGGGACAGCACAAGGAAAGAAAGACAGAAAAGAGAGAGAGGAAGAAAGAGAGAAAGAGAATGGGGAAGAAAGAGAAATAGAGAGACAGAGAAAGAGAAAGAAAAAATGGGAGCATCAGTGAGTTGTGAGACAGTTTCTAGTAGTCATACATGTGTAAGAGTAATTCCCAAAGGTGAAGACATGTATCCCCCACAAATACTTTTTTCTGGGGCTCTCTGTATGAATTGTCAATGAAGAAATGATTCAGAGTCTCATGGAGATTTCATCTCTGTCATCAAGAAAATTTCCCAGAACTGAATGTTTTTCATGTCATTGATTTCTGAGCAGACTCTGAAGCTTCCCCCAGACATTCAGACCTTCTCCTTAGCTCCTCACACTGAGGCTAAGTCTAGTTAGAGTGAACCTCATCCCTGGATATCTCAACTGTACAAGAGAGTAGAGGCCACTCTTACTCTCCTTGTTCCCAGAAACTTATGTCTCTCAGCTGCTGCAAAAACTTGACAAGTCCTTGCAGAAAAACCAGCAGTTTAACCTCAAAATTTTCTAGGTAGATAGAACCTCTAATAGTAGACTCTGAATGGGGCCAGACTCCTTAGAGGCAGTTGCCAATGAAGCGTCTGGGACTTTAACTCAAAATTTAACTGGTCTTACAAAAAATTGTGTGAAATAACAGAATTCCAAACTGTAAGGGACTAATACATGACTCTTCATAGGTCTAGATTCATACCCACAACTATCTAGTTACAACTGGGGACTATGGTGTTAAGACAATTCCACTTATTTGACATTCTGAAAAAGAAAAAACTATAGGGACAGAAAACAGACGGCAGCTGTCGGGAAGCGGGTGATGGGAAGTGTTGAGAACAAGAGGTCAGCGTGAGTGAATTTGGGAGAGGAGAGAGCTGTTCTATAATCTTGGTTATGCTGGTGGCTGTATAATGTTAGCCCTTGTCAAAACCCACAGAAACATGTACTAAAAGAATGAACTAATTTTAAAATGTTATCTAAATAAAAGTGATATTATTGTCAATACTCACAAACTATTAAGTAAGTTGAGCTGGGCCTGGTGGTGCACACTCAAATCTCAGTATTTATGGAGGGTGAGATGGGAGGGTCACACATCTGAATCCTGGCTGGGCAACTCTGTGAGACTCTATTCAAAAACAAACAAGTAAAAAAAAAAAAGAAAGAAATAGATTGTGGGTCTAACGCAGTAGTTGAGTACCCTTGGGTTGAATCCCAAGCATGAGTTATACTGTATGTAAATTGTACCTTCCTTATAAAAAAAAGATACCAACTCACATCTACGGTGAAAGTCCTCTTAGGTCAATGCTTCTCCAAACTTAATATGCATATGACTCTCCAGAGTTTATTGAAGTACAGACTGTGATTTAGGAGGGCCAAGATCAGAGAGTCTGCACTTCTTATACACTTCTGGGCCACATCAGTGCTGCTGGCCATCGACCACACTTCAAGAAGTGAGGCTGGGACACTAATGAGATCACATGGTGTATAAAGCTGAGGGTGGGAGAATGATTCAGATTGAACAAGCCCTTCATGGCGTGATACATTCCCTTAGTCTGTAACAAGAGTAAGAGCAACACTTCAAATGTACGTGGAAATTACTGAGCCATAAGGAAGCTGACATTAGTTTCTTGTCATTCCGCTAACATTTCAATCACTTGAGTGATGCCACCTGACAATTGTGGAGAGATAAGTGCTGTCTGTATCCCAGCAGGGACATTCGTTGGTGGAATGGTCTCCCCACAGGAAGAAGTGACCATGGCAGAAAGCCAGGTGCTAAAGGACGGCAAATGGTTGGATTTTATACTTAACTTCCTGTTTTTCTCCCAGGGAACTGGCATTGGCACTTTTCTTTTCATGTTAAAAAATACTATATAAGTGTCTTCACAAACAGCTCCTTGCCCACAGATGCGTGCTTTCAGGCACAAAACATTTCTTAGCAAACTAACACATGCCAGCTCCTCCAGATGTTTGGCTAGGAGCTTTAAAAAAGGGAGCGACTGCACATATATTTGAAGTTTATTATTATAAGTTGCTGACATTTATCAAACATTTATGATGTGCTATGACCTATACTCAGCACATTTCATATACTATCTCAACTCATTCTAAAAACATTCCTATGCGGTAGGAATTGTCCCACTCCATAAATCTGACAAAGAGGTTGGATAATTTTTCTCAGGACACATGCTTGTCCATGGAAAACAACATATAACTCTCACACTCAGCCCCCTGCAGCTTCCCTCTGACGACTCTGATAAGATCTACTCAATGCTGGGCACAGCATTTGCTAATGCTAAGCTCAGGGTCCCCAGCTGGGAAAACCTGAGGAAGGGTGTCAGTACTGTCCCCACATATGTTGCTCCCCAACTTGTCCTCACGGCCTTGCTTTCCACACAGGAAACGAAGTTACCAAGCAACAGTCACAAATTATTTGCCTGATACATTAAACCTCTAATATTAATAAGATTTTAGCGGTACTGATCACTGGCAGGAGGGTACACCCTTATCTAAAGCTTCCCTTTGCTTACATAAAGATGAGGGAACGTCATATGGTGAAAGGTATGGTAAGGAAATTCACTTCCGTTTTAGATATCTGGACTTTGAGATGTTTAATGGACTTCTAGGGGAAATGTCAAAGACCAGGTTAAAATTCACATACCTACTGAACTATTAGTGGATAAAAGATCTGAGAAACATGAATTTCTTGAAAGTAAAATGGGAGAAAGTTGAAGTCTAGAAAAACAAAATATCCTTGAGTTGACAGTTGTTGAGCTGATTGGACTGATGAGTCCGTGAAGTTAATTACACCATTCTGAATAATTCTGTATATGCCCTCAACTTCCCAGGATTAAATATTTAAAATTTTAGAAGGGCACACAGCTTTGGTTATGTAGGACACCATCAAAAATATATAACCTGGATCTAATGATGAGGAAACACAAGACAAACCCAAAATGAAAGACATTACAAAACAAGTAGCATGTACTCTTCAGAAATGTCATCATCATGAAAGGCAAAGAATTACTGAAGAACTGTTCCAGAACAAATGACACCAAAAAGACAACAATGGAGTGTCAACTACTATCCTGGTTTGTATTCCAGATGAGAAAAACAACTGGTATCATGAGTACTATTGAGGCAATTGATAAAATTTGAACATTGATGTATTAAATAATAGTATGTACTAGTGTGAATTTTATTAAATTTAATCTAGGAGTATATATGTGTATGTATATAATATGCGTAGATATAGATAAAAGGATTGTAGGAATGTGGCCAATCTAGGTAAAGGATATATATGTTCATTGTGCTATTCTTGGAATCTTTTTCTACAGGTCTAAAATTTTTAAAAATATTTTTTAAATTAATGTGATCACCCCAGTATAAGTATCCCCCAAACACATTCCTCCTTTCCTTTCTTGAACACAGAGAAAGACAGAGAGCAGGGAGAGGAAATATCTTAAAATGCTCTCTTAACTTAGCAATGGGTACCAAACCCATTTGATGTTTCTTTAACAATGTCTCCCATTTGCATTACTTTTACATGTGTTTCATCTCCACTCATTGCAGCAGACCCTGCAGGTATTACCCGGATGTTGGCAGTGCCATTGGTGAACTGACAGCTCCCTTTAGATACTGCTATGGCAAAAGAGATCATCTTGTTCAGTCATAGCCCCTTTCTAAGGTGGCCCATTCTGCAAGGCTATCCAGCATCAGAGCCCCTACAGGGATAGCAGAGACCTCCCTTGAGACCATATTGCATCTTGGCTTCTCCCTGGCCAGTCTGCTTTCTTCCCTCTCCTCTTCCTGGTGTTAGCCTCATGAATGCTCCCTCACCAGCTTCCTCCTACACATTAACCTCTTTCTTTGAGACTGCTTCCCAGGAGCCAGCTGTGTCAATAATATAATTTTTTAGAACAGGAAATTGAGTATTACTCACTCACAAAAGGTCAGAAAACCATTTTTAGTGAAGGCAAAACACTGATTCCAAATTTGTTGACCTCCAGACTTTTCTCTCTCTTCACTACCACTCCAAATCATACCCCTCTGTGAAGGCCAAGCTTCTCATTTTCCCAGAGGCCTCCTGACCTTCCCTTTCTGACCTAGAGCTCTCAATATATGTTCTGTTTGATACATGATGATGCCCCATTTGGGGACTTCTCTTATGATCATCTCATATTACATAACTACTGTATTGTCATTTAATTTTTCACAATGAAATGTGGTACTTTCCTAACATTTGATCTTTCTGAGGATCATTCACTGGTCTTCTGTGCAACCTGACAGTTGCCATCTCGACATGCCAAGCATACAGTACATAACAGTAGCAAGTGTTCCTCTCCCTGGCTATGTCCTAAGTCTTAGATATGGAGGAAACTCAACATGTTCAAACTCTGCAACTTCAGTTTCCTTTCTGTCTTTCCTGAAAGGTATGTTTTCATGACATGAGAGGGACAACATTTTATTCTTTTTAAAGAAGCAACTCTATCCACATTGGAGAAGCCCAAACTGCACTGGTCCCTAGTAAAAAGTAAGCCAGAAAACATTTAGTCATATTCAGTCAAGCAACAAGAAAAGAACAATATACAAGGAATAAAATCACTAGAATCATCTTGGTCAATAATTTTGGCAAAACTATTATCATTTTAATTATTTAAAGTATTTAAAATAGGAGATGAGACTGTGTACTTTGCAAAAGTAATGAAGTCTTAGATCAAAAATCTGACATTGTATTATTAACTTTTCAGAATGAAATAGCTGAGATCTAGTCCCAAAATGGTAGAGCAGTGAGTGCCAGCAGCTCAGCTTCATCGGAATATTCTCTACAGTCTGGAAGACAATAGCTTGGAAGGAACCAAAGTGAGCGGTGCTTACCTGGGAACCACAAGGGAACTGACAGATGAGAAGAAAATAAGATTAAGTGGTGCAGAAGAAATAGATCACACCGTGGAGAACAGACCATGCAGTGCTGCCCACAATGGTTGCCTAACTATCAGCTGGGAGGCAAAGTGAAACTAAGAGCTTTTTTCCTCAAGGAGAACCAGAGAACTGTACCAGGACTGAAAGAATCACCTGAAACCAGCAAGGAAAATGCAGGACACAGCTTACTCAGAGGCCTTTCACTATCAACAATTCGTGAGTGACCTGGGTAAGCAGTACACGGCTACAGCCCTGGAACAAGAGCTGGCAGGGACGTCATTGTAACGAAGGGCTAAGTGTCTGAGCCTGAGTCTTGGTTGCATCACACTGCCAAGTTCCCAGAGTAGATGAGGAAAAGACAGTCACAGGAGATTGCCAGCGATTGGACAATAGACCGGGGAGTCCTGCTGAGAGGCAGTGGTCCCCAGTGGTCAGAGGCCTGGCCCCAGTGATCAGAGGCCTGGTTCAGCTTGAGTTAAACAGGACTGGAAGCTCACATTGGTGCTGTGTTCACACTGTCAGCAAATTCCTACACCTGACTCTGCTGTGGAGGCTGACTGCCACCTTAGACTTCCAGCGTGAACAGAGACACATCTTGGTTTGAGCTCTCTGCAACTTAAGAAAAGGGCTACGCTTCCAAAACAATAGAAACTTTCCTTTAGTATACTTTGTTTGATTGTATGATTTTTCATTTTCATTTTTATTTTACTTTAAATTTTTTTTAAATTTATTTTTAGTCTTTGCTCTTTTTCCTCTTTCTATAACTTTTCTCCATACTTTTCTTCCATTTTTTTTCTTTTAGGAGCATGTCTCTCTGTGTGTGCTTTTCTTCCTCTTGCTCTTTCTCTACCAATGTAGTTTCCAGACAGTAATGGAATTCTCCCTTTTTTCTTTACATTCTTTCTACTTTACCCTTATCTCTTTGCTTGACTTTTTCTCCTGTGCCGTATTCATTCTCAAGTTATCTGTTCTTTCCCCTCCCCCTTTTCACTGTCTCCCTTTAACATTTTCTGTAATATTTATATCGGTCATAGAATCGTTTCCCAGCCCCATTTTCACTACCAATTTGCTAACCAGTTTTCCTTGCTATCCCCTTCTAAGTATATAACATACCCTTACCATCATGAGGACCCTTTCCCCGCTCTTATTTCCTCTTTCCCATACCACAGAGCAGAGAACTTTTTTAAAAAAGTTTTTTTTCTTTTTTCTCTTCTTTCCCTCTCTGACATTACCCAATTCCCAAACCTCTGGGCTTTAGATAACTGAGTCCATGAAATTACAATTGAGTATTAATTTTTTATCATTAGAGGATACATAACTATTACACTTAGTGCATTAACTGTGGGTCAAGACTTGAACTGTTAAGATGATTACATATAATTGTGGATTTCTTTTCTAGGCTGTAAGGAGACCCAAAACAGGGTCCCAGAGTATGTTACTTCTCAACTAGCCATGATAGATACCACTGTACTGTATTAGCCTGTTCCTGCTTGTTATGGTTTGTGTCTAGATCTTCCCCAAAAGCCTCATGAGGTCATAGGTGGGGCTTTCTCAGAGGTGGCTGGATCTAGAATGTGTGATACTGGGATTCAGCATGTGTGATTACTAAATTAGTCCACTGATTAGTTTGGCAATCACCCTAAGCCAGGTATCCTCAATAGACTATAAAAGGGGCAGAAAGGAGCTGCTGTTGTCACGTGTTGCTAGTTTCTTCTTTGCTGTCTTCTCCCTGTCACAAGCTCTCTCTCCTCTGCAACGCCCCTCTGCCATGCCACCCTGCCTTGGAGAGAGCCAATTACAGACTGAAACCTGTACAAACTGTAAGTGGAAATAAACCTTTCCTCCTTCAACTTTCCATGTTGGGTGTTTTGTCTCAGAAATGAGAAAAATAACTAAGACACTATTGTGGCTGACTTGATTGCATAGGAATAATCCTGGCTGGGTGAACAGTCTCAGGCCAGTACACCTGTCTGCTGAATCCACATCAGGGAGAGGGACAGCAAGAGTTTCTAGTCCCAGAACTTGAAATGGATCAAATTCTGAAGAGGCCTGCAACCTGCAACCAGAAAGAAATCCTGAGTCTGAGTTAGCCTCAGTATTGCAGTGGAGGAATCAGAGGAGCTACTAGGGCATGTGCACTCAGGCTTTGCTAGAGAGGCTATGTAGGAATCACATATGCAAGGTCTAGTTGGCTATTTAACCTGCATTCCTATAGCCAGTAATGTGAAGTTATGTTCTTTTATGGTTTCCTGTGTTTATTAGGTTACTAATTTTGTATATTTGTTCTTTTGTTGACTCTGGTTTGATGGGTGTCAAGGTTCTGTCCCTTGTCTCAGCTCTCTAACTAGTTTCTTCACCTTAAACTCCCAAGAACAAATAAACAGATAAATGTAGGAAAATGAGTAAACAAAGAAGTAGAAGATCTCTGAACCTCCTAACTCTCCCAAAGCAGAGCAAGGGGTCACAAAGATGGAAGAAAATAAATACCAGATAGCAGAAATCTATTAAAAAGTTCATGGAAGTGATGAATAAAACAGATGAGTTCAAAGAACAAATGAACCACAAGCTCACATCAGTCACTCAATATGCCCATGGTGAGTGGGGAAACAGGTAAAAAACTGGATGAGCTAACGAAAGTAGTTCAAAATTTAAACAATAGATTCAACAAGAATATCAAATCCTTAAAAAGATGTCAGGCAAAACATAATTAAAAACTTACCAACAAAGAAAAACCCACATCCTGATGGATTCACAGCTGAATTCTACACAAAATTTAGAGAAGATTTGATGCCAATACTCCTTAAACTCTTCAATGAAACTGAGAAGAAAGCAATCCTCCCTAAATCATTCCTGGAGGCAAGTATTACTCTGATACCAAAACCAGAGAAAGATCTAACCAAAAAGGAGAACTACAGGCAAATCTCACTAATGAACATTGAAGCAAAGATTCTCAATAACATACTGGCAAATAGAATGCAGCAAATCATCAAGAAGATTATAAATCTTGACCAAGTGGGGTTCATTCCAGGAATGCAGGGATGGTTTAACATACACAAATCAATAAATGTAATACACCACATCAACAGAGCCAAAAACAAAAAACACATGGTCATCTCAACAGATGCAGAAAAAGCTTTTGATAAAGCCCAACACATGTTCATGATAAATACCCTTCAGGAACTCAGAATATATGGTGTCTACCTCAACCTTATAAAGGCCATCTATGACAAACCAACAGCCAACATGACACTAAATGGACAAAAACTGAAAACTTTACCAGGAACAAGACAAGGATGTTCACTATCACCACTCCTTTTCAATATAGTTCTGGAAACACTAGCCAGGGCAATCAGACAAGAGAGAGAAATAAAAAGAATAAAGATAGGAAAGGAAGAAGTTAAATTATCACTATTTGCAGATGACATGATACTCTATATAGAAGACCCAAAAATCTCCATTAAAAGACTGCTAGAGGTAATAAACAAGTTCAGAAGTGTAGCTGGCACAAAGTCAATGCTCAAAAATCAATAGCATTCCTGTACACAAACAAAAAACTCACTGAGAGAGAAATTATGGAAATATCGCCCTTTACAATAACATCTAAAAAAATGAAATATTTAGGAATCAACCTAACTAAAAACGTAAAAGACCTATATGCTGAAAATTATTCTATGCTGAAAAAGGAGATTGAAGAGGATATTAGAAAATGGAAGGATATTCCTTGTTCCTGCCTAGGAAAAACCAACATTGTGAAAATGGCCATACTCCCAAAACTGTTATACATATTTAACGCAATCCCAATGAAAATACCATTGACATACCTCACAGATCTAGAGAAAACACCCCAAAATTTCATTTGGAAACAGAAGAAACCTAGAAGAACAAAGGCAATTCTGGGCAACAAAGACAAGGCAGGAGGCATCTCAATTCCTGACTTGAAACACTACTATAAATCCACAGTGATAAAATCAGCTTGGTACTGGCAAAGAAATAGACCTGAGTATCAGTGGAACAGATTAGAAGATGCAAGCACAACTACAAAGACACTCAGCTACCTGATATTTGACAAAGGGGCTAAATATGTCCACTGGAAGAAGGATAGCCTCTTTAACAAATGGTGTTGGAAAAATTGGCTCTCCACATGCCGAAGACTGAAACTAGATCCATGCCTATCACCATGCACAAAACTAAAGTCTAAATGGATCAAAGACCTAAATATTAAAACAGAAACACTAAATCTACTGGAAGACAAGGTAGGTAGAAGTCTTGGAGACATAGGGGTAGGCAGAGAATTCATGAACAAAATGCAAACTGCATGGGAAACACTTCAAAGAATCAACAACTGGGATCTCATATTATTGAAAAGTTTCTGCACTTCAAAAGAAATCACCAACAGAGTGAAAAGAAAACCCACAGAGTAGGAAAGAATTTTAGCCAGCAACCCCTCAGACAAAGGACTTATATCCAGAACATATAAAGAATGGAAAAACATCAAGCTCCCCAAATTCAAAGACCCTCTCCAAAAATGGGCATCTGAGATGAACACACAGTTCTCAGAGGAAGATATATAAATGGCAAATAAATACATGATGAAATGTTCACCCTCACTGGTCATTCAAAAAATGCAAATTAAAACAACATTGAGATTTTACCTTACTCCAGAAAGAATAGCTGCCATCAAGAAAACAACTGATAACAAATGTTGGCAAGGCTGTGGGGAAAAAGGATCACTGTTCCGCTTTTGGTGGGAATGTAGACTGGTGCAACCACTATGGAAATCAGTATGGAGAATTCTCAGAAGAATAGGATTGGAAGCTCCATTCAATCCAGCTATTCCTCTCCTGGGTATTTTCCCAGAAGAACTGAAAAGTTCATATCACAGTGACATATGTGCACCCATGTTCATAGCAGCACAATTGGTAATAGCTAAATCTTGGAAACAACCAAGATGCCCATCAACTGCAGAGTGGATTAAAAAGATGTGGTATTTTTATGCAATGGAATATCACTCAGCTATAAAAAAGGATGATCTTGAGGCCTTCATAGGTAAATGGAGACAACTTGAGACTATCCTCATTAGTGAAATAAATAAGAATCATTTTTATAAATATCACATTGTGTCTCTAGTGTAAAAAGTAATAAAAACTATAAGAGTAATAAAACCAAAATGTGTAATTGCTATAGTAAAAAAGAGAGGAAAAGAAAGTGCTCTAAGGGATGTAATTGTATGTATGTTTGAGTGTGTAAAATAGATGATCATATTGCTGAATCTTTGTTGGAACTGTGAGCAGAACTGTTTGCAGTCTCACTGTTTGAATGTCTACTATGTATCCTTTAATTTTGTAACTTGAACAACTACATCCAAGATGACAATATGTAATTTATCAATTAGTGATTTCTTAAGTGTTTTTTCTCTTTTTTTCTTTTAGAATTCTGTATTGCTGCAACCCTTTTCTGTTTTGTTTTTTTTTCTCTTTAAATAAAATTTTTAAAATGTGTAACTGCTATTGTAAAAAACAGAGGAAATAGAAAGTTCTATAAAACATATAACTGCATGTATATTTAAGTGTGTAGGATTGATAACCATATATCTAAGTTCTTGTTGGATTGTTGAACAGATCTGTTTTCAGTCTCATGGCTTGCATGTCCATTTTGTATTATTTAATTTTGTAACTTGAACAACTATTTCTAAAAGGACAATATGTAATTTATCAACTAGTGATTTTTTTACTGTTTATCTTTTTTTTAAATTCTGTAATATTTCTACCCTTTTTCTGTTTTTTTCTCTTTAAATAAAAAAAAGATGTCAGGCAGAAATATATGAAACAAAAAATTATAAATATCTAATACAAAAACAATAAAATCCATCCATACATTGCAGAAATGACCAGTGTGAAGATAGAGTATCTGGTATGGAGGACAAATAGTGAATTATGATCAAGAGCTCAAAGAAGCCAAAAATAAATTAAGAAAACAAGAGATGACTATCCAACAGCTACTAAATGACAAGAAAACCAATCTAAGACTAATTGGAGTTAGAGGAAAAAAGCAGAGGATAGCACAGATGGATTCACTAATATACTTACACAAATCATAGAAGAAAATTTCCCAAGTATATGAAAATAGTTTAAGATACAAGTAAGTGATGTTTATAGAACACCTAACAGTTACAATGAAAAAAATAAACTTTCCAAGATATGTCCTTATTAAATTACCAGATATGTAGAAAAACCCAGAATTTTAAAAGCAAAGGAAAAAAATCACATATAAGGGAAAACAAATTGGAATCATAGCAGATATCTCAACATAAATCCTTAATGGCCAGAGATTTTGAAGTATTTCAAGTCCTAAGAGCAAATAACTTTGAACCCAGATTAATTTATGAAGTAAAGCTATCCTTCAAAGTAGATAGATAAGTAAGGTATTTCCATGAACAACATTTCATGTACCAGAATGTCCACAACAAACAGGGACTGCAATTCTAATATCAAATATTAAAACTAATTAGAAGAAACAGAGGTCACTAAATACTAATTAAGGGAACAATCCAACAAAAAGGGATAACTTTGATAAACATATACGTACAGAATACTAGCGTATCTATTTTCACAAAATAAAAACTGACAATAAAAGATCAAACAAATACTAATACAATCATAGTAAGGGATTTTAATACACCACTTTTGCCAAGAGATAGATCAACTAAACTACAAATAAACAAGAAATTTTATCATTAAACCATATGGATTTAATGAATATATGTAGAGTATTCCACCCCTCTAAAACACTACACATTCTTTCCAGCAGCACATGGTACTTTTCCAAATAGATCACATACTATTCTACAAAGTCTGCTTAACTAAATGTAAAAGAATAGAAATTAGTCCATGCATGCTATTAGACCACTGTGTAATGAAAATCAAAATCAATGACTATATATTTTAGAAAAGACAAAAGCTCCTGGATATAAATGTTGTTTTCCACCCTTTAATTTTTAGTCTGTGAATATCTTTTTGAGTTAGATGAGTTTCTTGAAAGTAACAGATGTTTGGATTTTGTTTTTTGATCCAGTCTGCCAATCTATACTTTTTAATATATAACTATATGGTCCTAGACAACCAATGGTTATGGAAGAAATTTAAAAATTCTGAAAGATATTGACCATGACCGTACAAATTTTCAAAACATCTGGGACACTATGAAAGCAGTTTTAAGAGGAAAACTCATTACAATAAATGCTCACATTAGGAAAACACAGCAAGCTCTAATAGACATCTTATGAGAAATCATAAGATACTTAAGAAACAACAATAAACCATCCCCAAAGTGAAATTAAGGAGAAAAATTGTAAAGATGAGAGCACAGAAATCTGAACTGAAGTTTAAGCCAGTAAAAAAATCAGCTGAGTTGAAGATCTGGTTCTTTAAAAGATAAATAAAATAGAAAAACCCCTAGCCTGACTTACCAAGAGAAAAAAAAATTTACATCTATACAGTTAGAAATGAAAAATCAAAAGGTAAAATCACAACAGACATTGTGGAAATCAACAAGATAGACAGTAACTACTTTGGAAAATTATATTCCAACAAATCTGTAGATTTTAAAGAAATGGACAGATTCCAAGACATCTACAACCTACCAAAAATAACCCAAGAAGACATAAATATGCTTAATAACCCAGTAATAATCAGTGAAATTGACACAATAATAATCAACAAATGGAATTTTATCAGACTAAAAGCATTCTGTGCAGCAAAAGAGTCAACAGAGTGAAGACATAACCTATAGAATTGGGAAAAAATTTTGACAGCTACTTCTCAGAAAGAGGACTAATATCTAGAATAACAAAGAAATTTTAAAAAACTAAAGATCCAGTCAAAAAATAGGAAAGAGCAATGGACAGACAGTTCACAGAGAAAGAAGTACAAATGGTCAACAAATATATGAAAAATGTTCAACATATCTGGTCATTAGAGAAATGCAAAAGAAAACAATACTAAGCTTGCATCTTACTCCGAAAAGAATGTGAATCATTGAGAATTCAAATCATAATAAATGTTGGCAAGGTTGTGGGGGAAAAGGAACATTCCTTCATCGTCAGTGGGAATGTAAACTAGTACAATCATTATGGAAATCATATGGAGATTTCTCAAAGAACTGAAATTAGAAATTCCATATAACCCAGCTATCTCCCTTCTAGGTATCTTCCCCAAAGAGCTTAAAACATCATGCTACAGTGATACATGCATATCCATGTTTATAGAAGCGCAATTCAGAATAGCTAAGTCCTGAAAACAGCTTTTGTACCCATCAATAGCTGACTGGACAAAGGAAACATGATATCTATACATGATGGAATACTACTTGGCTATAAAGAAGGATAAATTCAAGACATTTGTAAGAAAATGGATGTACCTGGAAAACATAACATTCAGTGAAATACCCCAGACACACACTTAAATACCATATGATATCTCTCATTTGATTGAGGCAAAGTACAAGAAAAGAGAGTAATAAGGATGAATAGAAGAGCATGAGGAGATAAGAGTTCTTGCAATAGGGAAGTCATCCAAAAACTGCAAGAGGTACAGAGAAAGAAAAGGGGAAATAAGTAGAATAAAGATATGCTGGGTACAGGAATCTAATATCCTCAATTAATGTAACATTAAATGACACAACATGAGCTAAGATTCGTAATGTCAACAGTAATGAAAGTGGGATAGAGGAATTGGACAGCGGGGTGGGGGAGGAAAGGAGATTATAAAAGGAAAAAGCTGTGGTCCATACAGATAACCGCTCCTCAAAGTGACCACAAAGTGCAAGAACTTCAAACATAGGCTAATAAAATAAAAAAATTTTAAAAGAATAAAATAATGGAGCCATTTTTTTCTCTGTAAAGATTATCAACTAGAAGGTGTTTAAATGCTTCTACATTATCCCTTCCTAGCAAGGAGAAGTAGAAGTAGGTAGAGATGGGAAAGATTAGTCTAAACTCCTTCACTTCCAGTTCTTGAGAATCACTTGAAGCTATGGTAACTGTATCGCTGTATGGCCATTCACACTCTACAGGCGGGACTTGAAAACAGTAAGTATCTGAACACATTACAGCAACTTCAGGATGAGAACACTTCAGCATTTTTCTTTTTTGACTTAATACAATAACCTGGATGATGATATGCTGTATTGTAAGACCAATATAAACGTAAATCAATTGAAAAACAATTCTTGTCAAACTTATCTCACCATTCAATCTGTATTGATATAGGCAGTAGATTTTTAGAGAAATACCTTAATTGGAATATCTGTTGTTGAGGCTGTAAAGTATGTGGCCCACAGGCCTAATTTGACCCACTACCTGTTTTTGTACATTCTGGAACTGAGAACTTTTACATCTTTAAGTGGCTCGGGTGGGAGGAAGAGGTTGGCATATACTTCTGGCAGAGCACTTGCCTGGTATGAATGAAGCTCTATCTCCAGAATCACCAAAAAGAAAAAAAAACTGGAAGAATTATACATTGATACATTATATTATACATCATATACATTATACATTGTATATGAAAGTCACATTTTAACTTCAAAATAAAGCTTTTAAAAAAGCACAGCCATGTACCTGTATTTACATATCACTTTTGGGTGCTTTTGTGTTACAACAGAGCTGAGTAATTATAACAAACTGTAGGGCTGCAGAGCGTAACATATTTACCAATTACTTCTTTACATGGAAACTTTACCACCCCCTTATCAAGGGACATGCGTTGTACACAAAATGTTAGATTAGGAAAACCAATTATCGCTTCCTTCCAAGAAATCTGCAGCAGGTGTTTTCCATGGAGATTCAGGGTTTTTCCACTGAGTTTTTCCTGTTATACTCACTGTTGTATTTAGGAAGGTAGCTGTGGTTTTATGGAGACCAAGTGGCCTGAATGTTTGTGGCCAGAAAATGCATACTGCAACGTAACCCCCAATGTAACAGGAGGATAGGAGTTGATTAAGTCATGGGGTTCCACCGTGATCTGACTTTTCTAAAGGGCAGGAGAGAACTAGCTAAAACCATTTTGTCCCTCTAACCTTTCTGTCCCACAAGGACACAGCATTTAAGGTTCCATCACAGAAGCTGACCCCTTGCCAGGCAGCAACTCAGCTAGCGCCTTGATCTTTGATTTCCCAGCATCTCTTTCTGTTTGAAATACATTTACACTGAGAATTATTCCGTCTTGAGAGTTTTGTTATGGCAGCACAGGAGACTAAGCATTTAGTACCAAGAAGCAAGGTGTTACTGTAACAGATACCTAGAAATGAGGGTGCAGCCTTGGAACTGGAGAGTAGGTAGAGGCTGGACTGCAAAACATTATTCCAGTAAGGGTTCAAAAGAAAAGTGTTATGTCTTGTATGCTGATATCCCCCACAGCCTCATGTGGTCATTACTGGGGCTTTTTTAGAAGTGGCTGGCTTTAGAGTGTATGATTGATTCATGGCACAATGCTGGGATCATGAGTGTGAGTGCTACACCCGTCCGAGGGTGAGTAGCCTGGATACAACATAAGGGACAGAAAGAGGCTCACTGCTAGTAACTTACAGTTGGTTGGTTGACGCTTGCTTTTGATGCTTACACCTGCCACCAACTATTTATGAACGATTTCTCCTCCGCAATGCCTGACTGCCTTGGAGTCAGGTAACTATGGAATGGAAACTGCTCAAACTGTGAGCCAAATACACCTTCCCTCTTTTAACTTTGGGTATCGGGGATTTTGTCTAGGCAACAAGAAAACTAAGACAAAAAGGAAAGGTAGACATTATCTAATTGGCCACTAACAGAATATTGGTAGAAATGCAAACAGTAAAGACTATCCTAAAGCACTCCTAAGGGGAAATGAGGAAAGTATTATTTGAAACTTTACCCTTCTTATTTATTAAAAGGGCAAAGAACTTGGCTGGATTGTGTCCATGTCCCAGTGCATTTTGATAGGCAGAATGTGCTAACAATAAATGAAGACATCTGGCAGAAGAAATTTCTAAGCAAAGTGCCGAGAGTGCTGCATGGCCTCTTTTACTGCTTATAGTGAAATGTGATGAGAGAAATGAATTAAAGGTGGAATTTATAATCGAAATAGAAGCAGACCTTACAGATTTGGAAAATTCTCAGTCTAGCTATGTAAAGAATAAAAATATATGCTAAAGGTATGGATAAATAAATGTTGAGTAAGTTTTTTATGGTAAAAGGAAGCAGGTGCTATTCACTAAGAGAAGAGAGAAATGACTCTGAGGGCATTTGAGAGATCTTTGAGGCAGTTACTCTAATGCAGCCCTGCATAGCCTAAGTCTTAAGCATAGAAAAGTTTTCAGAGAGGGGCCAGGCACCATAACTCTTGGAATTTGCCATTCAGCACTGGGTCAAATTTCTGCTCCATGCATTTGGGACAGTACTCCTCGGTCACTCCACTGTGGCTTAAAGATCAGGTAGAGCTCAGGTCACTGCTCTGGAAGGCACACATGGTAAAGCTCAGTAGTGTTTGCATGGTGCCAACTCTGCAGGTGCATGGAGTGCAAGAGGGTGGAGGGCCTTGGGGCCTAGGCAGAGGACTGCCACAGAGGCAGGACTTCCCCAGAGATTCCCTCTAAGACAATGCCTACTGAAACTGTGGGAGCAAGGTCACTTCTGAGACCCCGGGCCTATAGAGCCACAAGCAATGCCAGCCTGGCAGAACTGCAGGTAGGAAACTCTATCCTAGGAGAGCTATGGCACTGATGCACCAAGCAAAGCTGTGGGAATGGGGCTGCCCAGAACTTTGGAGGCCCAACTCCCACCCCACCATGCTCGGAAGACAGGACTTGCAGCACAAGAAGATTATTCTCAAGTCTCAGGATTTAATTTTGTTTGCCTTGCTGGGGTTTGAACTTGCCTGGTACTGGTTACCTCTTGTTGTTTCCCTATTTCTCCCTTAGGAAATGGGAATATCTATCCTGCACCTGTGCTACCACTGTATTTTGGAAGCACATGACTTCTTTCATTTTATAGTCACAAAGATGGAGGGGACTGAGAATAAATCACAGCACTGAGTCTTACCCATATCTGATTTAGATGATATGCAGATGGGATTTGAGAATTTAGACATTTGAGTTAATGCTGAAATGTGTTAAAACTTTGGGGGATACTAGAGTCAAATGAAGCTTTGCATTCCATATGTGAAAAATATATGAATTTGGGGAATAGGGGTAGAATGTTATGATCTGAATATACATGTCCATCCAAAATTCATATGTTGAAATGATCCACTGAAATATTTTTTTCTCTCTTTTTCATGTTTGCTTTTGTTTTTTGAGAGAGGGTCTTGCTATATAGTTCATATTGGCTTGGAACTCACTATGTACCCTAGGCTGGCCTTCAACTCATAGAGATCCTCCTGATTCAGCTGAGTGCTGGGATTAAAGGTATGGGTCACATTTCTAGGCCAAGTGCAATGGTTTTAAGAGGTGAGGCCTTTAGGTGATTGGGTGATGTGGGCTTCTACTTCATGAATGGGATTAAGGTCTTTATAAAAAGGGCTTCGTGCTGGATGCAGGTGTGCATGCCTGTAATCCCAGTTACTTGGAAGGCCAAGACAGGAGGATTGCAAATATGAGGTCGTCCTGGACATCTTAAGGAGATTTTGTCTCCAAATACACAAAGCACTAGGGACATAGCTCAGTGTTCTCTGGGTCCAATCCCGAGTACTGGAAAAAGAAGAGTTTACATTCTGTTTAGTCCCCTTTGCCCATCTACCTGCTACCATGTGACAATACAGCAACAAGGTACCATGTAGAAAGCACAGCCGTCATTGTGATGCTTGAAAACTGTTTGATATATAATTTTGGACTTCCCAGCTGCCAGAGTTATGAAAAAATGCATTTATGCTCCTTATAAATTACCTGGATTTGGTCATTTTGTTATAACAACTCAAAGGAAGTAACAGTACCACACAATTTGATCATACACTTAGTCACTACATTTTAGCACTGGATCCTGCTGGGGTCAGGGATGTGCTACTCACTCCTTCATATGCTTCACCTTGGTCCTGGCCATCACACTGTTGAAAATGGTTGGTCCAGGGGACATGTCTACAGTCACACTGGTCATAGTCCTTGTGTCTGAAAATTAATGCACAAACTTTATTGACTTCAACTGCCCTGCAAACTTAAGGTGACATCAAAGGCAACCAGAAAACAAATGTTAATCCACCTTTGCTACAAGCAATGATTCATTAATTGAATTAATTACATGAATTCCACTATAACATGCATATTAAGGAGATTTATTCCAAATTGTAACATTATTTACAGTTTTGATATGCACCAAAAATTCTAGAATCAAATCTCTCAAAAAGGATTATTTAAACAGAACATCATTATCTAAGAGATAAGCTTTTCATCCTAGAAAACTCAGGAAAATGAATCTACAGACAAGTGAACATGCCTGGGGAGTCTTTGGTCATTCTCTTTAGAAGACATATATATTTGTTTAAGTGAGTGGGAACCCTTTCTAATAAGTTTGATTTTCTTTTTATCTTAATTTATTTTAGTTTTTGGCAATATAAAGTAGGGGGTCATCTGCAGCTTTCAACTCCAGCAGAAGGGAGTAGAAGGCCAAAGTTGGGATCAGGAGGTAAAAAGCTGTTAATGCAAGCTGAGGTGTTATGAAATCTGTTCAAAGATCTACAGCTTTTCCCCTGGAGACTCTTAGCAAGCAGGCTGCGAATGAATGGAAACAGCCCACAAACTGCAAAACACCACTTCCCACTGAGAAGCTAAACCTGGATCATTAATGAGGGTGAAGGGCCACGTCATCCACAGAGCTGGGCTGGCAGTTCAGCCTTGGGGGAGGCAGCTCTGCCTCCCACCTTGTCAGTGTAAACTCTGCACAGGTAACATCCACTTCTAAAGTGTATCTATGAAGTTCGATGGCAGAGGAGGGACCCATGTTATAAAATATCTGCTTCTTGTTTCAGTGGATTTCATGTAACACACAACTGTCTTACACCAAACAAGGAAGTGAAGCCTGGTCCTCAGATTCTATATCAGGAAAGCTTTTTCTCTCTTACATTTTTAAGTATGAAAAATATAAAAGCAAATTCTAATACTTTCCACCCTTCCACTAATCACCCTCCTTTTGAATAACCTCTTAGGGCAGCTCACCTTGACTTTCTTGTTCTTACCGATATCACTGAGACAGATATGATCCTGCTTAACTTTGTAAAAATCTCTGGTCTCTCTTCAGGTTGAATCCCTAAATCCAAATCACTGGACCAATGGGACTGAACTTGGACTGGGGCACATTACAGTTAGTTAAATCAGTAACCTATCCTCCTTAGTACGTGGCCAGCTCTGCCTCCAGTGTTAAAGATACTAGTGCCCACTACTGACTGCTCCTTTTTCTCCACTGCTGAGGAGAAAACCTGCCTCAGCTTTCACAAAAGCCTCAAGTCTGCTCTGATCCTCCCACGTGCTCTGGTCAGAGAGCCACTTTCTCCCAGGAAAGTCTTGGGATAGGGAGGAAGAAGGGTTAGGGGTTCATTTCATAGTAACATTTCTATAATCAACTTGTCTACAACCTAAAAGTTACTAAAACAACAAGCACTTTGCTACGAAAAGTGCTAAACCTTAAGACCAATGGTAGAGACCAGGGCAAATATAATTTCAAGTAACAGAGTGAGTGAAGCTTAGTGTTCAGAGCAGCTCCTTTTTCATTGTGACCTATTGTCCAGCTTTTTGTCTTCTCCATCCCACCTAACATGAATAGCAGTTGTTCTGTGTCAAACAGAAAGAAACCACACTTAGTAATTATGATGAAAACAATCAGGGGTAGAATCATAAATGCCACCTAATTGGTCGTTGAATCCCATAGTGCATTCTACACCATTGCTTCTCAAACTTTAATGCAGTAGAGATTGTGCTGGGATATTGTTCAAAGGCATAATCTGATTTAGTAGGTTAGACAGGACCTAAGATTCTGTATTTCTCATAAACCTGTAGGTTATGCCAATGCTACAGTTGCCAAGACAATAGGTAACAAGGCTTTTAGGCCATCTACATAATTTGTGGGGTATGGTGCTAACTGACAATGCAGCATACATTGTTCAGAAAGTGAGAGAAGGCTGTTTTCTGTTTTCTGGATCTCTCTCTGGACTTCTCATGATTTTTTCTCCTGAGTATATGTTGCTCTTCCTCAGGAACTAATAAAGACACTCTTCAGGGTAGTGAGGGCATTCACAGGGTCCTGGACCTCCCACCTCTCACTCATACCCTAGACACCTTAAGTCCCTCTGAGGATGGAGGTGGCAGTGGTCACAGGCCAGGTACGTTCTGAAATAGTAGGGGTGATGGAAAATGTCACATGGAACAGTTTAAGTATTTGTTTCCTCTTCCTGTCCTTATCACTTCTTTTACCAAAACAAATGGAAACATTGTTTGCAAAAAATAAAACTGCACAAAGATACCAAAACTTGATAGTTCCATTGAGTTTCCTATAAACCAAGTCTACTGTTCCCATTTGGAACCCATCATTCTGCCTGGGTTCCAATTTCCTCAAATCCTGCTTCCATCCTCTCCAGTCTATTCTCTGCTCTCTTCCCTTTCCTGAGTCCCATCCTTCAATGATTCAACCACCCCAAACCCCCTGCCTTTCCACCTTATGTTGTGGAATCTCCCAGATTCACAAAATTAATTGTAGCTCAGTCTTTGGTTCTACTGTTTTTCGCAAACTCGTGATTCATCATTAACAACAACAAAAATGACAAACACCATGTCAAAAGTAATAATTGCTAAACTGGACCCTGTGCTACATCAGGTCCTGTGGTAAACAAGCATCTTAACTGCACCATCCCAAACTAGGTTCCTGTGAGGTAGGCACATTTTAAATGAGAAAAGTATACTACTGAGACATTAAGTAGTTTGTCATAGGGCTGATAGGTTGCATAGCCGGAACTTGAGACTGGGCTCTGTTTTATTCTACAGTTTGCTGCCTGTTCTACACTTCCCAACTCAGAGGATGACCACTCTGTGCTGACCTCTAAGTTGGTGTTAGCCGAGGGGCCACTGCCATGTTTTGCTTTCTAATGCTCTTGTCAATCAGTGTCAATCTCTCCCTCCACTCCCCTACATTTTCCAACAAGTCAGTAAGCTCTTTGAGAACAGGGACTGTGTCCTATTCAACTCTTAAATACTTGTAAATCAGTTTGTAAAGTGATACTATGTACGTCTGTAATGTTGTAAAGCCATCACTACTATTTCTAGAGTCCTTTTATTATCTAAATTTCAGAAACTGTCTGACCATGAAACAATAATTCTTTATCACTCCTCCCTCCAGCTCCTGGTGGCTTCTGAGCTACTTTCTGTCCCTGAATTTGGCTGTTCAAGTGCCTCACATAAGGGTAATTATAACATATGTGTCTGATAAATCTAAATCACACTTTGGGTGAATAAATGCTACTGTATGTGTGTGTGTGTGTGTGTGTGTGTGTGTGTAGCCATATATATATGCATTGTGCTTATCCATTCATCAGTTGATGGACACCTGGGTTACTTCTAATCTTCAGCTATTACAAAAATGCTGCAATAAACATTAGCACTCAGCTATTTCTTTGAATTTTTGTTTTCTACTTTTTGGGTATATATCTAAGCATGGAATTTGAGGTTATGTAACACTTCTATGTTTAGCTGAATGAAGAACAACCGAACTGTTCTATGCAGCTGCTGAAGTGTTTCATATTCCCACCATCGGTGCACAAGGATTCTTTACATCCAAGCCAATGCAATTTTGTCCTTTCTGTTTATTTGTTTTCAGTATCTGTCCTAGAAGGTATGACATCATATCTCACTGTGGTTTTGATTTTTAATTCCATGATGACTAATGTCAAGCATCTTTGGCTATTTTTTTGTATCTTCTTTGGAGAAATGTCTATTTAAGTTTTTTTACCTATTTTTTTTATTTTGAGTAAAATACAGCAAAGAAACACAGATCAAAGCCAACTGAGACAATGTTGTGAAATTGGTACAAAACTTCAGAACAGGATACCAGGATAACAGTAATAAGTACCATCGTATATCTTATCTTCACACTAGTTATCCATTCAATCAGGTATAGCAAAATCAAACCAAAAACAGAACATTATAAAGCCTATCAAAACAGAATATTGAATAGAGCAAAACAATCAGAACAAAGCAAAACAGTGAAAACAATATTTTCCTTCAAAGAGAAGATAGAAGGAAATCCCTCATAATTGCTATATTGCATACTGTCACCCTCCCAAGAGAGGCTCAGACCTCTGGCCCCAGGTCAGCATAATCAACTCAACAATACAAGCATTTAGTTGCTTTATGTGCCTTAGTTGGTATTAACTCTGGCTGTCCTTGACACCATCGAGTTGCTAACCAGGGAGAGGGGGCATGAGATGTTTGATTCTCAGTCCCCGCACCGGTAGGCTCACAGGAGGCACTGACTGATTCTCTCCCTGGTGTGCCCTCTGCCTGCTCATGCCAGGAAGGAGGGCTCATTGCTTTCCTGCTCGGCCCCTCAAGTTCACTTTTTTACCTATTTTTAAATGGAGCTGTTGGTTTCTATGTTATTGGGTTGTAGGAATTCTTTTTATATTCTTATCAGAGATGTGATTCACACATATTTTTCCCATGTTCATCTTTGTATATCCAAAGTTTAGCTCAACAAAAAAGCATATATTTGATTAAATTTATGTTTCAGCATTTATTTGTTTTGATGCTACTGAAAATGGAATTGTTTTCTTAATTTAAGTTTTTAAATGTTTGCTCTTAGTATTTAAAAATAAAATTTACTTTTTGCATACTGATTTTGTAGCCTAAAGAATGCTGAGCCTGCTAGTGCAGAAGTGCTCATTGTGAGTTCAGTGCTGAGATCCTGGAACTGAGAACACCTCTAGTTTCTGTGACCTCTTCTTACTGATGGCTACAAAGGATTCTCAGACATCCTCAAGCATTACAATGCTATCTCTTGGCTAAGCTTCCCAAGAGGGACATAAAGGAGAAGCTCTGCCCTACACAGAGTAACTGTATCCATGGACAAGTCACTGACCATCCTCCACAGACCACAGGAACTACACAGCTGATTCACACCCTACTTTCTTGGGACTCCAACTAATTTACCTGTTCAATATAAATTTTTCCAGCTTCAGGACACAACCAAAGTTTACATCAAATGAAATAATCTCTGACACTGGTCTGCCTTTTGTTGCATGCTGGAAACAATCTAGAAAATTAATGAGGGTGGTGATTCCAAGGTAGCTGATTGATAGGTAGCATGATAGAGAGCCTCTCTGAGAAAAACAACTCAGATGTAAGAATTTAACATCTGGAGAAGACCAGACAAAAGGAGAGGAATTCTCACAACCCAGGAAGAAACTGAGGAAAAAGAAAAAGAAAATTTTTTTTTTTTAATTTTTAAAAAGAAGAAGCGTGAATGGAGGGCTGGAGCTGGGCATGCTCCCGTCACTGTACTGGGAGTGTCTTAGAATCAGGTGACTCACGATTGAGCTGAGGTCGCATCCCTATCGAGAACAGGGGTTGGGGAACTTGAGACCCTTGGCAGGAGGAGGCGCTGCAACAGGGAGTGGAAACTGGGCGAACCGAGCTGCACGGACTTTGGTGAGTGATGGGAACTGGGTTCCCCAGAGTGGGATGAATGGCTAGACAGCATATTGGATTTGGGCAGGACAGACTTGAATCAACAACTGAGGCAGTGTCAGTTGGTGGCTCTTGGCCAGATTGGTGGGATCTGCTTGAGCTGGGCCATACTCCTGGTCGGGACCCAATAGCCAGGGACAAGGCTGTCCTGAACCTGTGACATCTGCAGGGCACACACTAACGTGCTGAAGACACTTACTAGTTGACTGTCTTAGAGGGGAGGGGCCGGCCCATACCGCCCCTGCATGTGCCTCACAGATCAACAGCAAACTGGAGAGAGCAGCTATCCCCTAGACAGTATGCCTCAGAAAAACTGTAAGCAGTACAAAGAGATAGAGAGCCTTCACCTGTCTGAAAGAAACCAGAAACATGACAAGACAAAGAAACAACAAAAAGCCTACAACCACTAACCCAAGGGAATATAAGTCCAGGAGAGGTAAATACAGAGATCAAGGGCAGCAACATGCACTATCAGACACGGCCTCATTGGAAATAAATACTTCCGTGACCTCATTGACAAATTTAAATCTGAAATTCTAACTCAGGTGAAGCAAGATATAAGAAGATTAATAAAAGAAATGCTGGGCACTCCTCAAGAAGACACAAATGGAAGAATGGAGGAACCCAGAGAAAGGAGAGAAGCCTTTGATAAAGAATAAAAACAAAATCTAGAATACATGAAACAGATCCAAAGAGAATATCAGTAAACTAAAAACTCCATTGAAAGCTGGCAAAACTTCTTTCAAAAAATTTTTTTTTATTTAAAGAGAAACAAAAGCATGTAAAGGGTAAAGATAATACAGAATTTCAGAAAAAAGATAAACAATAAGAAATCACTAGTTGATAAATTACATATTGTCTTTTTAGAAATAGTTGTTCAAGTTACAAAATTAAAGCATACAAAGTAGATCGTCAAACAGTGAGAGTGTAAACCACTATGCATGCATGAATCTCTACATGTATTTCTATCCTTTCTGTATTAGAGGGAAAAACAAAACTTAGCAAGACAAAATAAAACAAATTCCTATAAAAACATGAAACCAAAAAGTCATATAAAATCATAGTACAAGGTGATCTACAATGATCACTGTGTTGTTTCTTGTTATCATCAATAGAATTGTCTACATCATCAGGCATAAATGAATATAGCAGTATAATTGAATATAGCAGTACATAACAATATTAGTAAAAATAAAACATTGTAGACAGTATAAAACTTCAAAAACAGGTAACAATCAAACCAGAGTGGATATTCTAGTGGATCTTGTCATCTTAAGTGCAGTTGCCTATACTCTCAGACTTGATACTATTAATCATAACAGCTTTGAATAAAATCTATCAATACAAAGCAGTGATCTAACAAACCAGATTTGATTACGATCAGTCATGGTAAAACTGTAGGTTTTACAGAGCTTTAGATTATGTTAATAGGAAATTAAAGATGCTCACCGTACTATATCCTGTTATTTTTGGGATTACTGTCTGTGCTCTCAAATCTAGTACAGGTAGAATGACTGTAACAGAATATAATACATCTAAGCAGAGTAGTGTGAGCAATGTGGGTTTTAAATCCTAGTGCACTATTAACAATATGGTGTATCAAGGCCATCTATGTTAAAGATTCTAGCCATCCTTCTCTGCCTGATTTCTGCTATGCTACTTTTCTGCCTGTTTCTCTAGTTTTCTCCTTCATTCTACTGCCTGCCCCACTCATTGACACCTTTCTGCCACTTTTCCTAAAGTCCTGTTATTTTTTTTCTCTCTCTCTAGAATGTCCTTCAGCAGTAGGGTTGGATTGGTGATCACAAACTCCCCCACTTCCTCTTTGTCATGGAAGCATCTTGTTTCTCCATTAATTTCTAGTGACAGTTTTGCAGGGTATATCAATCTGGGCTGGAGGTTATTTTCTTTCAGGGCTTGGAATTCTTCATTCCAAGCTCTTCTTGATCTGATGGTCTGTGTTGAGAAGTCAGCCACGATCCTGATGGGCTTACCTTTATAGGTAATCTGTTTCTTTTCTCTGAGGGCTTTTAATATTCTTTTTTTATATTGAATTTCTGGTATCTTGATTATTAAATGTCTGGGTGTAGATCTGTTTTGGTTGTAGGTGGCTGGAGTTCTGTATGCCTCACATAACCAAATGTCATTTTCTTTTCCCATGCTTGGGAAGTTTTCCTTAATTATTTCCTTGAGTAGCCTTTGTAATTCACCTGTATGTATTCCTGCTTCTTCGTTCACATTTCTTATTCTTAAATTATAGATTCTCTTGTCATCTTCTAGCCTTTGTATTGTTACTGCCTGTTTCCTTGTTATTTTTTAAGAGATCTTTCCTTTCATGATCACACATTGCAAACTTGTCTTCAAGTTTTGATAGTCTTTCTTTAGTTTCTTTTAAGGCATTTTGCCAGCTTTCAATGGAGTTTTTAACTTCCTGGTAGTTTCTTTGAATCTGCTTCATGTATTCTATATTTTCTTTATATTCTTTATTGAATGTTTCTCTCCTTTTTTGTGTGTTTCTCCCTTCTTCCATCTGTATCTTTCTAAGAGATGCTTCCTGAGAGCATTTCTTTTATTACTCTACTCATATTTTGCTTTACCCAATTTAATATTTCAGTTTTGAGCTCATCTACAAGGTTTTGAAGATATCTCTTAATGTCCATTGAAGCCATGTCTGACGTTGTGTGTTTGCCACCCTCAGTCTCCCTTGTTTTTCCCACTTCTGGATCAGTGCTCTCAGGGTTCTAGGCTGGGGGCCTCCTCCTGCCTCTCTCTCCTGTCATGGTCCTGGCTTCCTCCCCATAGGTTACAGTGCAGGTCCCAGCCCCCTTCCCTGTTGGTCACTTTTCCTCCAAAGCCTGGCAAAACTTCTTAACAGAAACTAAAGACAGACTTTCAAAACTTGAAGATAGATTAGCAATGAATGATCGTGAAAGGAAGGATCTCTTAAAAATAACAAGGAACCAGGAAGTAATGATACAAAGGCTAGAAGATGACAAGAGGATTTATAACCTAAGAATAAAACATGTGAACGAAGAAGCAGGGACAAATACAAATGAAATAAAAAGGCTATTCACAGAAATAATTAGGGAAAACTTCCCAAGCATAGGAAACAGAAGTTATGTTTAGATACATGAGATGTACAGAACTCCAGCTAGCTACAACCAAAACAGATCTACACCCAGACATATAATAATCAAGATATCAGGAATCCATCACAAGAACAGAATATTAAAAGCAGTGAGAGAAAAGAAACAGATTACCTTAAAGGAAAACTCATCAAAATCACGGCACACTTCTCGACACAAACTATCAAATGAAGAAGAGCTTGAAGAGAAATATTCCAAGCCCTGAAAGAAATAACCTCCAACCCAGATTGATGTACCCTGAAAAACTATCTCTCAAAATTAATGGAGACACAAGATATTTCCATGGCAAAGAGGAACTGGGAGAGTTTGTGACCACCAACCCAACCCTGCAAAGAATACTGAAGGACATTCTAGAGAGAGAGAAGAAAATCACCAGGATTCCAGGGATAATGGCAGAAAGACCTCAATATGATTATTTCTATCTTCCTAGATTGACTTTGCTATTTGATCATGTATTTTTATTTACATATTTTCATAATGGATATTGGTTTATTTATTTTTCTTGTGATGTGTTTGCCAGGTTTTGGTGTTGAGGAACTAATACTGGTCTTACAAAATGAGTTGGGAAGGGATTGATTCCCCCTTTATATTTATTTATTTTTTTCAGAAAAGTTTGTGAAGATTGACATTAACTTTTCTCTGAATATCTGGTAGAATTCACTGGTGAGGCCATCTGAGCCTGAGTTTTTCTTTGTCAGAGTTTTTTAAATTACTAATTTGACCACTACTCAGGATTTGCCTAGTCAGATTTTCTATTTCTTCTGACGCCAGTTTTAGTAATTTGTGTCTTTTTAGAGAAGCATCCATTTCATCTAAGGTATCTGACTTGTTAGTATGTTGTTGTTCATAGTAAATCCTTACTCTCTTTATCTCTTTTAATGTTGGTTGTAATGTCCCCGCTTTTCATTCCTGATTTATTGCATTTTCTCTCTTATTTTCTTGGTCAAGAAACCTAAAATTTGTTAATTTTGTTGATCTTTATCAGAGAACCAATTTTTTGTTCCCTAATTTTCTCTATTTTTTTTCCAATTTATTCCCTGCCTGGTCTTTTTTATGTACTCCCTTCTGCTTGCTTCAGATTGTCTTTGCTCACCTTAGTTTTAGTTTTTTGAGACATGTATTTTATCAGTTTAGTGGCTGGGACCTAAAAGTCAGAGTCAATGTAAATAGTAGGAATGACCCTTTTACTCATAAAAAATTGTGATTAATTGAGGAACACAAGATATCTAAATCAATATATCAGAAGTACTACTCTGTGCACACGTGTGTGCATATATGTACAGGTAATAGGTCTGGGCAATACAAAGATGTATAATGAATGTCTACAAAGAACCCCACCACAATCCTTTAGTTACTATTCTAGCTCTACTCTCACCAGCTATATGGCCCTTCCACTGCCTCCCTGAGCCTCAGGTTTCTCATTTTACATCTAAGTAGTTTCCTTAAACTGAGTGTCTTTCCTCAGTTCTAATGTTCTCTACATTGTCATAATATAGGTACGGGACATAGAGTTTATTAGGGTAGATAATATCAACACTAACGAAGATAAAGAGCAACCAAAAGCATCAAATGCTGACAGGCAAATGGCTGGGACTAAAACTGTCACAAGCATTACATAATACCAGGAAGCATCACCCTAGAGCAGGGATGGTGAATCTTTTAGAGCTTTCAATGATGCAAACAGCCCGCTGCAGCACGCATGCCATATGCTCACCACCACCACCCTAAACTCTCTTTTCCCGCCTGTGAAACACAAAATGCTGAGACTTGTAACACTTGACACTACCCCAGGGAGATGTTTTGACAATGAGATAAAAAACAAAATGACACCAAGAGGCATTAAGCAACCAGAAGCTGTATTTCCTGATAATGTAAAGCACAGCTCTTACTAATGATGATGATGATGATGATGATGAAACAATACGGTTGGGATCCCTCCTACTTCTGAAGCCTTCATCATAAGTGCTATTTTCCCCATAGGAGTGACTTCTTCATGATCCTGACATTTTACCAGCAGAGATTCTTCTCTCACTTCTTCCCAAACGTCCTCCTTTACTCTTTTAGTTGCTGGACAAATGACCTTGGCGATGAAACAAAGCCTACATCTGCTTTCCTGGCTAAACATCCTATCATGTGTATAATCAAGAGCTGATGCAGGGATTGCAGAGTGCACATTAGATTGCACTTAAGCACCTGGGACCTTGCTTAAGTGCCTGGGACACTGCTTACTGAGAAATCCTTAGACACTGCCCTTGGTGCACTGGCCATTGAGAAAGCTTCCCACCTAATCTTTAATCCTCTTCTCTTTCTCTCAATTTCCTTCCACATAATTTAGGGAGTAACTGTTGCTTGACAAACATCACTGTTTGACAAACGACTGAAAGCTGTGTCCTCATGGCCCATGCTTCTCCTCCTACTTTTTGGAATAGGACATGGTAGATGATTTACCTACTCCAGGTGTCAGAAGCTTTTTCTGTAACAGGACAGGTAGTAAATATTTCAAACTTTGCAGGTCATACAATCTCTGCTGCAACTATTCAACTCTGCTGTTAAAGAGACACTCATGATGGACAATAGATAAAGGAACAAACATGGTTACGTTCTAGTAATATTTTATCTACAAAACCAGGAAGTGATGTAAGTTTGGCCAGTAGGACACATTGTGCTGATCCCTGGCCTGAATGATGGAGAATCACCATGATTCTGATCTGGAGGTGACCACAGGACTCATCGAGTCAACTTCTTAATTTGGCACATAGGGAGACTGAGACCCAGAGAGGCTATACATTTGCCCAAAGTTGCAAAGCTATAAAGGGAAGGAGCACAAGCCGAGCTAGAACCATGATTTTCTGAGTCCAAAATGAGTGGGGGTTTTTCTTTTCTTTTCTTTTTTTTTTTTAACCCACACTAAAGTATCACATTCAGACAAGGATTTTCATTTGCTGATTTTGAAAAATCGGAACGTGAGATAAAAATCCCTCCTTCAAAACTTTGGACTTTTGGGACATTCCACTTGCCTTCTCAGTTCTCCATCTCTCCAGAAGGCAGCCCTGGTCTTAGGATGAGAAGGGCTAAAGGGCACTGTGAAAGCTGTTCTACTCGGCTGATAGTATTACCTGCCTTGAGCTTTGTGATGATTTTTCTTTGGACTTCTCCTGTGATGACAGTGAACCTTGGGATGCCAATCAACTTGTCTAAAAATCTGCAAAACATGATGGTCCCTATCTTTACTACATTTCCCTGACACCCCAAGGATGGAGATGCACTGTCCAAATTCCCCTTCAAGGAAAAACATTACTACTCTCATTTGTGAGACTACTGTAGACAGAGAGCTTCTAGCTATTGCTCCTTCTGCCTTAGCTACAGAAATCTGCCTCACCTAAGGCTGCCCCCTTCCAGCTAGCCTAGTTTTTTTTTTCTTTTTTCAGATAACCCACATTTGATGACTGTTTTGACAAAGATAGAAAGCCTGTCTGTTTTGGTCTGTGCAGCCAGTTTTGATGGGTCCAGAGTTTCTCATCCTCATTGGCTAACTCTTATTAGGCCTACATTACAGCTCAGCTTCTCCTTCCATCTCATTCTGTGTCCTTTCCTTAAGGCAAATTTACAGTTCCCCTTTCATCCCTAGGGTACCCACCACATTGCTTTGCATAGGGCATCTTCTCAATAAATACATGGCATCCCACTTCTTAGACCAGCAGTAAATAGTGGGGGAGAAAGTGGGTTAGAATAGAAACATAAATTCCCCTATCATCTCATAGGGAAGATGATCAATACTAGAAGATAGAAAATAAATGTTAGTTTTCCTTAACTATGAAAAAATACTTGATCAAAATCAACTTAAAGGAGCAAAGATTTCTTTTGGCTCCAGTTTCATAGGTTTCGGTCTTGGTTGGCTGATTCCACTGCTTGGGGCCTGAGGGGAGGCAGAACACTGCGATGGAGGAGAGCTGCTTACCTCATGGCAGTCAGGAAGCAGAGAGCAGAACCACAGGGCCAGAGAGGAAAGAGTCAGACCTCATTGCCAAGGCCATGATTCACTCGTTTCGTTAGGCCTCCACTTCCTGTTTCTGTCATGTCTCAATAATGCCATCAAATTATGACTCCATCATGAAGTTAGAGCCCTTATGATTCAATCACTTCCTAAAGCCCATCCAGCAGCAAGCAAGGCTTCAATCCAAGCAGCCTTCTGAGGGGACCTTTTGAATCTCGACTACAGTATCATCTATTTTTGCCACATGGTTATTTCCCATTAAACATATCCAGCTCAACTTTATAGATTAAAAACAGCAATAGTTCAGAGGTTTGAGATTTTTCATTTCCTTTTAAATACGCTAAAAGACGCTTCTAACAATGGCATCTATCGATTAAAAAAAAGTCTGATTTTGGATTAACATGCAGCAATTATACGTGAATACAAGTCATGAAAAGTTATGTAGAAGCCAGACCCTGCCTTTTCTTTGTTCTCTCCCTGTGGATCCAATAGCTCCTATTTTAGGCATTTAGGTATTCTAGTTTCCCAACATGGTGAGTCTTAGCGTTAAAAACAAAACCTGCTGGTGTGTAGCAGCAGGTTGAGCTGGCTTCAAGACTGACTAAAGCATTTAAGTATATCAGTACTTTCTTCTCATTTAGTCAAAAAGAATCACTTAAGTCATCCATATTGACTGCAGAAAAATTTCTTAAACATTCAGAAAATGTAAGCCATTCAGAAAAAGTCTGTATTAACATTTGGTATGTCCAATTGTATGTGAGTGTGTATGTTTGTATGTGTGAATCAACTATAGCTTTGAATACTTCATTAGTTGGTAACACTTTTCATAACAATATACAGCTATGAAATTATTTTAAAATAAACTGTAAAGGACTTCTGTTCTAGAAAGTGAACTAGTCCTCACTGCTAAGAATGTTCTGTGCTCCAGGTTATCACTAGTACAAGCAGCAGTGCCACAGTACCCTTACATATTTACCTTTACATATAACCCTGACTGTTTCTTGAAGATTAATTCCTAGATGTAGGTTAGGTGGATCAAAGTATTTTTTCTTTCAGGTTAGTATAACCAGAATATTGAAAGAAACCCTTTTTTCTAGGTTGTAAACAACACTCTCTTGAGTGGGGTGATAAATATCTAAAAATTGAGTATGAGGTACTTTCATTAAAATCTTGGTTTAATTTATTAAAAATCCACAAAATATAAACAACCTTTAAGTCTTAGCTGGTAGTGAGCTAGGGTTAGCTGAGCTTCTTGGTTTCTTACTCCAGTGAAGCACGGTCCCTGTACCAGAAGCACCAGCATTGCCTGAACTAATTAAGAATGCAGGTTCTCAGGCTACACCTCAAATCTACTGAATTAACCTCTGAGGGTGGGGCCCAGTGGTATGGAGGTTCTGATTCCCAGGGATTCTAGATATGATTTGAGAACCACTGGCCTAGTGCATTCACTCTGACCTGTTCATCTACTCATCTGGTGTTGGGTGCAGCCTGCCTAGAGTTCTAGGCATTTTGGCTAGAGGTGTCAGCACTCCTACTAATCTAGAAGTTCCTTGATGTTCCTCTATGTACCTATAATGACTGTCAGGAAATGGTCAATTCATAATTAAGTGATTTGCACAGTAATGCAGCCTCATTCAAATTTCTAACTTTTTATATAAATCAAAATAATTTTAAATATGAATAAAAATTCCTTTACTGACCTAACCAGAGGAGGCCTCAAGAAGCAACTGGCCTGGTGTCGGTTACTGCCAGCAAGAAGAGGTCACAGGAAGAAGAACAGGACAGAGCAGGCAGTCTCCAAGGTTCAAATGGCCAGATTAAGTTGCTCACTTCCCGGGACCCACTAGCATCCACCATGCCCACACAGACCTGTCAATATCTCTGCTGCCTGCACTCAGAGGCACCCAGTGAACCTGTGTTCCTCCCGTCACTCCTAAGCTGAACAGTGTGGAATCCCAGTCTCAGATGTGCACTGAGCTAGGTGGATCCAGGGCCAAGGTTTCTGATTCTGCATCCAAGTCCACCACCAGCTTCCACTACTTGTGGTCCATTATGAAGGCGTGACGGAGCGACAGGCTCACCTCTTTCGCTAGAGTTATCAAGCCTGACAGTCATGATGTGAAGCACACGCTCCCTCCACAGTCAGCAGTACAGAAAGTAAATAAAAAGAATCACTGCACATCATCTACTCCTGAGCTTTTGTGGAAACCAAAAGAGGAGAGGTTACCATGAGACCATGCAAGAGCCATCGTTCCAGCCTACCTTCTCTAGGTGATTTCAAGTTCTAACCTTCTAAGAAGAAAGTTCACTACTAGATATTCATTATTTTGGGCCTTATGTTCTTCTCTACCCATGACCTAAGAAAGCAGCTTATTTATTTGGGGGGGGGGGAGAGAAATTAACTACCTAGATAATTCACGTCATATTCCCAAGCCTGAAGTTTCAGGCAAATAATACCAAATAGAACCACTACCCATTCCTGAGCAAGGGCTGCCTTGTTATTCTTGTCTGTTGTCCTGCTCAGGTTCCCCCTTCTACCAACAGGCCCTTCATTCTCAGTTCCTGTGGCTAAATCTACCCTTGTGCCAGGAGCAGTCTCTGATGCTCTCTGATCCTTGCTGTTAAGAAGGAAGATTAACAATATTGTGGTAGAGATATACTTATATTAGGAAGTCTTCTCACCATCTCCTAGTTGCCACCATGCATCTATCAATAACTGACCTGTAGCAGCTTCTCAGTAAACTAACACTAACTTTGAAAATGTTATATTTTTTCAGGTTTAAAAGAGGCTTAGAAACTTAAATTTCTATGAGACAAAAAAATAAAGGATCATGTCAAATAGATATTGTGTGGCCACATCAAAATACCTAAGAGGTTTATATTCAAAATATCCCTCCTTTTGCAGAGTTTCAATGTGTCAGCAACTAAAGGTATAATACTATGCTGAAATAATTCCAATTACTATAAGAAATTCTTTTCTGCCAAGGGGAAAAAACATAAAAGTGCAAAGTTAAGTGGCTGTCAATTATTCCCACACTTAACAGCTCACAGTTTGATGAGCTTAAGCAAAGGAGTGTCTACAGGATTCAAAAGCCCTAATGCCTTTCCTGGTTTGTATCAGTGATACTGTTTAACAGATATCAGCTATGAGGGGGAAATTTCCAAAAGTCCAAATAGACCAGATAATGTAGACACATGAAAGGAAACTTAATGGGCAGCGAAGTTTTGGAGCATTATGGAAATTTTAATTATTTCTGCCCAACATCCAGTTTGGATGCCATACTTTAGTATAACAACTATATATGATATAAAAAGGATTTACTAAATAGATGCACGGTGACTGTTGGCAGCATCATGGGTGGGAGAATGCAGAATGGCCTTCTACCCCTAGCGAGTCAGAGGAGCCAGCTGAGAGTCAAAGGCCTGGAAATCACTTCAGAGTCCAGTGCAAGTCCACATGGGAAAGCCAGTAGGTCTTCTTTGGAAAATGAAGGCACTGGAGTTGAACATCCAAGGTGATGGAAAGACCAGAGCTCCTCTAAAGGGAAGACTTTCTTCTTCTTTCCCTTTTTATTCTATCCAGGTTGCAAGTCTGTCTGTTGTCACCTACACCTGGGATAGTCTTCCCTCCTCAGTCTTCAGTCTATTTATCAGTCATCCATAGAGACCCAGAACTATGCTCCATTAATCCACTAGCCATTTCTTAATCTCTTCAAGTTGATATCACAACTATCACAGATACACAAATTCCTTATATAAATATTATTTACCAAGGACATATATTAGTCTGCTGCTGACTTTCCTGTAGAGTATGGTTCATTTTCCAAACACTAAAAAATGTTGAATTTCATGTGCTGCTTTGACTCAAAATGTAGTTACTAGGGAATATGCAGATAGAATTTTTCTTTCTAAGAGGTTCAATAAAAATAAAGCAGAGGTCATCTTCTATCTTTCTTGCCTGAGTAGTGATATGCCTGGATAGTTACTGTGAGTGACAGCTGATATTTGTGACATGATAGCTCTTTGGCAGTTTCCATGTCAAGTCACTCCTTGTTAGTTGGTAAAAGTGAACTTTACTGACCATGCTGGAAAAAAAAGCAGTATCCTAACCCTCCAGTGAAGCGTCAGACTCCTAACATAGCACACAGGCTCTCTTGGCCTTGGACTCTACATCCAGGTATGTCAACCCCTTCCTCACTCCTTCTATCCCAGCATCACCAAATTTCCTAAGAATCCTATGAATATACTTAGTTGTTTCACACCACTGAGTGTTCACACTACTGATTAGAGAACACTGCTTCTTCCTGATTACTTGGCAACCCTGCATCTATATTTTCATTATTTGTTAAATGATTATTGAAAAATACTCTGTACCATGCTATGCATTAGTCTTAGAGAGAACTACCATGAACATGGCCTTGGCCTGCACTCACAGACACAGGGATTCCAAAGCTCCTGTTCCCAGGAGAAACCCTCCCTGAGCCGTGCCCCATGTAATGACTTGCCCTCCCCCTCTGACACCCACCACTTACCTGTTCACGATGTGTGGTGTCCTTATCACACGGCCTGTCACTGTCTACCCTCCTGACCAAACTGGAAACTCATTAGGAAAGAGATTTGGTTTTCTTCCTCACTCTATCAATGGCATCTAGGTTATCATTACAACTTTTATCAACATTTGTAGGAAAGTAAGGAAAGGATACAGAATACACATTCCAAATATGAAAATTTGACGCCTAGCAGGATTTGATAAAATTTCCACTGCCTACCTTCTTGGCTATTTTCTCATTCCCTGTCTTTCCTATCTGTTTGACTTTCTTTCCTGCCTATCTCTCCTAATTCTGCTAGTAATCAGCCCATATGTGGTTTGTGACTATTCTGGCTTGTAACATCCAATCTTTATCCCAGTGCTACATGCAGTTCCCTGAGCCTGCCTGACTTCCCCAGATATCTGATGTGGAGCTTGGGCTCCAGAAGAAACACAATACAAGATCCAAAGAAACCCAGTACCCTTCATGCTCAAGGCCATCTGAGCACACACTGACAGCGCACACAGAGAAAACAACCTAGAAACAAACTGTTTCATTTTCGCTTCTAGATCAGTTTTCTATAATTTTAAGAAAGCATTTTTAAAAACTTTTATACTTTGTTTGAATTATAATTAGGGTATGCTTAACAGTAAGTTCAGAGTTTAATTACCTTAAAGTTATCTTCATCAATGTGGAATCTGGACCTAAAGCATCAGCATCACATGTGAAACTATTAGAAATACAAATTCCTAGCTACAATCAGACTTGTGTGCTAAGTCCTTTAAATTATCCCAGTACATGCTCAAGTGTGAGAATCGCTAATCGAATGGTGATGCTACAGAGGAGATTGACACACTGAATCTGGAATGCAGAAGGGCAACTTCTAACTTAGGATGCACTGAATCTATACAAATGATAACTCATTTCTCCAGGCCACCCAACTATAATACTAGAAGGGAAGACATCATTGTTCCTGGTTTAATAAAAATAAAACAATCTGGGCTCTATTGTGGGTTCAAACCATTTCAATCCATATTTTCAGAGTTGCAGATTTAAAACTTGCTCAGTTAAATTTCAAAATGTTTTGGCTTTTGATGATGACAGTATGCCATATTTTTTTGGATGATGACAGTATGCCATATTTTTTTTGATGATGACAGTACACCATATTTTTTTTTAATCTGGAGGTGTGGTATGCAAAAGGCTCTGGGTCCAATCCCCAGCCTCGAAAAAAAATATTATACTTCTTACTTTTTCCATCCAGGGGTAAAAAGAGTATTCTACCAACATGGCATACATGGTATAAATCTTTAAACAATAGTGCTAGCCTTGCTGATACTGTTAAAACTGGTATCCAACTTTGGTAATTAAAAAATTAAGACTGCTAACGTACTTTTCACAGTAGTTTATTTACTGCCCTTTTAGAATGAGTCATTTCCTGTATTTGCTTGCTGCTTTACACATCCCCATTGCACCTCAGTATATAAAATAATGTTTAAAAATTACATTGAATATGTTTGAGCTGTTAAAAAAGGCAGTTTGCATTTTAATCTATGCATTTTTGGAAGTTTTGGAGAAGTAATCTTATTCCTTGATTACAAAGGAAATGATGTAAAAGCTAGGAACTGCACCTGTGCACCTCTGTGTATATGAGTAAAGCCATTTCAATTTCACAGAGGTTCCAGTTTTCAATGACAAGGCTTAGATTATGTCATATTTAAATTTAAACTGGTCCTGTTAACACTGATATATGTGACATACATTAAGGACCACGGTATTAGTAAGCTCTGTTATTGTAGCCAGTGAGCCTCCCAGCACTACAGTCAAGTAAAACAGACGTTATTATCTGAGTAATCCTAGACTCATTCCCTATAGGACCACAAGAGCAGATTATCTTCATGGTTTCTATGTAATTAGGAGAAGTGCTTGGCATCCTGAAAATAGCATCATTCTGTGAACTTCCTCCCCAGACAGATAGTTCAAAAGCATGAGCTCCCATCATCTCAGTGCCTGGAGTCATTATCCCAGGACCTCTTCCATTTGAACGTGGTATTAGGCTCCACTGAGATGTTAGTACAGAGTTCACTGCGCTCATGGGAAGCGGTAGAGGGTGGCGGGGTTTCCTGTTTGTGCAGCTGTAAACAGCTTTTTAGATTTTACATGGATCCAGTGCTGAGATGTCCTACTTATCATCCTCCCTAATACCAGAGCACAGGAAGAGCAGGGACTTCCCAAAGCATTTTGCTTTGATGAACTTATTTACAATCTTGCAATTGGACAATCTGGAAAGAAGCTATTTTTAACTTCAGAGTACACGTAATTTTTAGATTTACAATTTAGCTTCCTTATTTAATAATTTAGGTTTATTATGATCTCAATAATCAAGGTGACCAAAAGTCTTAATCTAGCCTTGATAGTAAACTCTTACTAAAGTGATGGGAAACAGGAGGAGGCTCTTCGATCATCAGTGCTGGGTGATGGTGATGGCTTTAATTGCACATATTCATGCTGTGAATATAAATTAGTATATCTGTTATAGGGAACACTACGGAAGTGCTTCAAAAAACTAAAACTAGAACTATCATATAACCCAGCCATTCTGCTACTGCTTGAATCTAAAATGTCTCCCAAAAGCTATGTGCTAGTCCCAACACAGCAGTGTTCAGAAACGGAGGCCTTTGGAATGATTGGATCATGAGGATTCTAATCCTAACAGTGGAGTCATCCATTGATGGGCTTATAAATTGATGGCACTTTTGGGAGATGATGAAAACTCAGGCAGCAGGATCTAATTGAAGGGGTAGGTCATAAGAGCATGAACTTGGAGACTATATCTTGTACTTAGCCCTTCCTCTGTTTCTCCCCCTCTTCCTCTTCTCTTTCTTTTCTAGTTGCCATGAGGTAAACAGTTTCTTCCTCTACAGGCTCCCACCACCATGATATCCTCCCTTACCTCAGGCCCAGAGTGATGGAGCTGGTAACCATGGACTGCACCTCTGAAACTATAAGTCAAAATAACTTCCTTTCATCCTCTAAGTTTTCTCAGGTATCTTGTTATAGCAATGGAAGGTTAATACATATCCCATTTCTGGGTATATATCCAAAGGGAAAAAGATCACCACATTAAAGAGATGTCTGTATTCTCAAGTTTATTCCAATGCTCATTTTTAAAACTGGACTTATAATCTAAGAATTTATGCACATAATAAATTTTAAAGTCAAGGCTAACAATTTGAAAAGGAAAAGAGTTCTCTGCCTCATTTTCAAGTTCTATTTCCCAAATCAACCATATTCAACTTCTCAAATTTTCTTTTTGCATTTACCTTTGCTTTTTTATGTCACATGTCTATACAACTACTTTTTAATTTTCTATTATGAACTTCCTCCTATGGGTGGAGAATTTTTGTTGTTTCCTGTCTGTTATATCTCTATCTCTGCCTCTGTATCTCTCTCATCTTTCCACCATCCATCATTCTAATATAATTGCATAGCATTTTTTAAATAACTCAATGTTTATAACATCACCATGTAAATAATTTACACAGAAAAGCCCTTATTATTCAGAACATATTTTCTAAGTTACTGATTTTTCAGAACTTAATAAATGCCTTGGAATTTTTACATTTCTTAGTTTCCTGGCTACTTCTAAGTCATCCCTAAATTCTCCAAACATACTGAAAACTCCTTTCATTATGGTCAAATCCTGTAGGTCATCCATTAATCCCGTTCCTTCGTAGGAGAGGGCCATTCAGCTGTGGAGCTTTCTGACCATTCCAGTCTGAATGGCTTGTTGTTTTTTAATCCTAACCCCCCTTTTCTATCATGCTGGGTATCCCCATCAGCTCTCTCTTCTGTCAGAATCAACAACACTGGAAGTTCAAGCCTTTGTGTCTTTCTTGATTTACTCCTACCCTTCGCTGGAGTTTAATCTTTGGTAACTTCTAAGAAAAACCATGCAAGGCAGATGTCTTTCAAACCTCTTTCTTGTGACTGACAATATCTTCATTTCTCTCTTATACTTTACTGGTAATTTTGCAATGGCAAGCAGAAACACCAAAACAAAACCCACAGTTAGGAGGCAAATTTATTTATGTTGATGAACACTGATTGGGATCACTCCCAAAATATCAGGCCCCAATGTATAGGGCTTATATTGGATAAGCAAGCAGGAATTTCAGAGGCAGAATAGCTTGTCAATTAGGGGTTGTTTGCACTATGTGCATCATAGTGACCAACTATGCATCACAGTGACCAGATATTTCTAAGAGAAGCAACTGGATCTAGAATAGGAACTATTATTACCTGGGCAACTAACAAACCGAAGTGTATTGGCTGGGGTGGGAGAAATATTTCTGCTATGGTTTGGTAGATTTAAAAAATCTAACTATCAGCATTGTTGAAAATATCACATCATTCCTATTCCTAGCACTTTATAAATGATGTTTTATTCTCTGTAAATGTTTTTATCATTTCTTTGATCAATTTTTTTCCCTCATCTTCCCTGGAATTCTGTAAGTTAAATGCTAGATCACCTAGATTAATCATTTTGGTTTTTCATTATTTTTATAGAGATTTTCCTGGGCTTTATTTCTCAAATTTTCTATTAATTTTTTACTTTTGATATTAGAAGTGTAATTTCAAGTGTTCTTTCTTATTTTCTATGGAGGTAATATTTTCTTAGATATCTTTTAAGATTTTAACAAATTCTTAAAATTTCCTTACATTGCTTCCAGAGTCTTTTCAGTGTTTATGTTTGATAGATCTCTGATTCTGTGTCTCTGTCTTGGTCTTACTCTCCCCCTACCCCAGTAGATACCCTCAGGCCTCAGACATGGCCAGCCATCCAGTGATACATTCATATCTAAGTGTATGATATTAAACACCAGTTTAAGCTTTCCATGGATCCAGAGATTGTCTACTGGTAGAGCCACCCCAGAAGTTTGATTGAAGTATCAGTGTCTGTAGGATTCTTGGGATGACAAATGATCTTAAAAAGATATCTTCTAATGGGATCCATGTTAGCAGAGGGAAAAGGACCTAGGATCCTTCTTCATACTTTTAACCAATCCTATTTTCATCTTCACTCACATCCTGCCATCAGAAGTAGCTGGGGCTTCTAAATCCCGAGCCTTTCTGACACGCTGTGGGTTTACCCACCCTGCTTCTTTCCCAAATTTATCTTAGGCACTCAGCTTTCAAGTTTGTTGTCTGTCTCTCATCCAGCTGCTTTCTGTCTTCTTTTCTTTTTTTTTTTTTAACTATAATACTTTGGGGGTGTGCCCTGCAGAAATTAAAAGCACTAGGAAGAATGGCCCATAGATTGGCTGAAGAGAGAGGCTACCTGAGAAGAGGGGAGCACAAAAGGAACCAGGTGCAGACTCCGGGCAGAGGGAATGCCACCTGGGCTGACACCCGGGCAGCAGGGGAGGGAGCGCGACAGGTGGGATGGAGGCATCTGGCTAAGGGAACAAGGTTGAACTCAGCTTCAGAGCTCTTTGGCCTCCTCCTCCTCCTCCTTCTCATTTGCCTTTTTCTGCTTCTGCCACATGATCCTTGAGTTGCTCTGCTTACAGGAAGCAGCAGAAAGTAACCAGAAAGTCATCTCATGTTTTCTCTTAACTGAGTCACTCTGCTTTTTTATATTCTACTGACCGATGAGCCCTGCGGGTCATGGCTCCAGCCTGCCTACATGGTGACCCCTCTTTCTGTCTGATGTTATAGACCTCTTTTCTCTCTTCTGAAATTCACTGACAGCTTTCTTCTATTCCTTTTCCTCTAGGTTTATCTGAGCTTTATCTCTTTACCATTCTTTTAGTATGACTCCAGGTAGAGATAAATGTGTATGATCAGTCCATATTTCTAATGTGCATTTCTATAAATCATACAGGCTAGAAGGCAATTTGGATGTAATGTACCAATGCTAGTGCTATCCACTTTTTTGTCGTGTAATTATCTTTTTCAAGATATAATTATCTATAGAAATCCAATTTATAAAACAGGTAAATGTGAAGACAATTTTGAGTTTGACTGGAAAAGGAAAAAGATCTGCATGTAACTTCTTCAGAAAACATTTTTTAAAAAAATTTTAAGGGTCTTTCTATGTCAGATACAGTATTAGACTAGAAAAACAGACATAAAGAGAAAACATAAAGCTTCTCACCCATGCTGCTCAGTATATACCTCCTTGCCCAGTCCTGCAGCTGCCTAGGGATCCTACTTAGAGAATAACTGACTTAATTTGATATCCGCAGGGAGGAAGTAACTTGGTCAAAGAAATCCTTCTGAGTCTTCCAGACCATCCTTAGGAGTTAAGAGTACTATACTTCATGAACATTACTATGTGCAATTAAACTGATGACAGGTCAAGAGGAAAATTAGTTATGTTATGACCATTTTTCAGACAAGAATGTGGCATAAGCTAGAAAAAGACTATCTGTTGTGCATAAAGCTTCTTATAGCAGTAACTAACCACAAAAAAAATATTGCTCTTTATTACTCTTGCTTTCTTTGAAGAAATTACTTTTTTTATGCAATTAAAATTTCCTTTAAAAAACTCAAAATCAAATGTAAAGGAAGAAAAATCTCATCCTTTTCTTCACCTAGGACTTTTAAGAACTGTTGTGTGAAAATTTACTGTCTAGTGCTAGAAGTTATCACATATTTTCAGATTTAAGAAAAAGAAGAAACTGAGAAATAGGGTTTTATCCTTGAAGCACAGCAATTTCATTTATAGAAACTGAAAATGTTTTTAAAAAATCAGCTTTGTTTTTCAGACTAAATCTCTTCCAATGACTGGCTGACCTTCAGAATGATGCCCATTTCAGCTTGACTGAATACAATCTGCTTCTAGAGGACCAGTTAGATGGAAGAGATCCCTCTCCAGGGACTGTAACCCTAATTCTATGCAATGGATCACAAGAATGGCTGAATTGCCACGGATTCCCCTTTGGAGACTGAAAGTCAGTGATAATAACAATAATAATAATAATAACCACAACAATAAAAATAAGAATAATAAACAAAATGCTTTGACTTTTTTGGCCCAAGAGCCAGACACTCAATCTCTATTGGCCTTTTTTCCTCACCCATAAAATGAAGAGGTTGAGCCAAATATCTATAAGATTATTCCCAAGTTTCTTGGATATTACAGTAAAATCAGTATGTATCACTACAGTTTAGAACCTGAAGAAACTTACCGAGAGAGGTACAACCCAGGACACTTTCCAAACACCCAGCCAAGGCTTCAATATCACTGTCCTGTCAAAAGAGGAACATTTACTTTCTGTATGGTAGAAGAATATTTAAAGACACAGAAACACAGTCATGCTATACTTAAGCAAAACCAAAAACACCACAAAAATATATTTTCAAAACTTAGGCAAAACCAAAAACACCACAAAAATATATTTTCAAAATTATTTTATAACTTTTAAAAGAATAACAGTTCCTCCTTTTCTATTTTTCTCTCTCCATATCAATAGCTATCACTGTTAAGAACATATTACAAGTTACGAGTTTCAACAGTAGTTTTGACCAAAAAGTGAGATTATGAGTGATCTGTATGTTCTCTTTTGTGTGCATCTTTTTAAAACTTTCCACAGTAAACAAATTGGCTATGGGAAATTTGTAAAAATTGTAAATGCTATGAGAGTGAGAAAGAGGTTTTATTTAATCAATAATTTACCCCATGTATCAGGAATTAGGTGAAGGTTTGTTTGGGAAGCATACCTACCACTTCTTTGAAAATGAATGGCTTAAAGGAGTCATAAATTTAAGAATTATACTTCTTTCATCTAACTTATCCCTCCATAAGAGTCAGACATCCTCTGTGAGAGCTGAGGAATCCCAGAACTGTATTAGATGACATATGTCATCTTCAGTGCAAAGTAAATATCCATCCTCTAACTAGGAGACTGGAAATAATCTAAAATGTATCTTAATGATCTAGGAAAGTAAAACCTCTTATTTTCATGTTTATAGTTATCCTGAGAGAAATGAATAGCTAATGGCTCATTTCAAATCAAGCAACAGACTTCACAGTGATTTCTGTTGCTTTTAGAAAATTGTACAACAGTGTAGTAGACTACATTAACGTACATAAATGTGTTGGATTTTACTTTATAACATCTGGTGAGGCCTGAGCAGTTACTTTTTATGTGTGGTAAAACCCAACATCATCTAGGAAAGGCAATGGATGCAGAACGTGTGCCTGTTAATGCTGGTCAATGAGGCTGAACCACTAAACCTTGGTGCCTAGCCCAGGAACAGATATCAGGCATAGAAACAGGAGGTGGCAGAAACAGAGCCTTTCCTTCATCTGTGCACTTGTGTTCTACAGACGTCTAAGTTTGGATCAGAGAGGAGCTCAGCAGAGAGGTGTCCTCTGCCAGAAGCAACAGTGCATATGCAGATGAGGACACCGGCCAGGGGAGTCCAGGTTCTAAGCCCAGCTTCTCCATTTTCATGGCCTGAGCCAGCGACATGACTTTCTAGGTCTTAGCTTTTACATTTGTCAAAACTAGGGGGTTGTCTTAGTTCATATAATCTTTTCTAACAGAATGTTATAGACTGGGTGGCTTAGAGAAAACAGGAATATATTTCTCATAATCTAGAGGCTGACAAGTCCAAGATTAAGGCACCAGCAGACTTGCCTAGAGCCAGTTTCCTTGTTTAGAGATGATACTTCCTTGTGTCCTCACATGGTAGAAGAGAGCTTCACTTGGGCTGTTTTATAAAGATAATAATCTACTCCTGAAGACTGACTCCTCCCAGAAGGTTTCAGAACCTTGTGCTACCAAGGTGTGATTACAGTAGAGCATATGAGAAACATGCAGACCACAGCAGGAGCGGACTCATATGATATTAAGGAGGCTTTTAGTTCTAAAATCCTGCTGCCCTGGCTAAAGAGGTAAATGGACAATAGTGATGGAATTACTTCCAAGTGTGTCTAAACGGTGGCTCCCATGCATGACTGCCTAGCCATTCTTCACAAAAAGAGGTACAGTCTCTTTCCCTGTCTCCTAAACTGACTGGGAAACTTGTTTTGGCCCATAAATATGTGGCATAAGTGATGCTGTGTGACTTCTCCAAGCAGTCTTTGAGAAGACACACAGCTTCCATTTTCACTCCCTTGGTAGCCAACAACCATGGACAGAAGTCCAGGCTAACCTATTGGAGAGACCAGATGGTGAAAGGTCCTGAAGCATGAGAAGTCCAAGAGGAAAACAGGAGTCTGGGGCATCAACAGCTGCCCAGCTGTAAGATGTGTAGGCCAGATGCCTTATGCTATTCATCTCCCAATATAATCGCCATGCGACAGTGAGGCCATCTTGGCCCCCAAGCTAAGCTCCCAGTTGAAAGAAATCATAGGAGTGACTTTAAGCACTATCACATGGAGCAGAAGACAACCCACAGAATCATAGAAAATAGCACATCATTGTCTTAATTTATTAAGTTTTAGGGTAATTTTTACACACCCAGAAAGGTAACCTGACACTAACCAAACTAAAGCTATGTATCAAGCTTTTTCTGTTTTTTATGTCCCTGAACCTACCATAGGTTCATGAAAAGTGCTAAATGTACAATTGTACACCTCTCTTCCAGCTTCTGCAGTTTGCAAGAAAGCAAAACTGAAAAGTGGCATCCAGTCTTTGGGCAGCAGTCTACCTCCAGCTAGACAGTGGGGCTTTCCACCTTCTCAATGCATAATTAATTCCTAGGAAAGGAGAGGGGAAAGCATACTACATTATTCTGCGGTCTCAACCATATCAGTTAATCCCCCAAACCGAGTTTTCTCAATTGCAAACTAAGGAAAATCATATTCTTTACCTCATACAGGGCACTTAGGAGAAGCAAATGGAAAAAAAAATTACTAAACCTTTAATCTCACGTATGGCTCACTGGAAGTGAGTTGGGTAGGATGGGATAAGATGAGAGTGGGACAGACACAGACTGGTAAAGATTCCCGGACACAGAGCCTGCCACAGAACACGAAGTCTCAGTAAGTGCTGAAGTTGAATCAATACAATAGAAAGAGTAAGTTTCAGGGACTGGGCTGTAGAAAGCATGTGGATGGCTCCAACATCATTTGTATCTGCCTAATTCAAAGGTTAAGGGACACTGTGCAGGATATGGGGAGAGCAGAAATAGTCCTAATACTACTGAATAAATGGATGATTGAAGAATATGAACTTATTAAGGTCTCAACATGTGTTACTATTATATCAACACATACATTAAATCATTTAAAGTCTGTGAGGTAATATTATTTTTCTCCCCCATTTAACAGTTAAGAAAATTAAGGCATAAACAGCTTCCATAACATGACCAAGGGTGCATAACTAGTAAGAGATGAAAGAGACAGTTATATCTCCAGAGCCTGATCTCTTCTTAGTCACTAAGTTACATATACATAAGGGAAAATGCCAAGCTCTTAACTCAGAGAAGCTCACAATATTGTTGAGAAACCAGAATACAAACTTCTAATGTGGCCAGGGGACAAAGCTCCTTAGGAAAGCCTGGTGAAGAGGAATGGGTTCTTCAATAGGGACTTCCAAGCTCAGGTTCCTAAGAGTGGTTCAGGGGAACATCAGTTCTGCGGCTAAGCATAGCTTTGTCAGGAGGCACTCACGCAGTGGACCAAGCACATGGTATTACAAGTGAGAGGGCACTTTGACCCCTGTGGGCTTCCCTTCCTGTCCCTGTGGACCACGGATCCAAAGGTCATGGACAGTGACTGAGCTGCATTGATATTCCCAGTAAGGGGCAAGTCATTTTCTATCTCCAAACTGCAAGTGGTGGTATAAAGACTAAAACTGCCAAGTGTACCTATTTAAAACTTGTTGACATTTTGAAACAATTTTAGATTTGTAGAAAAGTTGCGAAGACACCCCAAAAATTCCGATATACCCTTCGTTCTGATGTCAATGTTTTAAATGTTTACTTTATCATTTTCCCACCTGTTTACAAGAGGGTTTCTCCACTTGGCTCGACTAACATTTGAGACCATAGCATCCTAATACATTGTAGTTTGTTTAGTAGCATCAGTGACCTCAAAACGCTATATGAAAGAGGGTCTTTTCCATCACACTGCCTCAGCACCTGAGTTGGCAAAACCAAAAATGTCAGTGGTATGTCACCGGCATACCACTGCCAAATCTCCCATGGTGGGCAAAATATCTCCTGATTGAGACAAAATTATCTATCTATTGATCAATGGGCCGACTGGTCTACCTAGCTATCTATCCATCTATCTATCTAACTATCATGTATTTTTCTACTGGTCAACTCTGGAAGAATTTGAGGATCAACACAAATGAAATTAATGGTTATAAACTTTAGAATAGAATATATGCCAACTTTACCTTTTACAATTAAGATAAAACTATTTTTAAAAAGAGACAGTTCGTAACAAAGATCAGAATCTACATTTTTTTTAAAAGGCAAACAACTCACTTCTGGTCTTTCCAAAATTATTATTTATTTGAACATAAGTGACCCCAACAGAAGACACCCACCATATGGAAGTGAATGGCAAGTCTTTCTAAGGATATCCCCTGATACTTTGCCCTATATGTGCTTTAGCAGAGATCTCATCACAGAAAACTTCTATAATGAACATATTATAAGTGGTGCAATGTGGAGATTATAACTTTGCTTAAAACTTTTACATTTCCTTATTGTCTCAAAATTTGTCCTTATTTGTCTCAAAATTGAATTTTTCTGGAGCTAAGAAAGAGCTATGATATCTGAAGTCTTCTCTTCTTTTAAACAATATCTATATTTTAAACAGTATCTATATACAGATATTTAAAATAACATTTGCTCCAAATATGCATTTATTTTTGGAAAATGGAAGACATAGGAAATCATCAAAGAAAATAAATATTATCCCAAACACCACACACACACACACACACACACACACACAGAGTCTTTTCTATATGATCTGTTCTTTAGATGTTTTAGATTTTAGACATATATATGTATGTATGGTCTATCTTTTAGATATCTGAGATATACTACATACGTATAATATATATATATATATATATATATATATATATATACCAATAAAACATACACACGTATATTTTGTTTGGATTTGTAAAACTCTAAAGCATAATTTTAATAGCTGAAAAATATTGCATGACAAAATTATATTGCACGTGTTTCTCTATAACCCGATGTTCAGGCAGCTTAGTTGCTTCCATTTTATTGTTATGACGACCTTTACAGATCTTTACTTCATGCTATAGATATAGAATTACCGAGTCAATGAGCTTAAACATTTAGAAAACCTCCTCTTATTCTGTCATGCCCTTTGCTCCACACTCTCACCAACCCCAAGAAGTGTATTCTGTCCACAATAAACTACAATGCCTACTTTTTTTTACCTTCATCTATACTAAAATTTGTTTTATTTCAAGGAAAGATACAACAGATCCATTAAATCCAAGATTAATATAAGGCTGATGCAGTAGCACTCTGAGTATTTGTACTTCACAGGGGATATAACTCCTATCAGAGGATTAATTTCTAACAGCAGAAGTTTAGGCAGCAACAAGCAGGCATCTGAAATTGAATGAGGTCTTTACAGCGGTATAAAACTCACATGGCACGGATCTTCACTTGGTGATCAGGCTGCTCTGTTTTACTAAACTGTCCAGGTTACCTCCTCACTTTATAGTGAGTCATGGCTGAAGATTTAATTCCCCCACTGACTTCCTGCCAAACCTTCTTTGCTTTTTTCAGCACTTCCTTCCAAGGCAGCTGATTGTGCAGCCTCTGTTTCTCTGTGTCTTTTCTTCCTGGCCTGAGATAATCTATTATGAGGCTACTTTCTGACTACCTCTGAGACAACCCCCAAAAGTGATACAGTATAACATACTACTCCAAAATGTAGTTTTCTTCTCTTTTCTTTTCTCTCTTATTTTTATTATACCCAGCACCTTTGCACTGAGCTACATCCCCAGCCCCTCTTAACATTTTTCATTTTGAGACAAGGTCTTGCTAAGTCTCTAAGTTGCCCAGTGTGAGCTCAAATTTGTCAATTCTCCTGCCTCAAGCTCCCAAGATTACAGGCACCACCACCACCACGGGGACTGTCTTTGATACAATATCCATCATGAACCTGTAGGGAAAATGTCTGCTGTTGCCTCCAGAGAAAGTTCTTTTAAAAGATGGGCATGCAGGTTGAAACCTAAATTAAAGCTCTCCTGTCCATGACCGCCACAGTGGTCTGTCACCGGCATACGCATCTGTCACTGTGGAGTATACAAGGGGCAGGGTGTGTGTTGGGGTGGGTGCTGTCATCTCCTTTGTGGAACAGATGAGTGGCAGACTCAGTTTCTCATCCCAAATGTAGCATTGTGTTTATTAGTCTACAGGGCTTCCCTAGCTTCACAGGACCCCCCAACACCACCTCGGGGTGGTGGGGGGAGATAATTCACTGGTCTTCTCAATTCATATTCTAGTAGTCTCCAAAGTTACATATATTATAGATTTGTGATCCTTAAGAAACTGGACCCTTTACTGGGTAGGTTATAGATGAATTTGCCTTGGCCTTGGATCAAAACTATTACTCATAACACAATATATAAAAGGTTTTCTACTCAACACCATGGACTGGCATGTACCAAAGTACATGGAAAAAAAAAGTATACCTAAAGAAATTTCTTTGAGGAATATGTTTTGATTTATAACTAGATGCCCTCCAAGAGCCTCACGTGCTCATAGGCAGGTTGGATTATAGGGCTCATAGCTAACTTACTCGTACGAGTGGAATCTAGTTGGAAGAGGTGGGCTCTGGATGGAAGAGGTAGGTCACTGGTGGTGTGGCCTGGAAGGGTATATTTCCCTCCCCAGCTTCTTTCTTCACTCTCTCTATTTCTTGTATCAAATACTATGAGCACTTCTCATCAACCATGCTCTTTTGTCAGGCCATCCTGCCTTGGAGTCAGCAACAAGGGCTGAAACATGAGCCAAAATAAACCTCTCCTCCTTTAAGTTGCAGGTATCAAGTATTGTATCTCAGTGACATAAAGTAACTAAAATAGGATATATGAAAATGCTGCATACTATATTGGGAGATGCAAAATACTTATGAAAATACTGAAAGTTTTGAGAATCACTCCAGAAAATAAAGATCTAAAATTTTTATTTTTCTAAGCCTAATTGGCCATGGATACCAGTCTATTCTGTCAAAGTTTGAGAATATTCCTTGGGAAATCATCATAGAGAAAAATCTTACTCAAAGAATGGCCATAATGAAGATATCAAATAATATCAAATACTAGCAAGGTTGTGAGAAAAAGGAATCCTATATTGTTGGTGAGAATGTAGTACAACCATTATGGAAATCGGGAAGGAGATTCCTCAGAAATCTAAAAGTGGAAAATACATTTGACTTGGCTATTTTCTTCTAGGTATTTTTCTGAAATGGTTGAAGATATTTTATACAGTGCTCGTGTTTATAGCGGCACTACTCATACTAACTAGATCTTGGAAGAATCCTACATGTCTATCAATGGATAAGTGAGTAAAGAAAATGTGGGAAATTCAAGCAAAACAATCATGTCTCCATTTAAGTTTTGGGTTCATCACTTTGATATTGTGAATTAAAAGGTGACAAAATTCAATCAAAATAATCATGTTTCCTTTGAAAGTTTTGAGTTCATCACTTTGATATTGTGAATCTTGTATATACAGGAAATTAAAAGCTCAATTCTACTTCTAGCTTTGAATTAACACTTTTTTAATGTTCTGAAATCCTCAATTAGGGAGTAAAAAATCTGTGATTGTCAACCATGTCTATTATTTTTTTGATCAACTTATTATTGATACAATTAAAGAATTTGGACTTCTTAAAACCACAAAAATCTCCCAACCTTGAAGAATTTAGTGATATGAAAAGCAATTTTCCAGTCCAGGAAAATTTTATGCAAGATTATTTTGTTATAATTTAACCTTCTACCAGACTCAAGGACCAGATTCTCAAAAATATTCACATATGGATGCCCAATAACAGACCAGGGTAGTAAAAATATACTCACCAAGCCAATGTAGATACACTTAACACTACACAACATCTCACACTTTATGTTTTGATCTTAGATACAAGCCCCAAATACTGTCATTTGTGCATACCTAAAACATTATTTCATTGCTTTTGTCTGTGAAAACCCAAACTTTCATTGGAAAGCTGATAATATAAAGATGTATTTTTGAAAATATAACCCAACAGCCATGTATCATATTGATATATAACATTCTTTCTAAAAATAATCCTGTTTATTATGTATATCCCCTAGGATAATTTCAGCTACAAGTCACTAATAATGTACATAAAATAGTTTAAATAAAAAAACTTTATTATTTGCAATACATCTCTAGAGATGTATGACAAGAAATAAAAACTCTTAGAAAAAGAGATTTTTCTAAGGAAGTATATACGTACACTTTTTAAGCCAGAATTGATGGATGTTCATCTTAAAACAGTCCCTGGCAAGTGGGGTATGATGTTCAGACTAACTGGATTTAACCTATCTTTATCCCGATCCTTAAGTAAGAGTGGTTCCTAGCACAAAACGGAGGTCCTGACAAAATGAAGGACACAGCTTAGTAAGAGCATGGACTGTGCAGTCAGCCAACTCAAGTTTAAATCAGGCTCTGCCATTTGTAGTCCTGTGTTTTGAGAAAATAGCTTAATCTATCCATTCCTCCATTTCCCCTTCTAAAAAATAGGCTGCTGGAAGAAGTAAATATGTTAGCTTTTGTAAAGCAAAAAGATCCATGCCTGGCATATATTATGTTAAATAAAATCTCCCCAAATGGCTCTTAGTATATAAGAAGCATGTATGGCATCCCAAAGGAAATCTAGTTTGACTTTTGCTCAAATTGTTGGAATGGATAAGAGCAATCAAAGACATCTTCATTTGAGGCAGTTTGTTCCTCAAGCTGTTGCTGACAGTCTGGTCAAGAAGCATCGTTCAGGCTGTCACTGAGCCCAGCAAAAAAAGTGGAGCAATGAAGAAAGAGCAGCTCTGCCATATGAATTATGGAACAGACAAGTAAGAGCTCACTCATGGAAGAAGCCTTGGATAAAAGGTTTGCCCAGTGATCGAAAGATATTTAGCCAGTTTGTGGGTAAACATGCAGAGAAAAGAGCTCAAAAAAAAAAGGCAACAAAAGGGAGACAAAATATTGCATCCCTCTCTTCTCCACTTCCCACAATGAATCTCTCCCTCTTGCTAAAGGAGTTACCAGGCAAAAGAATTATAGGTTGCAGGAGGGAAGCATTTGGTTAAGAAAACCGTTGAGTAAGCCTGAAATTTAGGATTGGAGATGATAAACCAATGGGCAAGGCTTTAATTAAAAAGGTAGGTAAATGAAAACAATTTATATGATTCTTGTTGAAGCTGAATATATAGATAAGTAAGAGAAAGAAATAGCTATGGTATCTGTAAAATGATAATGATATACAATATTGGATCTTGTGACAAATACACATGAATATATGGATAAATTAGTGAATAAATGAAGGGTACCAACTTGTTTAGGATGAGAACTCAGTTTGGGCACCAATGGTCCCTTAGAGATCACATTGTCTATCTTTGGATAGTCTCAAGAGGCTTGAAAATTATTCTGCTCACTGGTCCTTCATCTTGAAGCAGTTAAAACTCAACTGTCTTCCTCCATCTGGCCTCCTCAGCCCTCCCCTGGCTAGTAGTCTAATGCTGAGTTCCAGAGACATATCCAGAGAAGTGAGAAGCTACCAATACACATATAGATAGCTTCATAGTTTCAGAAGGGTCTTATGTTTCCACTGGCTGGAAGCTGCTTTCAGGGAATTGGAAGCGATGCATGGTATGCTGTAGGGCCCAACACCATGTAATCCATCTGCTGACCTGAGAGGCACAGATATATATATATATACACACATATATATATGCCATAATCTTCCATGATGGCTCTGGACATAGAGAAGTGCTCAACTAAGCTTCATCTTCCTGAGACCCTAGGCATATTGTCATACTCATCTGTCCCTTAGATCAGTAGATGTGTTGGTATGAAGAAGCTCATCTGTTCCACCTCTTGGCCACCTCTCCTCTCAAAGCTATTCTTTTTTCCTCCTCACCCATGTACATTCTGGACCCAACTTTTCTCCCTGAGAGACCCCACTTGAATGCACTTAGTATTTCCATGAAGCTGCAAAGTGGCATGAGCCACAAGCAGCCAGATGTGGCCTCAATATAGACTGAGAATTTATATGGCTCATATATGTATAAGAATATTGCAACTCAGTTATGGTTTAAAGTTAATTTTCCTTTCTTGATGGCAAAGCTGATGATATACTGTATTTACTGAGATAAAATTTGCATATATGCTGAGGTACATATATCATAGATAAACAACTCTGAGTTTTCAAAATTACATATGCCTGGGTAGGCCAAATCCAAACAAGATAAAGAAGTCTCAGTCATCTTCAGGAGTAATACTGTCTCCAGCAGTAGCCAAGCCCTTTGCATCATGCTTAGAGAGACCTCTGACTGTCTAGATGACTGAAAATGGTAAACCACATCCTGAGGAGTCAGCTCTCTAGTTTCTCCATCAGAGTGTCTTCTTTTCAAAGTAAAGTCTTTTACTTTTGTGGATGAATGGTGGGATCTTGCTGTTTGTCCTGATGTCTTCAAGTCATTCTTCCTATTGTTCTGATTCAAAGCACTTACCTTCATTTTTAGTGTTAATCTTTTAAGCATCCATGCCCTTCTCTGCTCTAAGTTTGCAGGGCCCAACTTTCCAGGAGTTTCTTTTCTGGTAAAACTCAAAATCTAAAATCACTCAGTAGTGCTATTTGCTCTTGATTCTCAATGTATAGCTAACTAAAAGCCCCCAGCAGTACTCATGTTACAGACTGAATGTTGGGCTGCCTTCAAATGGCCTCTACCAGGTTAATTAGTCTACACTCTTAATCCCAGACTCCTGGAAAGTCTTAGGACATTAACAAAATATAGATGAATTTCCTGCCAGAGTGTAACACACATAGCCTGGAGTTCAACTGCCAGTTGAGTCCTTGTTGCCAGTTGAGTCCATTCTTTACTTTCTGTTTTATCAGCATTCTCATCTTTTGAGCTTCAACCAGAATTTTTGTCAAACTTGGCTTACAGAATTCTAGAGTTCTGGCACTATGCAAAGTACTTTATGCTAATTTCCATAATTTTGAAACCACTGTATGAGGCAGGAGCCACTATTCTCCCATTTCACAGGTTAGAAAATTGAGGCACAGTGAAGTTTAGTAATTTGTACAGAGTTATACAACTTGCAAATGGCAAAGGCTAGATTTAGATACTGACCATCTGATTTCCAACCATGTGTTCTAAAAACTATACCAACATTTGGGCTTGTAGGGCTAGCAAAGTTCCATTTCTTGATCTAAATGCAATATATATTCTACTAATGTGGTTGAGTTAGCTATATTTTATTTTTTTAAAAATCTTAAATTACAATATTAGAAATCAAATTTTACTGTTGTGAGCAAACACTGAGTATATATTTTGTATATCATGTGTTTTGGAACAATAGGCACAGAAGGAACTTTCTGTGATGTTGCAGTGATAATTATTTCAGTTATTTATAGCAGTGGCTAATAAACGGCCCAAGAGCCTCTGTAATACGCTTGTGAGCTTGACAGACATGACATGACCAGGACTCCCTCGGGAAAGACTGTTTAATAGATATGGCTTTTGCCGAAGCTTGTGTCTGCTAAGAAGCCTCTCAGGACTATAGAGGTCCAGTTTTTTCCCTAGCTAAGCCAGAAGTTCTCAAGTCTTGGGGTGATTTGAGGGGAGATGCCTCGCAGTGCTGCAGTTAGTGGAGTCATTCTTTTAGTCAGATAATAATAAAAGTGATTTCTAACATTCCAAGAACTTTCCTTTATATTCTGAGTCAGTTTAGATCCCCTGGGAGGTAGATGACAAGAGGGAAATTCCTATGAAATAGTTGGATAGATCCATAAATCATTTTGTGGCACCTCTGAGGGGAAGAAGAGCAAGAAGAGAAGGAAGCAGAGAAGGAAGAGAGGAAGGAAGGAAAGAAAGAAGGGTGGGAGGGAAAGAAGGTAAAGGGAATGGAAGAGAAGGGGAGGGAGGGGAGGGGAGGTATTGTTAATACTTTCTCTGTGAAGACTGGATGAGAACCTTGGACTGAAGTGGTCTGGAAAGGGCTTTACTAGGCCTGTAGGTTAAGCTAGGGCAAAGTCTGCGGCCTGCAAGGCTGCTGGGTCCTGCACTCGGCAGCGGTTGCCTGACCCTAGCATCTCTCTAAGATGGCACCTGGGAAGGAATAGTTCCCCTCCCCAGACCCTGTGGTAGATTCCGGAGGAGACTGCATTGACAGGGGAAGGGCTGTCTACTCCCTGTGCCCCTTGTAGCAGGTTCTGTCCTGGAAAGAGATGTGACACTCCTCAACTGCAACAGATGAAAGATTGTTTTTAGTTCTTGCAGTGACCCTTTGATGCATGGATTTTAGATGAACTGCATCAAACTAGAATTTAGCTGGGTGGATTCTAACAAGGGAGAGGGTAAAGGTAAGGGATAAAGTGGGGTAGAAGAAAGGAAGGGGCCCCAGTTAGGAATTTTAGGCAACTCTGTCTCACATTTCAATATGAATGCCCCAGAGTGAGAATGAGCTACAGGAGTAAATACCCAGAGCCTGGCCACATCTCCATCCCTGTGCCTCGGATTATAAATCTCTTTATGTTTTTAGTTGTTGCCCCAGAGTGACAGCATTTAAAGATACAGGTTTTTCATATGGTGTAGTCCTTCAGTGCAAGTCAGCTGTCTCCTTTGGTGTTTGAAAAAGAAACATCAGCAGAGGAGATTTGTGTATAATTGATTTTATCTCAGGTACTGACTTTAAAACTCAGGTTCCTTGAAAGATGAGACTCCTGTGATATCCCAGCTTTACACAGGAAAAAATTAAGACTCAAGAAGGTGACTTTTCCTGAGACCCCTGAGACTGTGACCCATAATAAACTTCTCCTCCTTTAAGCTGCAAGTGGCTGTGTTGGTCAGTTTTCCCATTGCTGAGACAAGATACCAACACATGCAGCTCAGTCTCAGTCCATGGTAGGCTGGCTCCAAAACAGGAACGTCATGACAGAAGAGCCCAGAGGAGCATAGCCATTCATCTGGGGCAGCCAGGAAGCAGAGCACGGAGGACAAGTGACAGTGAGAAATACATCCTCACCAGGGCACCTGCCCTGTGACCCACCTCTTCCAACTGGGCCTCACCTCCTAAAGACATATTCAGTGAACACCAGTGGGTTAATCCACGGAGAGGCATAGTGCCTCCACAGCCCAATCTCCTCTCCAGGAATCTCTTAAACCAGTCAAGGTAGCAATTAAGATTAACTGGCGCAGAAGTATGTGGAAACTATATTGTTAGTTTTTGGTAGAAAGTGCTATTTTTCCCCCAGAGTCTATTATAAAAGAGAGAGAGAGAGAAAGAGAGAGAGAGAGAGACAGAGAGAGAGAGAGAGAGAGAGAGAGAGAGAGACAGAGAGAGAGAAAGAAAGAGAGAAAGAGAGAAAGAGAGAAAGAGAGAGAGAAAGAGAGAGAAAGAAAGAAAGAAAGAAAGAAAGAAAGAAAGAAAGAAAGAAAGAAAGAAAGAAAGAAAGAGAAAGAAGGTATAATGAAACTCTTTATTTTGACATCTGAATCTCACATCCGTTTCATTCTATTTTTTGGGGGGTGAGTTATGAATTAGTTTGTTCCTCTCCTCATGTGAGTGTGTCTCTTAAAGCCTCTCATCCCTTTTCTCTTCCTCCTCCTCTCATTCTTTTCTCCGCTTGGCCCTCGTCCTGTCTCCTCTACTTGCTCCCTTCTCCCTGTCTCTTTCCCCTTCTCTGATATAGAATTTGGGGAACATTTCTTATTGCTTTTATAAAATAATATGATGGATTTCTTATATGACACTAAAAATGGTTGTGTGAATTGTGTAAAATCTTTTCTTCACTCTAAAAATCATCTTTCCAAATTAAGTTTCCATTGACTCAAGTGTGCCTGGATTAACTTTTATTTCAGTAGCTGAATGGTTTCTAGTTAATAAAAAGCTTCTATATTTCATGGAAATATATGATTGGAAGGATTATGAGGTTATAGCCTAACAGGAAAATAAAAAGAAAATGTATAAATTTCCCACAGTCTCGTGCTGTCTCTGCAGAGCCTCTTGCCTACCTCTCCTCCAGGCAAGCTATTTCTCAGCCTGTCACCCACACTGGACTTTGTGTGGCTATAATTAAAGAGATTTCTTATGAAAAGTGTGCATGTTTAGAGAGGCCTCAGCACTATATGTAAGGATGGATCCTCAGAGGCTGAAAGTAGCTAGAAAGACCATCCCTTAAGCCCAGAATATCTCTGGGTCACATTCTCAGAATGAAGTCAGTCTTGAAACATTTGTGCTTGCATTACATTTATAATTAAGACTCAAAGCCATGATTACAAGTCAAACAGGTGCATGGAAAATCCCACTCTCCCTGCACAAGACTCGTGCAGTTCTACCACCTCCTTCAGGGAGCAACAGGTACCTGGTGATTTGTCCTCCAAGTCTGCTGGGATCCCTCATCCTGGGCTTCTACCTCGGGTCCCAAGGACACTGTTTCTCCTTCCTGCTCCTCACTATCTTCAGAGCAGGAATCGAACACATCAGCATAATACTCTTCAGCCACAAGCGGGTCTTCTGGAATCTCTGAAATAAAATATAAGCAGCAATCTCAGTCACCACCATGGCATGAAGCTAAGATTCCCTGTGTTTTCCCGGAGGTGTATATTTGTTTGGGTTGACAGAGTTTTGGTGACGTGTTGGGCTGAGTCTTATCTTCCCAAACTCAGCAAAATGAACCCAACTGTGGAAAGGAAGAATACTTTCATTTGCAGCCAATTACTTGAGGATAGGAGAATAAAAGCGATCTACTTGAAAGTCTTTACATTAGGAACCATGGATCTTTACTAAAACTGAGGAGATTTGGGAGGAAAACAAAGACAAATTTCCTTGGTGGAGGGCCCTGTTACGCAAACAGTTTTCAGCAGAGGCAGCTGGAATGAAACTATTCTTGAAGTCACTTTTTAACGAAACTGTTAGTGGTGACACCAGCAAAGATGGCTGGGATATACAGCAGTGGCATTTCGGAAGCCGAGGGAAACAGCACAATTCCTTTATAACAGGCTACAACAACTTCTGAAATGAAGTTCATTCTGGCTGTTCCTACAACCCAAGTTGTTGGATGCAACATCATTATTGATTAAAATAGAAGCCATTCTTATAACAACATTTAACCAAAAAAAAAAGCCCAAGAGCGGATCACAATAAGGCAAAGCACTAGTTAGGGCCTAGAAACAGAGAAACACCTTTGGGCTGGGAGAGGAGTAAATTACATAAAGACACCCTACCAGTATAAAATACCAAGCATTTGATTGACTGATTGATTGACTGACTGACTGATTTTGGCTTTCACTCATTTGCTTTCTTTTCTTTTTCCCGGTTTTTATTTTTTATTAGCACAGGTTTGAATTACAGGATGGTTTCATTCCTCATGGGGAATTGGTATATACCCACATACACATCTTGATTCTGTTTTTATCCTCTTTCTCCCCTCTCCTTCCCTGTCCCCGCCATCTCTGGATTCCCTTCCCATTTGAAAAACAAATCTATCTCCACACTTTCTATTATCTAGCTTTTATTTTTTTCATGTTTATATTTTGACTTTCTCATATAAAACACACCATCAGATAAGCGTGTGTGTCTGATTTTTTTTTTTTTCACTTAACATGATCACAAGGTGCATCCATTTTCCTACAGGTAACCAGAGGCAATCCTTTTTCTGGCACAGTTGTATTTCATTGTATATAAATACATTTCATTTATCCATTCATCTTGTGGATGGACATATAGGTTTCTTTCAAGATTTAGCCATTATTAATCGTGCTGCTATAAACATGGGTATGCACCTATCACTCTAATATAATATCTTTAACTCTTTTAAGAAGATACCTAGGAGGGTAATATGGAGTCAAATGGAATTCCTAGTTTTAGTTTTATGGGAAATATCCAAACTGATCTCCATTGTGGATATACTAGTTTACATTCCCAGCAACAATGTAGAAGAGTTGCTTTTTCCCCACAGCCCCTCCATGATTTTAGCCTTTGTGCTATTCTCTGACTTATAAGCAAAATTATTCTTGTAAATTATAATAACACAAAGTGCTGCTTTTCTATTTATTGTTATTTTCTCTATAGAGGATAAGAAAAATTAAGGCTTGAAATCTGTGTCTATCATCTTCTATATGGGAAAAACAAACAAATAAACAAACAAAAACATACACATGCAGCCTCTGAGAATTTAGCTCAGCAGTATAAGTGCCTGCCTGGCAAGTGCAAGGTCCTGAGTTCAATCCCTGGTACTAAAACAACAAAAAATAAACAAAAAACCACATGCAATATATGGGAAAAGATTATTTATATATATATATATATATATATATATATATATATATATATATATATACACACACACAAGATAGATAACTATACTACTAATCTCTGTTAGTTCATCAAAAAAGAGTTTGTATTTTCATTGTTCTATTGTTTCATCATTTTTCATGCCTATATCTTATAATCCAAACAACTACTTTGAAGAAAACAATATGCAATATGGTAATCTGTGTTAATCTCCAATATGCAATATGGTAATCTGTGTTAATCTCCAGAAAAAAATAGAAGTCTGGATGAGATTCCTAAATTTACTGAGCTCCATGTTTTCTAGTAAAATCTACACAAGAGCAATGCAGCTAAGTGGCTGTGAAGATTCAATAGTAAGATGCTTATGAAATCATCTGTGAATAGGGAAACTTCATACAAATGTTTATTTGATCTCCACATCTGTAAAAATTGTCTGACAGACTTCTGAACTCTTTGAAAGTAAAATACTTAATGGGTTTAGAATTCTCTGTCAAGAGAAGACTTTAAAATCTGCTGTTTTCCATCTAAAATGAGGTTATAAAATAGAATTAGTCATCTCAAGAGACAAAATGACATAAATTCAAATCCCCCTCTGCCAAATCTGTGGAAGGGGCATATTTAGTATATTTAGTAGTTTCAACACAGTCTGTTTTCTCTTTAGACCACTGATTTTTTTTTTTTTTTTTTTTGGTACATGGACTTCAACTCAGTACCTTGCACTTGCCAAGAAGGTACTGTGCCACTGAGCTACTCAACCCCAGACCATTGATTTTTAATTGAGTTCAAGATGTGAAAAAAATATTTGCATGTAGGGGCAATGTCCTGCGAAAATCTGTATTCAACTCACATTCAGAAGGACAAGACCATCATAGCATAAGAGGTACATGGAAACCACAATCTGCTTTGACCTCTCCAGTTTTGTCATCAAACAGGGCTGAGCTAAAGGGAGCAGTAGATGGAACCATGATCTCCCTATGTTCTCCTCTTCACCACTTCCTTAATCTCTGTGTCTCTTCCAGGGTTGCCCATGACCTCTCCCTCTCCCTGCTCCCTTCTACTTTCTCTCCTTCTTCTCACCTCTTTCATGCTCTTGCTGTTTTACAGTTGTGTATTCATTCTTCCATATTTCCTCCTCCTGCTCTCTTTTGTTCTCTTTCTCTTCTTTCATTTCTGGAACATCATCTACATTGCTGCCGAGAGCTACAACAAAAGTTTCACACATTGAGACTTATCAATACAAGCTACATGGGACACATTTGGGTGTTTTCTATTGTATAAATATTAAAAAGAAAAAGATGCTGTCTTCGTACACTAAAGTAACTTATCAGTCCCCAACTTGAAAAATATTGGTTTTGAATGTTGGCTTTGGCATCATGAAGATCCACATTTAAAACAGGACACCAACAACAGCGTGATAACATTGAGCATTAAATTTAACGTACTTTAATTTTGTCATCTATTATTATCATCTATTATCTAGATGATAATATCCACCCCATGGAATTGCTGTGAACATTAAGTAGTATAAAAGATGCAAAGCACTAGGCACCAATAAATGTTAGTTATTATTGGAAGCAGGAAATACTGAAGTTTGCTATTAATACCCAACACTAGGAATAAATATAAAATTGAACAATCACAAATACATACCAAGCATAAAATACTTCTGTATTTAAACATAGTCACCTCTCAAAATTCACACAAAACCAACTCAGATGAGCAACAAAGAATAACGTCTCTCTGGTTTTCCTTCTGCCAGATCCCTAGGAGCCCACGGGGATGTCACCACTACCTTCTCCTCCCACTGCCCTTCCAGTTCCAGTCCACTGGCTCCTCTAGGTTCCATTTAAGAAACTCAGGATCCCTACAATGGGGGTTGACAAACCTGTTCTATAAAAGACTAACTAGCAGAACATTTAGGCTTTGCAGCTTACGTGGTCTCAGTCATAACCACCCAATTCTGCCTTTGCAGTATGAAAGCAGAGACACATACATAAATGAATGAGTGCGACTGTGCTTCGTTAGAAGTTTATATACAAAAGCAGGCAGCAGGCCAAGTCAGATCAGCACAACTCAAACAAAACTTTCTCTTGCTAAGATACTAAGTCCTCCCGTAATACGGCTATCATACAAAGACAGTCTGAGTCCCTTTCACTTTACAATCTAGAATTCTCTATGAAGGAAAAAATGGTCAGTGGGAAAGTGCCTTTCTGTCCCTTTTTCCTAACTCAGTGAACAGGCAGGGGTGAGTGGTTCAGAACTTTTAAAGTAAGTGCCACTGCCTTGGTGCAGCTCATTTTCAAAGGGAAAAGTCAAAAGAAATGTAAGTCTGCTGGAACTGTCAAGCTTCAGGTTTCCGTAAGTGGGCTCAACTGAAAGGCTTGTTAGGCTAAGGTTCATTTCTTCCATCGCTGAAGGGAAAATGGTCTGTGATAAACAGCTTTAATTTCCTCACACCCTGAAGTTAGCCTCATCACAGATGCACGGAAGTGGCATTCCAGATCTCCTCTGCGCTGGGTGGGCAGTGATAGAGTGCATTATAGAAGGAATCCAACAGTGGTCACCCAAGCTTGGACACTTGTGTTACCAATGAGTGCAGGTAGAAAGAAGTGATTACCCTCTTCCAGGTGATACTTGTAAGATCCTTCATTGAAGATCCAAATAAATCCCTTTCTCTGGGATGAGAGTGAGCAGAGGATGCGGGCAGGGCTTATTAAAACACATGTCTCTGGACTCCCCCCAAAGTTGTTGATTGGAGAATCTGAGGTGGGCCTAAATATTTTCATTTCTAAGAAGTTCCAGGGGATGCTGATGCTATAAGTCCAGCACTGCACTCTGAGAAACATTGCTATATGATGCAGCCACTTCAAATAAAAAAGTATGATCATACAGTACTGTGTAGAAGAACAGTGAGACACATTATTTTATACTATCTGTATGCCTTCAAATCTTCCTCTGCTAAAGACAAAACATGAACAACTTTACATGAAATGAACTTTACTTTAGAAGATTTCAACTGTGCTATTAGTTGTCTTAACTACTTAAAATTTCTATGCTGCAATAAGTAATGAGTTGATCCCCATTTTATTAAGGGGGAAACACAAAGCTAAAGATGAGTAGCCACAAGCGACAGCCGTTATACCTGCACAGCGCTGCACACTATGAAAGCACATTCGGATCTGCTCCTCCATTTGATCACTGCAGAAACACCTCAGTCAGACTAGGAGGACATTTTTCCTGACCACTTTTTGGAGAAGGGAAATGAGGCTCAGCAGGATAAGACCACCTAGAGATTGCTCTGCTGCATGCATGTTAGACATGATATTAGAATGCAAATGTCTACATCATATCTTTTCTAAATGATAAGAGAACAAAAATGGTACAGATTTCAAAGCAAAATAATCAGAAATTAACAATGGTTAACATACTGTGTATTGTTATCTTCAAAGTAGTTGTTCAGGTTACAAGATACAGGCTTGGAAAAAATGATCAAACAAACAAACAATGAAAGCACAAACCGTTTAAATCGTATCTTTAGTTCACCAAATGAGTGCTGTTTTACAGTTATTTAGGAATTTTCATCTTTGCTACTCAACTATTTTAAAGTTATGAGGATTTTCCTAGCAATTCTGAAAGATATTGGACAACCAGAGAAAAAGTTTTGACTTACGTGACAGAAAAAAACTGAAGCTTAGTCATCCTTGCAAATCATCTTAAGGGAGCTGAGGGCATTGAAAGCCCAGGACCTCACTTCCTCGGATCTGCTCCAATCTGAGTGTCCGTAAGAATCACACTGAGGGCTTGTCAAATGGATTCCTGACTCTCATATCCAGCAAGTCTGACCCAGTGCAGCAGGGCAGGGCCTAGATTCTGCATTTCTAATGACATTGCTAGCCTGCCAACATACTTTTAAAATTTCATTTTAAAGAGAAAAAAATAGAAAAATCAAGAAGCAAACAAAAAAAAATCAAAAAACAACAACAATAAAAGCAAAATGACAACAACAAAAAAGTAATAGCAATATAGGACTTCAAAACAAGATGATAGAATTTAACAACGGTTGTTATATTGCATATTGTTATCTTCAAAATAGTTGCTCCGGTTACCAGATCAGGAATGCAAGATTGATCAAACACTACAATTTCCTTATGAGCAGTTTCTTTCTCTTTTACTATATCTAGTGTAACTTTTGGATCTATTTACTCTGTTTCTTACAGTAGCAAAACAACACAGTGTTTATACATGAAGTCTGATTTATTTCACTTATGAGTATGGTTTCCAGTTGCATCCCTTTACCTATAAAAGCCTTGAGTTTATCACACTCTATTGCCAACATACCTTGAGAACTACTGCTAAGTCTTGGAATCTTCAAAGAGAAAATGACACCCACGTCCACCCACCTTCATTTTACTTCATCTGTTACTCTATCTGCCCTTTAATATCTAAAATGATCAGAAATATGTTAAAAACTTTTCTTAAAGTTCTCAGTTTTACAAAATAGGATCTTTGCCTAAAGGCAAAACCAAGTTTTCTCTTTAAAAAACTGTTTCCAGGGAAGATCTCAGCCCATGTACCTGCCCTATCCTGACTGATTCCAATGACTAGCAGGCCTTGAGCAAATGCACATGAAAGGCTTGCCAGGATGGTTCTCAAAGGAAAGACACCAGTACAGGACCATGGTGCTACCTACAATCTTCACAGACATGTAAACCTCAGCTCCTTCCACCCCTGACCCAATGATTAAGAAAGTAGAGTGGTCAGGGTCTACCATGTGCATCTTAACCAGCCCCCCAGGGGATCCTAATGCACATTAAGGTTGAGAAATACTAATTCAGCACAGTGACTGACATGTAATGTCAGCTCAACAAAAATGATTCTGCCAGCTATCCCAGATAGTTAGTAAGCTCCAGGAGGGCAGGAAACTTGCATGTCCTGTTCACTGTGGTATTTCCAAGTGCATGGTTCAACACAGACACCAGACACTAAAAACTTCTTGCTGAATAAATGAATGCATAAATCTATAGGAGATAAGAACCTTTAAGATAGCACAAGTATCATAGACAACTGTCTAATTTTTTTTCCCTGGGAGGAAGCAGAGCTGGGATTTAGCTCAGCAGAGTAAGAGCCTGCCTGGAAGCAGAAGAGGGGAGGAAGAGAAAAGGAAAGAGATAGAATATGTTTTCCCCAAAAGTTCCAGCCCATTTTTCTCACATACTTTGAATTTCTATCTCAGATATAGCTATGCCTTTAAAACTAAGAAAAGAGTCTGTTATACTTTTGGTCTTAAAAGTCCTGCAAAAGCTGGTGGTTAGAGGCATGGTCCCAGTCCATTGTACTATTGGGAAGTGCTGGAATGTCTAAGAGGCAGACCCTGAGTGGTCTCCCTGCAGGTGTGCCTTCAAAGGGGACAGAAAATCTCAGTCTCCGCTGTCTTTCACTTTCTGCCCAGGAGGTTACTGCTTTTGTTCTGTCATGTTCTTCCAACTCTGCTATGCTGCTCCTCACAGGAATAAAGGCAAGAGGGACAACTGACCATGGACTGAACCCTCCAAAAATATGAGCATAAACAAAACTTTTCTCTTTATAAATCAATGGTCCCAGATATTTGTTAAAGTAACTGAAAGCTGACCAGCATATTTTAATACTAAACTTTCTAACTCATAGGCCCAGCAAGTTTGAAGACTCAGTCAGGGGGACCCAGAGTGAGGTGGTCCATGCTGTTAGGCTGTAGCTTTCTCCACTTACCCTAGACTCCACTCCAGCCACAAAGTCTCCCTGCCTTGTTTTGCATATTTAATTAAAGCATCAGAATTAGTGTTTGCTAGGCAGGGTGATCTAATGACTTGTGATCTGGGAAACTCAACAGATTGACTTGTACCCTTCACTCAGGAAGTGCTACAAATGGTTCTCACAGTATTCACCATGGAGGAGGATGAGTCTCTGTATAAAGAAAGGAAGCTGCTCATTTTGGCTTTAGTGGAATAGACTGGAGGGTTCTGTCAGCAGTAGACAGCTACCCAAAGATGTTTTTTATTTTTTCTTTCTTTTCTCATTTTCTGAAGGGAAGAATGGTAACATTACATTAAGCCAGGAAATACTGAATAAAAGCTATTAAAGAATAAAAAGAAGCTGGTTGATTGTTTTATGTCAAAATGGCCTCTCCAAAGACTATGTTCTCTCCTTACGAACTGGCAGCAATGATACTCAGAATGATAATAGTTTCTACTGACAAGTCAGGTCCTAAGGCATTTCTTGTTTTCCTAAAAATGACATTTGTGGGTGTGAAAAAGATTGCCCAAATTCATTTTTAATAGAAATGTTTTAAATAAAAACATTACATTCTCATAGGTAGGGCAAGCTTATGATTAATACACTACAACATTCTCAAAACAACAAAGTGAAAGACAAAGCCTTGAGAGGGTACATAGACATCATGCTCATTCGTGCAGAGCCGCATCTATTTTCTGCGGCATCTCCATCTTATTTAATGTAATCATAAAATAGAAAAAAAAAAGATTTTGAAGCCAAATTTAACTGATGCTCTTAGTGGCTCTGAGAAAGACTGTCTTCCATTAGCAGAGGTGAGACGAAGTCATGACTAAAAGGACAACCTATGGCATAAGGCTGAGGCCCAAATCCTGCCTCTAAGGCTTACTGGCTGTGTGACCTTGGGTAGACTGCTTCGCTTCTCTGGGCCACAGTTTCTCACAACCAAGTGGGTGTAGGAAGGACTATTAACGTCCCACCGAAGTCTGCTTACCAGACACTCCCAAATACAATTGCCGCCTCATCCTCTAGCTGGTGTAAGTCTTGGCTGCTATATTAACCAGGTGGAGTTTCCATAACAAGATGCCACAGACTGGATGGTTTAAACAAGAGAGATGTACTTCTCACTGTGCTGGAGGCCGAAAAGTCTCAAATTATGGTGACAGCAGGAGTGGAATCGTCTGAGACCCCTGACGTTAGCCACTCTTTGGCAGCCCTTTCACAAGACTTCCTCTGCCCATACAAGTTGCTGTGGCTGGACGCCCCTCCTAACCTCCTCTTCTAGTAGGACATCACTTTGATAGGGTTAGGGCCCCCAAGCATCCTCATTTAACTTAATCACTTCTTGCAAGGCTTTATCTCCAAATATAGTCACGTCCTGCAGGGTTGCAGTTAGGACTTCAACATAACAGTTGCTAAAAGCACACAGACGTCCCCCATTCCACAGAACTTCACTAAAATCAAAGAAGCCACATTATCAAAGGACAGTGTCTCATAATTCCACAGGAGCAGACTTGGCCCATGAATGAACAACCTGAGGCAGAACCCTCTCCACACCTTTATTCATGTGCCAGAGCCTCTTGTGTGACCAGGTTGAGGCTGGTCTCCAGCCAAGACCTCATCTTTCCTCAGCTCCTTCACCTACCCCATTCAGATAGGGTCCCCTGCACCCACATAAACTCCCCAACACTTAGCTATCTCCTACAACAAGAAGCATGCACCAGCATATCCATTTTGGGCATTGCTTCTGAGAAGTTCAACCAACGATGTGGGAATTGTATAAAAGCATCTTAATCCATAAATAAAACATAAAATATAATTAAAAAACAAGTGATGTTATGTAGTAAGATACACATTCCTTACAGGAAAAATGCCAGATGCCAACAAGGTCACATTCTTTAAAACTATTACTTTAATCCTCAGACTTTCTAGAAAACAACAGAATCCCTACCTGCAGACACTGATAAAGTGAGCCACTTGTTAGGGATTAGTTGTATCTCGGACAGCTAAGTTCTTTCCCTATGGAAGCTTAGAATACTGGCTCTACTCAGAATCTTCCTAAAATTCTCATTTTGTATAATGTGCAGAGCACAGTGGATGATCAATAAATGGCAGTTATCATTACTTAGCAGTTTGCTAATAGTTGGAGAATCCTTAAATTATATTTGGAAACATAGTTGATAAAAGAAGTACAGGGGAAAAAATAATATGACCCTTTCTATGAGCATTAATCAGTAATATGTCAGCTTGGCAGGGTGAAGAAATGCTTAGCAGATTAGGAAAGCATACTTCTGGGTCTGTGTGGGTGGGTCATGGAGTCATCACCTTGGCCACTGCATAGAGTTCCTGCCCCTTTCCTCTCTGGCATTGCTCCCCCGATCTGCTTTCCTGCTGCCATGAACTGAATGTCTTCGCTCCATTATACTCTTCCATCATGCTGTTTCTCCCTGGAGCCAGTGACCATGGACCATAGCCCCTAAAATAATAAGCCAAAATAAACAATTCTTCCTTTAAATTGTGGGTGTCTGATACCCACCAGCAGGAGAGCTGACTAATATACCTTCTTCCAGAGATGAGAGGAAGGATTTGCACCACTCTAGACAGAAGTAGGAAGGAAGGCAGGAGAGAAGAGGATGGAGGAGATGGTAGAAAGCCACCTGCTTTGTGAGGCGCCAAGCTCAACAAACAGTTGGTATAGGGGAAAGTTTGTTTTCAGTGTGTGGATAGATAAAGAGTAGAGTCTTCAGCCCGGGGACACCAGCAGAGGCAGAGGAAAAATTACAGTGGCTTCTGTTTTTAGGTGGACAGATCTGTTAGATGAGCTGCAGTTTGAGCCAAGCTTCCCCATCTCCAATGGGTAGAAATGACCAAGTTGACGAGTAGGTTACATCATTATCAGTGCTAAAGGAAGTATTTGTACATAAATGCTGAACAGCAGAGCTAAAATAAAATCACTCCTCAGGCAGAAGTAACGTGTTCTCCAGGAAGGTAGGTGAATTTCACCAACTAGATGAGAACTCTCCCAAAACCCCAGCTTTACATTCTCCGGAGAGCCTTCCTTAGGGCACTTTCCCCTGAAATTTCAAGAGGAAGAGGAATGACTCTTTGAAACTTCACCAATTCGGAAAAGGCATTTTATCCATTTCTAAAATTTGATTCAAACAGACATTAGATTTTACTTTTCCTTTTCAATTTTTAAAAGTCATCTCTCCCCCACTGTGAACCATAAAGTGGCTTGTATCAAGGCTAATCAGTGAGTCATTGGCTGTGCCCACGACTCTGTTCTTGTGGTGTCCTAGTTCCCAGTGGCAGATGCTAAGATGGCTCATTGGCGCTTAGGGGAGTCATAGAGAATAAAGGGCACATTCTAAGACCAGCGATCATTCCTTTCCATGATGAGTCATCCCCTCTTCTGGCTACCATGGACCCCTGCTGGAGGTCCCAGAGAGGCTGTTACTCCACATCGCAAAATGGCTATCGCGTCTCTATTTCATTACAAAGAGCCCCGTCCTGTCCCTTGGGATGCAACTGTAATTTTCAATCACCGTAACATTTAGTGGAGTGGGAGGCTTACAGGAGCATATTTGCTAAGAAACAGTTCGAACCAATGTTCAGTCCAGGGAAGAATCTTGGCAGCACCCAGTGAAATGAACACACTCAGAAGCAAAGGGCAAAATGAACACTCGGGATAAGTTTGTTTTTATTGTACATGTTTGTAATATATGCAATTTATAACCATCTTGGGGAGTGGGTACATGGACATAATACAGCTTGGCTCTTTTTTTTTTAAATCCCCTTCCAGCTCTCTTCCTCTTCTAAAGTCCCCTTTCTCCTTCTATCCATCCTTTGTTGCACTCTTTGTATTTTGCCTTACTCAAACAAAACATATCATACAATATTTAAGCTTGTGTGTCTGATTTACTTCACTCAACCTCTTTCTTATAGCTGAGTAGGCATTCATTATGTAAAGATACCATTCCTTTATCCCATCATCTGTTGATGGGTGTACAGGTTGTTTCCAAATAAGCACCTCTGCATCCAATCGTCTACACCCACCATCTTACAGGTTGCTGCAAATATTGCCTAGAGCACTAACTGTGTCACTCTCCCCCTGCAGTGGCCCCCAAATGCCAATAAAGCTCAGTGTAAAATTTTCCCTTTGGCAAGAAAGGCTTTCTGCTCAACTAGTTGCAGCCCACTTTCCTAGACTTGCCTCTTTCTATAAATGAATCTGGTAGCTCTTATTGAAAGTCCTAAGCCAAAAGAAAGTTTTATTAGATGCCCTATACTGGGTCCTAGCAACTTTATTTTTCTAATGCTTTCCAGAGCTTTTGGCTTTTGTAACCTGGCCACTCTACATTTTCTCTGAACTCTATCTTCTTTTCTAACTTAATTTCCTTAAAGTGCTGCTGCTTCCAGAATTTCCATCTTCAGAATGGTAGTTACTAGTCACATGTGGTTATTATCAAAATTATAGCATATTTCTAACACCATGGAAAACTCCTTTGGACAGCACTGTTCAGGACCCTCTCTCTACCCCTGCTTGTCCCGAGTTTCCAGGTCCAATTTGGTTAGATTTCTTTGACACCCCAGAAGAGAAAAGGCAAATCTTTTAAAGACTGAGAGCCCAACTGCACCCAAAACCCCACTTATTTTATTACAAAATGTCAACACTGCAATTAAATCTGAATATCCAGTGTTTGGCTGCCAGGGTGACGCTGGGACAACTCAGCTCACATGCTGACAGAGAAGGCCCAGCATGACTGCTGTGGTACATGTGCCATCCATTCGCCCTAGGATGTGGGTCACTTCTCTCTGACCCTCACTTCCTCTCCTGGTCAGCACATCACTCACCATACACCATCTCCACCCCTGGAAAGAGAAGGTGGAACCTCAGGCCCTTGTCTCTGGCTCTCTTAGCTCTGGACTTAGTGGAGTATAGGCAGTGACATCTCACACCAGCTGTGGGCCAGCACCACACCAAAAAGAATTATCGCAGCAAGCCTTGTAATTGCGTCATGTCTTTCTCAACTTCCTTTCACATAGCAGCTACCCATAGGGCTTTAACAAGGATCAAGTCAGCCTTGTCAATAATGTCACTGACTATGTGAAACTCAACCTCAAACACAAACAAGACGTTTATGATCTCGGGAGGGGGGGATGTATAGCACTTGCTTGGTTTTGCATCCCTGCAATGTTATTCCCACATAACAAGCTATAGGTTGGTACCCTGACCTTTTCTAAAATAAACCCTCTAAACTAGGGCTAAAATTAACTATGTTGATTAGCTTAGCCTACAGCATCACACATGAGGCTGTGAAAAAAAATAATTTCTCAGCCAAAATGCATATTCATGACCCTTTCTGTATGAAAGGCTAAATTAAGTGCAGTACTGTATTTTTTATACATAGGACAGCAGGTTCAGTTTTCCTCCAAGTGAGAGCTCTATATTTGACAAGTGCACTAAGGGCTCTCCACTCCCGCTGCGTGCACGTCTGCACAAGCACACACACACACACACACACACACACACGAGGACAGAAATAATCCTTTTGGAAATAGGTTTCCCTTGAATCCTAGAGTCTGTGATTTTATCCTATGTGTCAAGATGATTCTCCCTCAGGGAAAACTGTAACATTACTCTGATTTTTTTTTTCTTTTTTTCTTTGGAGAGCAAAAGCCAAAATGACAAGATAAAATTTGCTTTTTCTCCACCAGGTTCAGAGAAATTAATGCAAGCCAGGAAATCCATCCTTTCTAAGGAAATATAGACTATAGAGCTACTGAAGGAGTTGACCCAGTAGCTGCATGCTGGATTTGTTGGCAGAAGACAACTAGTTCTGGGTTTTGTGACGTTAGGCAGCTGCTTTAAGTTCCCTGAGCTTAAGTATCTAATCTGCAAAATGGGAATGATCATAACTCACCAGCTGAAAACTGTGAGGGTGAGCTGGATGGTCTGGGGTTACTATTCTGCTCTAAGGCTTCTCCATTCTGGCCTGGGGTCATGGATTCCATGGGGCCGGTGTTGCACTCATTTTGAGCTACTATAACAATGTCATAGACTGAGTGGATTAAACAATAGAAACTTATTTCTCACTGTTTTAGAGCTGGAAAGGTTACAATGAAGGCATCTGGTGAAGGCACTTCCCCTGATTTATAGATAGTTATTCTCTTCTTGCATCTTCACTTGCCAGACAACAGAGACAGCAAGCCATCTGGAGTCTCTACTTAAAAGGGTACCAATCCCACCATTAGGGCTCCATGCTCATGACCCAATTTCTTTTCTTTTCTTTTAAAGATAATAAAATCCAACAAAACAAAATAGAACAAAGCCAATCAAAACAAAGCAGCAAAATTGGTACAGAACATCAAACAGGAAACTAGTTAAAACAACAATAGCTACCATAGTGTATCTTGTTATCTTCACAGTAGTTGTCCCTTCCATCAGGTATAGCAAAATCAAACCAAAAACAAAACAGAATAAAACCAATCAAAACAGAACACTGGACCTAATAATTTCTTACATATCTTATCTACAAATACCTCCCCATTGGTGATCAGTAATCAGGGGAAGTCCACCAATGTGTACTCCATCACAACCAGGTACAGAAGTTATCTAGAGAATTTGACAAAATTTGGATTCCTGCCTTTCCAAAGTGTTTGGGATGATAGAGATGATGTTAGCCCTTGAACCACCCATTGAGTAGCAAAAGAACAAGGCGCTATTTTCAGCCTCTGACCTCCTGGTATTTGTCAAGAAGTGGGATGATAACTAAGACTTTCACAAAGCAGAACAATTTAAATTTCTAACGAACTAAAGCCCTGCTTCCTCTGTCTTACTTTACTCTGGCTGTTTCCTCATCAGCAGTTTCCTTTAACTAGACGGGACTACGTTTTGGCAACCTTATTTATTGGCAGAGAAGACATCTTGCAAGTCAAATAGAATTTCCGCTTTGAGGAAATCCTAAAGCTATGATTCCTCTTTTCCACCTCCAGCCTCCTGGAAAAATTTGTCTCCCAGTGGCAGCATGCTCTCTGTTAACTAGCCAGCTGGAGGCAATCAGCAAACTGCCAGAAGGTCTCTGTTGACATAAGAGTGTTTTAGCTCACCAACATGAAGATTTTCCTCTTAATACAACAGACAGCCAATGATCATAAAGGAAAAGGGGAGCTTGCTGTATAGATACTGTGGACATGGTACCCATATAATATTTTCATTAAAAGAATGTATCATTTATATTAGTTTTCTGATCATATTAGGCAAAATTTTCTATTGCAAGGATCGTATTTTCCTGGGTAATGTGTTCATTTCTGAATTCTATAGTTTCTGTTGAAATATTATTATGGTCTGAGAGATCAAAATGAACTCAAGTTTAAAAGGAAGACTTTCATTGTTGTAAAATCTGAAATGTTTCTATTTATATATTCCCAGGATAGAAATATGAAATAAGACACATATACATACATACATACACATATGGGGGAAGGGGAAGAGGTCTTCAATTGATTGAATGAGTTATGGAGGATAACCTGAGTTATTCAGTCTCTACTGATTTAAATGCTAATTACATTTTCTTCTTCATTTTTTTTTTTTTTTGAGACAGGGTGTCATTACGCAGTTCAGGCTGAACTTAAACTCACTTTGTAGCCCAGGCTGGCCTCAAACTCATGGCAATACTCCTGCCTCAGCCTCCTGAGTGCCGGGATTACAGGCATGCACCACCAGACTGACTCAATGCTAATTAAAACTTAAAAATACCTTACCAGAAGGAGCTAAATTAGTGTTTGACAAAACAACTGGGTCCCACAATCTAGGCACATTAACACATAAAACGACCTATCCCGAGTTCTAACAGGACTATTCTTTTCCTTACTTGGCTTTTGAAACAGAACATAAAGTTGTCAGGAAACTCAGATTTTCTACTCAAGATTACAAAAGTCTTAAATAATAGAATCTCAGGCTACTTCCAGTACTGAAGAACATCTTGACACTTAAATATTGACTTTTCAGCAAAAGAGACCACCAATTTCTTAACAAATAAGAAACCTAAACTAGTATCAGAATGTACAGCCAATCTTGCAGAGCACTTTGTTGGGAAGTGGTCACAGGAAACAATCGTGATGGAGTTTTCTCAGCCATCCTTCTCAGAAACTCCTTGACTTCCTAACACTGTAGCTTTCAAATCTCTCCAGCAAGCCTGGAGATTTAGGTCAACACGCTGACCCCCATCCAGACAGAACAAAGCACGCACACCCCCTCACGGAGCAGTTCCTGGACAGAGCAGACATGCTACAGCATGGTGACAAGGAAAGTGCCAGCACACGGGGCTCAGACATTCATTACAATAATTTTCCTTATGGGTTACTGAGGGAGTGACTCAAATGGTTATTCTGTGACACAGATGGCATGCTGATGGAACCAGCAAAGTGTTTCAGAGTGAAAGCCCTAAGTCAGAGAAAACTGATGAGGAAAAAACCAAATCCACCGATCTCTTGCAATAGTCAGAAACCACTTTCAACTTCTTTAAAAAGCTAGCTCTTTGGTTAGGTCCTCTGAATAAGGCTCTGAGACGCAGAGTTCTGGGGTAGGTGTTTTTTGGCAAGGCAATCCCCAAGCAGACTTCCACAAGACGTTGATTTGGCTCAATCCCATGGAGTTCCAGGGACAATTCACAGGGAGACACCGGGAGGGGGCTGGCAGTGTGGGAATCAGGTGCATATTCCCAGGTACTGCTGACTCTCCTCTGGTTTAGGCAACGCAGGTTCTGGCAGCCTGAGAGAAATCTCCCCAAGAGACGCAAAGGTGAAAGACTGAGCACAAGAAAACGGCAGGGATCCCGCAGGACATGGCAGGAACACTGATTAACAGCTGCTGTTTTGGGGGCGGGGCTTCCGGCGCTAGATTCCTATTCAGCTTTCTCCAGTGGCTCCTACTGCACCTTGCCATGCAGCTTCAGGAAAATAAGTAACAGAAGCCCACATGCACACTCTTATCCACAAGTATCTGAACTGCTTAATCTGACCCACAGCTCCAACCACTTTTTAACTCTTGACTCAGACCAATTCTGTCGCTTATTCATCATTGACATTCTTGTTTGTCTATTCCATCAAATGGTGACTTTGCCTTCACTCAATCAGAATTTCAAACCTAAATGAATCTTTACTTCACACCATGCACACCGAACCCCAGCATCCTGGTTAGTACTAACGAAGGAACTTCCCTCCAGTTCACCTGTGCTCCAGACCTGGCCTTGGGCCTTTATGCATCCTGACTTGCTCAGTCAGGGTGTTTTAGTTCATGCTTAGCTGATTAATTTTTCTCAAGAAATCAGGATTCTACATGGAGAGAATCCTAAAATCACGAGATTCACATTTCTCTTTTGGTGTTCCACTCCACATTCCCTCGGAGCGGAGCATATGTTTGCTCATCATCCCTGACCTCCTGCCGCAAACAATGAGAAAGCACAAGACATAGCCATTGATTTGCATCAAGTTACTGTCATAAACAGCAACAGTAAGTCATCCTAGTAGAAAATTAATTTAGTTCCATTTAATAGCTAGAGGAAAATAGATATGTTGTGTATTTGCAAGGTAATACTATTAAGTCTTTGTTCCAGTGAAGCCTACCTACATCAAGTTTCAACAGAGGGAAGGAGAATATTTAGCAAAAATATTTTTCTTCAAACTTACATTTTCCAGTACTCTGGGTGTATCTGCTGGTATGTTTAAACCACAAAGGAATAAGGCAGAAAAATGACTCAGACTAAGCGTCAGAAAACCCCAGCCTGCAAGCCAAACCTGAGCTGCCTGTTTTTGCAAACAGGTTTTGATGGAACACAGCCACAGCTTGTATTGCCCATGGCTGTCCGTTCATCCCCCACTCCCCTGCAGTGCCAAAGTTCAAGAGAAGAATTGTATAGCTGTGAGAGGGGTGATATATCACAAAGCCTAGAATACTTACTGTTGGCCATTTAAGTAAGTTTACAAACCCCATTATTTTCACAACAAATAGCCACTTCTGATTTTAATAAGTATTGTACACAAATCATGGATCTGGAAGAAGTTGTTTGTTCAAATCCTTGGATGCTTCCAAAGCATCCATTCGTAGTTAACATGAAAGTTGTGTAACAGTTCAATACAACCCAGAATCTCCACTGCAGACTGTGGGACTTGTCTCGTGAAGTTTTGCTGAGCTTGTTCTGGATGCTAAAAGCCAATCTAACAAGTGAGAAAACCATTTTTAGTATCTTACTCCAGTGTGCCAAGTTTTAGCCAAACACTAATCTGTGGCCAAGCCTTTCCATGAAAGTCACGCAGGGTCAAGGGGCAAAGCTGTGTGTGAGGCTAAATTCTTCTAAAGGCTGTGTCTCTGTGATCAGATGGCTAGACAATCTCTACTCAACTAGGGGAGAGGTGGAAGGAAACTTTGTTTTCACTGAGGACTTTGAGAGAGAGAGAGAGAGAGAGAGAGAGAGAGAGAGAGAGAGAGTAGGTGAGAAATTATAACCCCAAATATGAACTGTTTAAAAGCTGAATTTATGTTCCTCATGTATTACAGATTTTGTGAGAAGTTAATATTAAATTACTCTGGAGCAGTTACACAGGATTTACATATATACTGAGTTTTCTATTTATTTACATTGAGTTTTCTATAGCTGTGGTTTTCCACTCCAATCTATTCATTATTCAAGTAGGAAAAGCAATTTCATAGATTTATTTTACTATGGCTCATAATGATACTGTGGTTGTTCCAGTCACTAACTTAATGTCAGAGGCTGCCTTATTCAGATAAATGTTGGCATAACTGAAGTTATTTTTATAAAAAAAAATCAAGTCTATAAATCTAAAATGGGATCTTTTGGTTTTTGAGTTGTTTCAATTCAAAATGTCACAAAATTTTTCTTTGCATTACCACAAAACTGAAACCTCTAGTGGTTTAGTTATATTCCAGTGGAAAAATGCTAAAAATTGCAACTTCCCAAAAGAGGTTAATGAATGAAAACATTTTAAATTAAAAAGAAAAACAAAACCAAAAATTACTCAGGAAGAACATTTTTACAACCTCCTATATATATTTTCTCAGAGAAAAATCTCTACTGATAATAAACTTTCAATAGAAAATTCATCCAAACCATACTGCTGTGAGCATCTAACTTTGCATCCTTCATGGAGGAACAGTCACGAGGGCTTTAGTGATAGGGTTACCTTCTTAGTGTCACTCTACACACAAAGGAGTGTGCCTAAACTAGGATGAACATAACTAGACAGCATCACATAGGTGGCCACCACTGTTCATGTGGTTCACAGGTGACAGAAACGCTACTGTATTTCTGGAAAACATGGCACATTACTGTATTTCTGGAAAACACACCCCTAAAGGTGAGCTGAGTCAAAGGATTGAGCCCTCTAACTGGAGAAACTATCCTCCCAGGCAAGTATGCACTTTGTTCTCTCTACAAAAGTGCTAGGTCCTGAGCAAAATCACATAGGTACCATATAATGAGTAAAAGTAGAGCAAATTCTTGTGAAAGTACCGTGTAGATCAAGAAGGTCAGAATTAACCAGATCCCAAATCTCATATCTCTTCTGGGTTATAATCCTGCTTTTGTCATTCTATTTTGTAAGGTACTATATTATATTTCTATTTGTACTTTTCATTTTCTAACTTCTCCCTCAGAATATTACATTTCATGATATTAGAAACTTTTTTTAACCTCTGTGTCCTCAACAACCAGGAAAACACTTTACATATGATCTTCTAAAAATATTGAATAAAAATATTAATTTTCTTAAAACATTATATAATACTTCAAAATTATATCATTCTATCAATAATGCATAATCATTTCCCCATATTTTTGCTAACATTGTATATGCTTAGTTATGTAAACCTTTACCTAGTAGTTTTATAAAAATGTGACATACTACAATTTTAAATTTGCACTTTTTGAATATATAATAAGGGTGATCACTTATTATTTAAAGCTTTTATGGTAATGACTCATGAAATTGGTAATTTTGTTTGCTTCTTTTTCTGTTGGGTTGTTTTTCTTATTGATTGAAGAGAACTGGTAGGTAAACATGCACATTTTATGTATAATAAAATGTATACATTTTAAGAATGGTATTTTCTTAATTTATTTCTCTTTTTTTAACTTTAGCACACATTTTGGGCAGCTATTTTGAACATAATGGGATGTATTATGGTAATCATGGTTAGTTTCCTATTATATTGCTTTGAAGTCTTATAATGTTTTCATTAGTTTGTTTAATTGGTTTTATTGTTTTGTTTGATTTTATTATGTGTGATGGTATGAACAGCTATTTTGAAGAAAATGAGACATTATGGTAGCCATTGCTGATTTCTTATCATCTTGTTTTGAAGTCCTATCATGCTTTGTTCTTTGTTTTGATTGGTTCTATTCTTTTGTGTTTTATTTCATTTTATTATGTGTGATGGTATGGATAACTTTTTGAGGAAAATGAGATATTATAGCAGCCATTGTTCATTTCCTGTTATCTGGTTTTGAAGTCCTGTAATGCTTTCATTCACTTGAATGGTTTTATACTATTTTGTTATGTTTGATATTATTGTGTGTGAAGGTATGGTCAACTATTTCAAAGAAAAGAGACATTATGGTAGCTACTGTTGATATCCTGTTGTCTTATTGTGAAGTCCTGTGTTGCTTGCATTGTTCTGTCCTGATTTGCTTTGTTCTGTTTTGTTTTAGTCTCTTTAAAATAAAAAAAAATTTAAATTAGATTTAAAGTACAGGTAAAATTCATGGTTTAAAGTGGTGTGATAGTTACTATTAAAATGTTCATCAAGAAAGAATAAATTTATGAAAGCAACAATGCAAATGGAATAAGCATTATGTTGCTTCAATAAAAAATGAAATCACTATTTTGAGTAATTGGAATAGGAAAAACCTCAATGCTAAAATAAGAAAAGGTGATACATTCCTGATTCTAACATCTGAATTAACAGGCTCTTATTGAAAAGCCCTAGAAAGCACTGTAGAATTTACCATAATAAATTGAGACAATGGAAGAGATACACATCAAGAAATACAAATTTGAGTTCATTGGTACTTTTGGTTGTACTCAGCTAGAACTGCATTTACTCTACCAGTACCATAAGTGCCTTTGCTAAATGCACCTAATTTTTCATAAGCTATTCAATTAAAAATAATTTTATACTTTCCCAAAGGAAAATTAAACAAAATAGAAACACATTCATTTAAGGATACAACTGTGCAAACTGAAACAAAGATAGCTATACATATAATTTATAATACTGACATAGAAGAATCTATCTAAAAATACTCTCTGAAATCCCAGGCTACCAGCAGCAGAACACATTTCACTGTCACCACACCTTCAGTGTCTGAAAGTTTCATTTCCATGATGCTAAAAGCTGAAAATAAACCTGTCATAAGGTATTGACTGAACATGCTGATGCTAAAGCTCTCTAAGGACTATTTTTCTGAGAATTTTAAGAGTAACAAAATAACTTATAAGGTAATTTGTACAGTGTCTGTAATTCCTCAATGATGTAAAACTGCTGTTACCTCACAAATACTGGAACTGGGCATTTGTGGGACTATTTCAAATCTTTGGGAGATATGTATAAGTAAATGAATATATTTCATTACAAAATTATCCCATAGGAGGCCCCCAGTTTCAAGATCTTGCATCTCCCATTTAATACTTAAAATAATATCCATTAAAGAATAAACGTGTACACTCTCAAGAAGACTGCAGATTTTCATGACCATTACCGTAACTGAGCAACATTAATTCTGCTTATGAATGATTTCACACCCATGAAATTTAAATAACATAGGGCTCTTTCCTTAGAGCACCCTATTTATGAAATTGGCTCCTACTGCTTCATTATTCCTTTTCCATTTATAAAATCTGTTCAACAGTGCAGGACAAATAGCGAAATTATTCATGATAGCTTGGAATATTTAATGCTTACTCTTTCAGCGTTTCACTTCATGCTTTGAGAACTGCAGTTCTTAAAGAGTGGCCCGGGGACCCCCACGAGGTCCTGAAGTACTTCTGTGGAGTCCAAGCTCTAAGCTATTTTATAACAACACTAAAACATTATTTGCCTTTTTCACCTTTGCCTTCTCATTAGTAGAGTGAAGTTTTCCAAACACCGTATGGCATCTAATATTATCATAGTCTGAAGGCAAAGCAACTGCATTCTACCGAGCCAGTCATTTTTTGAAAAATCATAAAAATATTAGCTGGACATGGTGGCTCATACCTTTAATCCCAGCATTTTTGGAAGCTGAGGTTAGTTTAAGCCCAGCCTGGGCAACATAATGACTTAGCAAGATCCTGCCTCAAAATAAAAAGGGGATGGAATGTAGCTTAGGGTAAAAGTCCCAGTTTCCATCATGATTACTGCAAAATAAAGAACAAAATAATGGCACTAGTTTCAATACATTTTAATATTTTGAAAAATGAAGTTAATAATAAATATGTTATATTGTTTCACATGTCATGTCACTTGAACATGGCATTTATAATTCCTTAGTGTTGCCACCTAACATAGCATGTAGTTATAATCACATAAACAAAAGTGCTACGGTGTTCTGAAGGTTTTTCAGAGTGTAAAAGTGTCCTGAGACTGAGCAGTTGGAGAACTGCTAGCCTCAAATTTATTCAGTCACCAGGGACACCACCATGTGTCACCATCCCAAACCTTCCATCACAGGCATGACCTAACTCCACGCACAGATCCAAGGTAGAAGCAAAACTAGCTTTCTAGCTGCAACTCTGCTCTTTCCTCCCCCACATCAGTAAGAGTGAGAATTATTCCCAGCTATTCTAGAGCAGGGGTGGCGAACCCACCACACATGAGCCACAGCAGGGTATTTGGAAAGCTCTAAATGGCGCATCATCGCTGATACAGTCTCCCGAAATTAACTCCTCCTTGAGAAAATCTCTTACAAACCAGAAAAGTAGTGAAGATCCTTAACTGTCCTGCAACATACAATAGTTTTAAAAATGTGTTGTTTCAAATGCGCAATTAATATCACTTCTAAGACACAATCTTCTTTAATCTAAATTTGGTCTACCTATCTCATAGATTTGTGATGAGAACCAAATGATAAAACTATGCACATGGAATCATATCTGGATTGATTCAATGCCAGATGCAGCCTTAGAGGAGATAAAATTTGAATTGAGCACGTATTTTTGTTTATCTTAGAAATTCTATGCTATAAAAAAGCAGCCTGCTAACATTTCTTTTGAACTAAAGGAGAAAATAATAGAAGTAATTCAGAGCAACTTGTCTAAAACCAGGAGGTGATTTATATATACAGCCTCTGAGGCAGAGTGGAAAACAAATACCTATGTATCAGTCAAATCACCTGACTTCATTATAAACCCAAACTGAGTTCCACTAAAATAACTGCATGTATTACCATCACATTTCCATTGCTAAAGTCCTAGTTATGCTTACCAAACTGTATTTTAATCTAGTGCATTTGGCTAAATCCCTTAGAAGACTACGGTGGAAAAACTAATGTATATTCTTGTTCTTACTCTGCTCCTTAGCACAAAATACATTAACATTTAAAATATATTTAGAGAAAATAGGTGGAAATTTTAGCTGCCAGTTTATGGACCCTGGATAGCTGGCAAAGGAGTCTCTCTTAAAGAAAAAACTTGGTCCCAGGTTCTACTTCTGGTATAACAGCAGCGTCTCTCACCAAGGAACAGAAGGACACCACTGAGATGTACTTTCTCCAGCATGAATAGCTGTTCTCCACCAACTCTGTACACATGGGTAGGAACTTGGCATTAATTCTGGGAGCCATCTACAATTCTAACAAAGAAAAATTTTCTCAGTGCCAAACTAACTAGCCCAGATGGACATCATTAAGACCATAATTTGGCAAATAGAATCAACCTGAGTGATTTTATATTTTCCATAAATGCAAAAATGATAGCAAATTTTAAAATTGCATTTAAGTTACACTTGACTCAAGTTAAGATGTTTATAATCTAATTAATCAGTAGGTTTCTGGATAGTTAAAAAGTGAAATATTATTCATCACAACTTCAAAGGTTTTATGTAGAGCTTGAGAAAATAATGCAACTTACTTTGACACCAGTTGTACCTTTTGGTAAAAGGTTACTATGAACTTTGTATGTCTTATGTACTCCGTGCTAAGTTCTTTATGTACCATTTATTACTCATGAAACCCCTACAAATTGGGTTAAAACTTAGGCTTGAAAATATTAATTTTTTGCCCAATCCAGATACCAAAAATGAGACAAGCATATTGTCTCCAAACCTCTCTCAAATGTACCCATGGCTTGCAGGCTGGTGTACTTTTATGAGATCTCTTTGGATACTCCAGAAATTTCATTCATTCTCACTTTGAACATACTGGAGGTAAGGTTACTATAGTTAGAAAAAAAGTACTGAACTACAGGCCTTATTCAAGTATCATCTTATTCATCTTAAGCCTATGCAGTGATTTAAATGGACCACTTTAGCATGCATGTTTTCAGATTTTCTTTAAAGAATTTTGGGGGCAACCCGCTCAGGACCCCTTTCTGTCTCTCTTCAGGCAGGTTTCTCTCAATAAATATATTATACTCTTCACCTCTGTTGTTCCTAAAATTCATTCTTTGATTTTAGAGAACACGAACTCGCGGACATAGTAGGTCGGGCGTTTCATTCACCTGTATCATTTGGAGGTCATACAGCAAGATCACGGAACAGAGACTTAAAGCTGTGCACGTACCCAAGATGAAAATGCCTGGTGTCTATTGAGGGCCTCTAGACAGGATCTCTGTGAAAGTATCTCTGATTGCCATTCAAATACTATGACCCTGCTCAGCCTGAAGCAGCTACATCGGTCTTCTGCCCCTTTCCCTTCGTGGCAGTTCAGGCTACTTCTTCAGAGCGGGGAATGTTACAGGCATCTGAGCCTGTTAGAAATATTATACGCAGTCAGACAGGGCTAGGCCCTCAAAGAAGCTGGCACAGAGGACCAGAAGTCTGATGACCTTGGAGGAGATACACACTCCTCTTGCTGTGGGCCAGATCTCAAGACAAAGGACCAAACAAATGCATCTACGTCCTGGAGACGGATATTCTAATTAGTTTCCTCTTACTCTGTCCCATCCCTCTAGGGTAAAGGTCACATTTCCAAGAATGCCCGCTTTCTACGTGACTTGCTTTCCCATTTGTCCCTAATGTAATCAATTTTACCTGAACTATTGATCTTATTGGCTAACTATAGTTATGTCCCGCCTTATGCCCATCTGCCTTGTGAGTTCCCAGTCCTTCCCCACCTTGAACTCATGGACTTACTCTATAAAAATCCCTGGAAAGGACCAAGTTGGGGGCAACCCGCTTGGGACCCCCTTCTGTCTCTCTTCAGGCAGAAGCTTTCTCTCAATAAATACATTCTATTCTTCAACAAATAAAAATAATTTTTAATAAGAATTTTCTCACTAGCACTCACCTTTCACAGGTGTCAGATCTCCTCGTGATCTGGAGGCTCTCTGCCTACTCGATCCTGCTACCATTTTTCTTTCAATAAACATTACTCTTAGTACATTCTTGTGCTTCTCTTAGTACATTCACTAATTCTGTGTTGGTATCTGCTGATACACATCCTGAAAATATTTTCACATAGTGTCCCTGCTAGACCTATTAAATAAAAATAAATAGTAATGCACTAACCAATGTTTGGACATGCTATCGTGGATTCTGCAGTGAGATGAAACTGATGCTAATGACAGAGAAAAACATCTACCATAATGCAGACTATGTTTCATATAGCCATTTTATTCCCATTAATTCTTGTGCAGTGAATCTGTCGAAGAGTCTGGGGAAATTGATTTGTGGTCATATGGCCACTTCTGTTAAATTCTATTCTATGTGTCTTAGTCACTTTCCTCTTACTGGGACAAATACCCAACACATACAAATTAAAAGAGGAGAGATTTATTTTGGCTCAAGGTTACATGGTGAGCTGGCTCCATGACATAAACAGCATGGCAGAGGGGCACAGCAGAGCAAACCTGCTCAGGTCATGGCAACCAGGAAGTAGAGAGTGAAGGGAGGACCCAGGGAAGGAGACACAGTTTCCAGGTTCAGCCCTCAGTGACTCTCCTCTTGTGCCTAAGCACCACCTCCTAACAGCACACTCAGCCACTGAGGTTACCGGTGGGTGAATCTGCCAAAGAGTACAGTGCCCCATGCTTCTGAAAGCCCCACTTCTGAACTCAGGAGGTTTTAGGGGCCACTCCAGATCTAAACCTTAACATTTTGGTTGTTAAGGAAGAAATTATATTTTTGCATTGATGATGTCTTACACAATAATCTATTAATATGGAGGGTTATTTACAAAGAAAGAGGCTAAGCAATTCAAAAAGTATACATGGAAAATCATATTCCTTTGTCTCAGATATTTGTTTACTTTTCATCTCTCTGGTTTCCATTTGGGAAAATTAGAGTACAATTTCCTTTAAGAAGAAAGAAAAAAATATTCCTGGGGAACTGATACACACAAATGATACTCTTCTGGCAAATTGTTATTTTACTATCTGTTCAATTCAATTAATGCCTTCAAGAAATACATGTTGTTTATAACAAAAAATAATTATGTTTTTATAGCATCCTCCCAAGATTTAGCCTTTGGTTTAACAAACATTTACCAAAACTGAACTCCAGGCTAGTCACTGAGTAAGCAGGTGAGGGTAAAAGGATAAACACAGCAGGGATGGTCTGTACTCTTACTGGGCTCAGGGTTTAGACGAGCGCTTTTCAAATTCACTATGATACAAACCACTGCACTTTGGTTAAAAATATATCCTCTTATCCATAAGTCGAGAACAGGATCTGAAGTTCTATTTTTCTAACAAGTTCTTAAGATGCTGGCTATGCTGGTCCATGGACCACACTCTGAGTAACAAAGGACTAGGTTACTGACTCAGCTGCTGTATTACAACCCACTCCCACGCTGTGAGCACTTCTCAAGAGTAGCACCCTGAAGACTGAATCAGTGAGCAGCACCAACACAATGGAAGATAGGGGCTTTTGCTACGATACCTTGGATGAAATCCTAAGCTGAGAAGGTGACCGCAGGAATACGATTTGCTGAGGGGAAACAGTAAGATACAGGACACAGAATTGCGCCATGAAGGCTCTAAAGAATGCTACAATCTGGGTATGGTGGTGCACTTCTGTAATCCCGATACTCTGTCAGGGTGAGCCAGGAGAATTGGAAGTTTGAGCCCAGTATGAACGAAGTAGAAAGATTCTGTCTCATGGAGATGGTAGATAGATAAATATATAGACAGATGGACAGACAGACAGAGAACAGATGAATAACTGGAAATATAGATCAGTGTAAATGGCTTGGGTTCAATCCCTAGTACCGTGAAAAGAGAAAATTAAAAAACAAAACAAGTGATGAGTTCCCAGGGACAGATAAGAGTGTGGCTGGTGAGTATGTGAGCAGGGGCAGGGCACAGGCCATGCTCCTCCTCAATGACACAGAACTAACAGGGCAAAGGGAATCATAGTTTTCAAATGTCCCCAAATCAGCTTTTTCTTAACCAGCTATCAACTGCTATCCCTCTCAAGCATACTACTAAAACTTCTCTTTCAGTAAGACAGGGACTGGTCTTACTCAAAACAAGTACTCTCACAAATAAAGGAAACTAAATGTATGATTTGAAACCATATGTCCTCAAGCGTCTGTTTATGTAAACTGTCACACTATTATATCTGAAAATGGAGTTGTGGGGTGGTGGAGGATGGAGGGAAGAAATGGGGTTAATTTTATTTTATGCTCTTCAATGCCAGGAAAACAGATCACATAAGATTAAGCTTAGAGGGTTGATTTTATTAATTTTCTTAGCCTCTTAAAGAGAAAATCAATTCGAGCTATAAAAAGGGTAAGCCATACACACACAAAAATGGTATCTACAACCCAAAACACCCAACTGTGAACTGCAATGAAAACCAGAGGCATCTTAAACTCATCTACAGATACTTGCTTTGCCAGTTAATCTGTTACAGTAAAACTTCTCAGTAATAATTTAAAAGAGCTGGGGCCAGAGAAAGCAATCTGGATGAGTGACGGTGTTAGCTGGGAATGATGGTGTTAGCTGGAGGCTTTGCTGAGCGGCTGGTGTATTTGTGCCATGTATTCATATAGACAGTCCCATAAGCAGCCACCAGTGCGCAGAACATTAAGATGAATCTATGAAGCACCAGCTTGTGAGCTTAGAGTCAAGTCCACCTGGTGAGCAGTGACCACTGCCAACTGCACAGACATTCCCTGCAGTCAGAGGAGAAAAAACTGGCTGAGTTTAGAGTAAGTCAGATTTATTATGCTGTCCACACATAGACACACTATTCTGAAATACGACAGTCATTTTGTAGGCTTATGGTTTCTCTATGTTGAAAGGTTTTGTTTGTTTTGTTTTGTTTTAGAAACAAGAGAAAATGCTAAGTCAGTGGGAAATTCTGTTAGTCATAGTGACAAATGGTATTAAATAGTGCTGCCATAGTTCTTTACTACAAATTTATTTTTCTTTTTTCCTGGAAATGTGCTATTTCATATTTAAAAAAATATGAAGCTTTGACAGGAAATGGTAGGAGGCTCCTGCACCTATAATGAATGTCTGGTGTTGATATCACCCTCACTGCCGCAAATAAAAAGGGAAAAAAATCACTTCGCAAAGGTTAGAGGAGACAACTTTAAATTAATATCAGATGCACTTAAATGAAACTCTTACCTAAGTACCAAGCAAAATATTTCAATCACTTTTACAAAAAGCCAGCATACAAATCAATATGGTGATTATTGGACCAGAAACAGATGTACAGCTCTGTCAGTTTCCCATGGCTACTGTGACAAATTATCACCAATTGAGAAAATCAGGATAACACAAAATCCCCATCTTTTGTTTGGTAGATCAGAAATCTGACATGGATGTCACTAAACGAAAATACTGGGAGCGCACCTTCCTTTCAGGGAGGGGAGCGGAGAGAAGGGTCCATTTCCTGATCTGTTTTCAGCTTCCAGGTGCCAACCGGTTTCCTAGCTCATGGCCTCCATCTGTGTCTTCAGAGCCAGCAAGGTGAACCCATGTCTTTCTGACATGTCACAAAATGCCCCTCTGGTTTTCCTCCTCTCCCTTCCTCCTCACTTTTAAAGAACCTGCTGATTATACTGAGCGACTCAAAGAATCAAGATAATCCTCCCATCTTACAATCAGCTGAACAGAAAACCTAGTTCCATCTGCAACCTTAATTCACTTCCCTTTTCCATGTAACCCAGCTATCAAAGGTCCCAAGGATTAGGATGTAACCATCTTTGAAACCCACTCTTCTGCCTACCATAACAGATTTCTTTAACTGGTAGAAAAGGAGAGTTAAGACATTATGTACAATCCCCTTACCCATATAACTTTCTCACTACCCATTTTGATGAGACTCCAAATGGCACTACAACAGAATATTATACACTAATGACTGAATTAAACAATTTAATAACCCACTTAAATGCCTCGCATATACTGAAAGTATAAGCTTTCGTATATACTGAAAATTTTGTTTCTCAGGCTTAGTCATAAAATTTAAAGATTGAAAAATACATTATTCTTATCATTAATTTTATGAACTCTAGTTATATGTATTTCATTTCATGTTTGATTCAAGTAGTTCATAGTTTTGAAAAACAGTGAAGAAATTAACCTGGGTAACTGAAACACAAGCTTCATACTGTTCACATATTTGTGTTTTAATTACACTGTTGTCAGAGTCAGGGATCTAAGGTAGAAATCACTAGTGCTCATCTATATCTGATTCTTTCCCTCTTGGGCATAGGAAAGACTGTACCTCCCACACCCCCTCTAGGCAGTTGAACCACAGAACTAGTTTTAGTCGAAGAAATTGAGAGGAAAATTTTTAAGCTGAAAAATACACACCTGAGTGTGTAAACTACTCTTGCCGCCCTGGAGACATTGAAAACCACATGCTGATATGGCAATAGTAAAACACAGGTGAAAACTGGGTCCTTAGTCACTACATTGGGCAACGTCACCCTGAACTTAATGGGAAAAAGATGTAAACCCTTGTTATGTACATCAATAGGTGTTTTGTTGTTGTTTGTTTATTTGTTTTTGGTCACAACAGCAAGCTTAAAGTTTGACCAATACAAGGGAGAAATGCCGTATATTACCTTATTGAATCAAAGACACTATCATTTTTAAGGTGCACCATTACATTACATATTTTCCAAAAAACATTGTACATGAAATTTAATATGACATCTATTTTGATGCTTCTCAATGTAATTAACATTAATGTCTGCAAAAAAATTTGTATTTTAAGCTGGATAGAATATGTTATATGTCTAGTTGTAAAGAAACAGAAAACCTAAACTGTTTCCCCATTTTCTAATAACTGCATCAATCCTGAATGCTGAACTCATAGGAATGTAAATTAAAAAGATAGATGTTTATGTGCAATATTGTTAGTTTATTAGCAAATGTAAAATAACATACTCAGAGATACTGTTTTCCCCTGCTCTGAAATACCATGAACGTAGTTGTTCAAATCCTCCTATGCATGCAGACGTGACAGTCTTTGTCACAACTGTCTTGAGTCATGCAACCCAACTTAGAGCACTTTCACCTAAGATGTTTGAGATTTAACACTCTATAAATCTGCATAAGAAACTGTCATTACAAGTTTTATTTTTTCTTAGTCCATTTGTGCCGCTATAATGAGACATCACAGACTGGGTAGCTGATAAAGGATAGATCCTAATTTTTCAACCATCACAGAGGCTGGCAAGTCCAGTGTTAAAGCTCTGGCACACACTATTGCCTGGTAAAGGTTTCTCTGTGCTTTCTAGGTTGCACCTTATTGCCATACCTCCAGAAGGGAGGAACATTGAATCCAGAACGTAGAAAGACAAGTGTGATAAATACCTTCCTCCACCTGCCTTGGAAGAGCACTGACTCCCACTCATGAAGAAGATCATCTCAGTCACTTCCCAGTGGCCTCACCTTCAAACATCACAACGCCTGATGTTGGAAGGACACATTGAAATAGTATCAGTCTTAGAGTAAAAGTACTCCTGTGAGTGAGATTTGAACAAATTTTTTATGTTGTTTTGGTTATCCCATAGCTATAATTTTTACAAATAACCATGAGTTATAATGAGTTTCAAAAGGTTTGTTAACAAAGACATCTCAGTTTCAGAACCCAGGTTAGGCACCAGTCAGGTATAAATCACAGTATGTTAAGGCCACAAAAGGTGGGGGTTCTCATAAAAGGAAAGGATAAGAATGGAAGATAATCAAGCAGTACTTGGTGGGACCTCAGGAATTGTCAAATGAAAAAAAGGAGCCTTCAATCCAGGCCTTAAAAGATGAGTACATTCCAGAAAGTAGATGAGAGACAATAAATCCCATCTGAATGTTCTGTGGCTGGCTTGGTGAAAACAGCTCCTATCACTGGCTGATCCAGGTATAGTCATAGACAGGTGGTTTATACATTATTTCAGTCAATACACTACAATTCTGAGGTTGGCATTATAAACTCTACTATATGGAAATTTAAAGACTACAGAGAAATTAATGTCTTGCTTGGTATCTCCACGTCAGCACACAGGAAAGCCAAGAACCAGACACAGATCTAAACTGTTCTCCTTCCTGAGTCATATGGCAATTTAGCTACCTTTGGGCATCCTGGTGATGTTCTCCATGTAGCAAGCACATTAGCCCTGATCACGACTGTGAGACCTGCATGTGTGAAAAATAAATTCATTATCTGAAGGAAAACTGAACCTCAGTACATCCAAAACACAGTTTGAAACACACTATATGAAATTTTACTTCACTATATGTATGTATTATCCTGCCTTAAAGCCTTATTAATGCTCATTTAATTTTATGCCTGATTCATTCCAAACTTGAACCATGATAGGTCAGGCAAGGTCACTCTCACTCGAAGTAGAGAATCATCACAACTTTAATCAATATTAGAATCCATCTAATTATTCTGTAGAACTCAGAAAACTAGTGAGTGAAGATGGGGTCCTTTATTCCTGGGAGTAAATATCAGAGTCAGTTAGAAACACTACCATAATACACAAATGTAACTCAAAGAGATATGTGAAAAATATGGAATAAAACTATCACCAATCTGTGTTTACAAATGAAGTCTGGAAGACATTGGAAGCTCTAGAAATGATCAGAGATCTGGGAATGTGGCGGTAACAGCTGGCCCTGGATCTTGTTTACTGAGGGCTAAAGGGCCAGAAACCTCTACCACTTCTTCATCAAAAGCTCGGTTTTTGGTTTCTGGGTTTGGTTTTGTTGGCATGAGGTTCTTTTATATCTGCTGGCAGGTTTCTCTGCTAGTCAAATGTGAGCCTTACAGCTGCAAAGACCCAGAAGAGGGGAGCCAAATACCTAGTTTTCCTCCTGAGAAAAGCGCCTAAAACTCCATTAACAAATCTTGTAGATGACAATGTTGTTTGGTTGACATTAGAAAAAGATCCCAAATACCAGCATCATTTTCTGGAATGAAAGCTTAGAATCCCAACTAGCAATCAACCCAGTTATTTTCTATTTTTGTGACTTCATCCACATCTCTTTCCATGCATTAGCAAACTAAAAGACAGATAGGTGGGCATTATTATTGTGATTATTTTTTTCTTTTCTTCTTGTATATATTAACAATGCTCTATTTACCAACTTTATAGACAACAAAATGCACTGATTTAAAGTACAGAATTCAGTGAGTTTTGACAAATATATAAATCTGGGTAACCATCACCATGGTCAAGATATTAAGCTTTTCCAAGACCACCAAAAAGTTCCCTGTGGTCTTCTAGAGTCAACTCCTACTGCCACCACTACCAGCCTCAGCAGCCACTGGCCTCATTTCTGTCACTGTAAAGGAATACTGCTGGTCCTAGACCTTCATGCAGAAACTTGATCATATAAATGAACACACTCTTGTCATACCCAGCTGAAATAGAGCTGCGATGAACCTACAGAAACAAACTCTTTGAAATAACGAGCTTCCACTAGCTTCTACATCCCGTCCCATATATCTCTGATTGACACGTTTAGGATTTACTACCCTCGTCCATTTGAGCTGCCATTTCTTGACAAGTTTACTATTCTTTTCTCAAAAGAATAAAAGTACCATGCTTTGGCCATTTCTTTGGATTTCACTCTCATGTACATGTAAAATTAGTAAAATTTAATTTTTTGTCTTGCTAATAAGCTATTTTATACATTGGGTTCTTACATTCAGCTAAAAAGCCCACATATGAACTAAGGGATAGCAGAGGAGATTGCTCTCTTCCCTCTACCCACAACTGAAAAGGACATATGGATTTTCTACAGGCAAGAAAAATACAGTATGACCCCCTTGAGTTTCTGCCACACTCTTAGAGGCAGTACAGGACACATTCAAGGGGCTGATGAAAGGGAAATCAGAGGTAGAAAGACCAGGGCGTAAGATGTCAAAGCAGCTGGGCAAGTGAGCATTACCTGTCAATCGTGGAGACCCAGGACCCATGGCCAGTACACCTCCGAAGGTGTACTGGCACCATTCAGAGAATGCTATCTTCAGTTCAGTTCAGGTCAAGCAGGTTTTTGACAGGACAGCCTAGATCTGATGTCAGAATTGGGGCTACGAATAATGAGGCCCATTAACCTTGTGGCTGCTGTGAGTCTTTTTAAACTGGCCTGCTCTACATCCTGCATACTTTTCCCCCTCTTTAATTGGTTCACACTCACCCTACAGAGCATACTCCTTTTTCTACCTTTAATAAATGTAAAACCTAGCTACATCATTTCTTGTTCAATTGTTTGCTCAGGACAACAAGAATCTGAAAAGGATCGTTGCAAAGAGTAGAGTGCCCCAGTACCCCACTAACAGAGGCAGCTGGGCAGGCTGTGGGCAGGCTGGCAAGGCCTACTCCTCTGTAGCCTCTATGTCTGAGAACTGAATTAGGGATTCATTCCCTTAGGTGGGCCCTGGCTCATGAGCCTCAGCCTCTTCTTTATGACTTAGGACACAATCACCTAAATTCCTCAATTTCCTATTTCTGGAAAGAAAGGCCCATGTAATATTTTTATGGTTCCAAACTTCACTTTTGGAAATTAACAAATAATACACTAAGTGAATACCTAAAAAAACGGTCTAAAACAGAAATCCATCTGACAGACATGTCTGTTTGTCAGCGACATCCATCACAAGATGGTGTCTACAGCACCATTTAAGCTGGCACTGGTCTCACTACAGCTGAGGCAAGCAACACAAGCTCTCACAGCTTTATGAAGACAATGTCAAGTGCAGTGTGGCCTGAAATTACAAAACGAACCAAGGTTCACTACCTTAGTTCACAATTTGAGAAGAGATCTAACCTGTCTAAGAGAGCAACTGTGTGGCCCCAAGGAGATTCCTGGCAGGCTTCCAACTACGAAAAGTGTAACTGGCCCAGGATTCCTGTTGCTGGCTCTGAAATTCCCACTGCCCTGCCTCCAAGGCTGTGCTCCACCACAAAGGCCACAACTGGAGCCAAGGGGAGATATGAAGGCAGGTCCCCAGTGCCAACTTCCTGGAGGACCTCCTGCTTCCTCTGATTACACAGCAGAATAATACTCTTCCAGCAACCCCCTCACTTTTTATTTGGAATCAAACTTTAATTGCTGTGTGACAGTTCTCCCAGCCTTTCCTCAATTCTTCCCTATTTCTTTTCACACAGGTACTTTCACTATAAATAATCATGCATTTTAGTCCTGTCTTGGCATCCAGTTCTCTCAAGTCTGGATGAACATGTCATTCATTCGTGTCTTCCGCTCACATATTCTGTCATGAAATATTTCCTGCCTGCTTATAAAGTTCTTGGAATTTTATTCTAGGCACAGGGGAGTCTGCTGAAGAAGAGTGAGAAGACCCCTAAGTCCATAAGCTCCCTCCAAAGCACTGCTGCTTCTCCACCTCTTTCACTGTCCTGGGCACCGAGCTAAGATCTCTGCTGAAATGCCTTGTCTTATTGTCTTTACAATAATCCTTAGGGGAGCTATTACTATTATTATTGTTGTTGTTGTTGTTGTTGTTTAATGGATCAGAAAACTAGGACCTAGAGAGTTCCCAGGAGCTTCCCTACAGGCCCAGCTTATTTAACCCAAAATTCATGCTTTTACTATTAGATGATGAAATATCACCTCTGGTTGGGTGATGGCTCTGAGAAATTTAAATTTCTAACAGTGATTACAAGTCTGAGTTTCCAAAAGTTTGGCTTCTTTAGCTGAAATTTATAGAAACTATTTACAGATGAGGGAAGCAATCCTCCACAGCATGCATAGTCAGTCCTACAATGCTTCAGAGTCAGATTGTGATCAGCAGATTTAACCCCCTTGGAAGGAGCCATCATGAGGTGAGCACTCTACTTACCTCCATTATTACAAAGATACAGAGTGCCTGTAACCCCAGCATTCTGGGAGGTTGAGGCAGGGAGATATACGTTCTAGTCCAGCCTGGGAAAATTTGTAAGACTCTGTCTCAAAAGATAAATAAAGGGCTGAGGAAATAGCTCAATGTGAAGGGCCAAGGTTGAAACCCCAGCACAGCAAAAAAAAAAGGGGGAAGAAAAGAAGGAAGAGGAAGAAGAAAAGGAAGAAGAGGAGGAGATGAAGGAGGAGGGGAAGATAATGGCTTCTCTGCTTCACATCCTGATGACAGTCCATGCCCAGTAAGTTAATGGCTGGCGGTTGCACACTTCCGGGGCTTCTCTCCGAGGCCAGCCGGAACCACCCCAAGGCAGTCAGCTGCAAACACCTACCATGATATCCAAAGTCAATTGTGGTGTCCTCTGTGCTTGAATCAAGTTCACTGAAATCCAGGGAAGGAATAGGCTGATTCTCAGGCAGGTTCTCCGAAGCTGGTTCACCTAACTCCTTGTAGAAGAGAATCAACAATTCATGAGAAGCTAAGAGAAGATCATAGCACTACCACAGTGACACAATATTGTTATTTAGAAGACTATGTAGGAATAAAAGCCTACCTAATCCTCTCCCTTAAACCTGGTAACACATTCAAATGTCAGGACAGTAACTTGGGATAAGAGAAACATCCCCCAAGTAATGAGACAGGTGACCGTGGGCAAACCATTTAACCTCCATGGGCCCAAGGTTCAAGATCATGACTAGAGTCAACCAGGAGGTCTAAGATGCAAAACACCACCTCAGGCAAGTAAAGGTTCCATCTGCAGTGGGGAGCAAGTATCTCCTTCCATTCTGCACCATATAGTGCATCTGCCTCACCCTGTCCCAGCCCTACTGAGTTTCCTCATCTCAAAGATCAAATGTTGGCCTGAATGACTTCCAAGTTCTCTCTTGGATTTAAAAGTTCTGAAATCCTACAAATTCCAATTCCCTAAAGGAAAAAAGTCTAAGATACCATATAAGAGAGAAATAAACATTTCAAAAAATAAAAGGTAAACTATATAACAATAGTATTTTCAATAGATCACTTTGCTTTTTCTTCTCTAGGGCAGTGATTTGTGTGGAGGGAGAGGGGATTGCAACCTAGATCTGATGCATAACTCATATATTCCCTTTGAGAAATGGCTCTCATGAGGAATTATCTGCAGAGGGTCTTCTGATTATGAAGGAAATTAAGAAGAAAGGCCAAGCTAATCTGAAATGAATAGGTAAAAAGAAGCCTGTCACACTACGGTGGCATTTGTGAGAGGGTGGCCCTAAGTAGCTTTAAGAATTTCACTTCCTGTACTGTATAATATGTGTTTCAGGAGGCATGACTGGTTTCCACATTTCAAAGGATCACTGACAGCACACAGAGAACTTCAAGAGCGAAGAGTAGACAGTGTGCAAAGTGTGTCCCTACATGTACTTTAGAATTTACTCAAAAATAAATGCTTGGGCTCCCAACTAGCTTTGATTTACTGAGATTCTCTCTGGATAGAACAGACAGAAGTGTTATAATTGCTTCTCCTAGGAGGAGAGTGACTTGATCTGGTCTTTGGTCCCCATTATCACTCCACGTATGGAGATCTGGTCTACTATGCACTTTTCACAGAAACACAACTTTAGCACTAGCACAACTGCTTATGCCATAGAATCACATGCAGACAGGTTTGTCTTGTATATTATGGTATCTAGTTGTTTTTAAGCTATCACCCTTTAAAGAAATGACGCCTGATACGATTCTACATCCAACTGTGCTTTGAAATTTCAAAACCCAAATTCAGTCAAGCAGAAAGTGCCTGCCAAAATCAGACACCAGTTTTCTAGAAAACAAAGCAATGCCATTCTCCTAAATGTCTCAAAGAATTGTAACATAGGAAGCCCATTTTCTCCCATGTTTGATTCTTTCCAACTGCTTCTTAAATACAGCATAATGTGGCTTGCTTCAGCAAGGCAAGAAAGAAGAAAGAAGCAACTGAGAAAGATCCTTAATGAGATTAGGAACAAATTAGATCATAAATACGTGTAGAGGTGAGGGAAGGGAAAGTACTCAAGAGTGGAGTCTTTCTATCTCCCTAGTCTTCTTTAATCACATTTTCCTTAACTTCTTGCTTCTGACTAATGCAGCTTCTTTCTTACATCTTAGTTTATCTTCTTTAGCTCAATAATGCCTTTTCCTAAGATTTCTAAAACACTTCAGATCCCTCTGTAGTGTTTGGCGTTGCATTTTCTTTCTCCTCTCTTCTATGGATATCATTAAATCTTCCTCATTCTTATGCCGGTGAGTATGATTAAATGTGTCTCATCCCTTCCTGGCTGCCTCCTTCATCTTCCCCCTGGGGTGAACAAGAAAGTCTTCCCTGAGGTCTCGCCGTCTTTTCTTCTTTCAGATTAAATGCTATTTTTCCTAAAGAGATTATAAGAAGAACTGTTCATCAGTGCCTTTCCAGGTCTTCTTTCATCTGGATACAAACTGCTGCTCTCCAGAGCCCTGCTCTGTCTGGAATTAAGGCCCTGTGCTGGCAGCATCAGAAGCAGCAGAACTTTGTTAGAAATGTAACACTCCAGGCTTTACCCCAGACCAAACGAGACCAAATCTGCATTTTAGCAAGAGCCACAGGTGACTCGGGTACCTGTGTAAGTCTAGGAAAGGCTCAGAGGAAGGCCAGTTGACTGGGACCTGAGAGGTCAGAAGGCTTTCCTGAAGTGAGGCAGAAATTTGAAAGCGAGAAGGTAGGATGCTAACCATAGGCCAGAGGGAAACAGCTGATGCAATAGCGTGAAAAGATGCAGGGAGCCCAGGGGTACTGAACAACCAGGTAGGTCTGACCCAGACAGAAAGAGGACACAGCCTTCAAGAAGAACAGACTGAGGAGCCTCAACTCCTCCAGGAGCATTTCCTGCTCCTAATGGTATATACTTGGGAAATGTGCTCTAAAAAGCTCAGGGTCAGAGACTTTGGTGGCACTAAATCTTGCAAGATCAAAAGATCAGCTAAGGTCTCTGGTCAGGACAGCACTGAGCTCTCCTCCACCTGCTCTCTTCACTCCTTACTAATAGGAAGGGGATGGAGCCGGGGAGGGGATAAGTCAACATTTCATAGGATTTCTGGGAAATCTTCTTTTTCCTCTGAGTTGGGCCAGTATTAGGACGCTTTGGCTGCCTCCCATATCCTGTGCTATAGCATATGGATGGCAAAATCTCTTGAGACTCTGGCATATGGTCTCAGGGTTATCTTTAGTACTTTAGGACCTCCAAAGGGCTCGATTCACAGGACAGAAGGACAGAACATCATTGAGTAGAATTATAACACTGACAGCAACTGTATCAGAAACAAAAAGAACCAAAACTTACTATCGTGAGTGGTCAAAGAGGAAAATCATAAGCACTAAATCAATCATCAGGCACTAATAACTAAAATCATACTAGAAACTACATTTTTAGTTGCCATATGGTAACTTTAAAAATAAAAAAGTCATTTAGGTTTAATAATACAAAATATTGCCATGTCTATAACTCTCAATTTCCAATTTTAGGGAGAAAATCTTTAGAATTAGGGGTTCATGAATATTCCAGAAAAAAGGCAACCTTTTTCTATCACTTATTGAACAAGTAATCTACACTGAATGAACACAAAATTCTTATGACCCTACTAGCTTCCTTGTCCAGATCTGCAGAAATGTGCAACTGTCAGTCTAATGGGGACAAAGCAGGCAGAATCAGAAATCAAAATCCACCTCCACAGGTTATCCCCGCAGGGCTTAGGAAGTGTCAAGGGAGAGGACAGAAGACACTCAGCTTTCAGAAGGACTCTGCCCCGCTGCTGCTCCCAGTGGCCTTTCAACAGCAAGGCCTCCACTCATCAGCTTCCCTGGCTGGAAGTCCCTCATTTCTCAAGCCTCTAGGTTCCGCAACAGATCCACAGCTGGCTTTTACTTACCAGGGTGCCAGATGGGTACCAAAAGGCTTAAATGCAACACCTCTCACCATCATCCCCACACTGGCTGCTAACTGGTCTGATAAACAGAGTGAGACTCATTAAAGTCAGGGGAAGTTAAGCTCTCTTCTGGTCCAACTTTAGATTTTATAAGTCTAAAGCATATAGAACCCTTACACAATTGAGAAAGTTATGCCACTAAGCAGTTCTCCCCCTCAGAGAGGAACAGAAAACACGTGTCCAGGGGTGAGTGAGCCCTACTGAGGGTTCCTGTGTGTCCCAGGATTCTGAGCCTTCTGCTGACCAATCTATAGCAGATTAGCATCCTCGGGCTTCCAGGCATTGTCCCACAGTGTCCGAGAGACATTCTTCCTGCCAGAGGAAAAACTCTTTCGAACATGGGAATCTCCACTGAGTGAACAATCAGAAATGTCTCCAACCTAACATGCTTTTACCAGAGTGCTATAAAGTCAGTGTTGATGTCAACTGCCCCCCCAAATGACCCTCAAAACACTCTCATAAGTATCAGAGCCTATGCCAAGGTTTATAGAACCATTTCAGCCTTTAGTTAAAATGGTGTGCACTAGGCAGAGATTTGGAACACAGAGAACTGTGAATTTGGGGTCCATTTCAAGTGAACCAGTATCCCTATTCATTATCAGATATCTAAGGCAGTTCTTCAAAGTTTGAATGAGGCCATGAACATGGCACACAGTGATATGGATGGAAGACGAAAAAATACACGTAAGACAGGAAGAAATCAGTGAACTAGAGATGCAAATATGGATAGCATTGGTAGAATTAAAAATTAGATATACTCATATTTGTTCTGCTACTTAATCATTTTAACTCACCAACTATGCATTCAGTGCCAACTCAATTATCTCAAACACAGTGGCCACTCATAGGAGAATCAAGTGATTAACAGCTGCCTTAAGGTCGTGTTGTCACCAAGTGTTGGTCTACATTCTAGAGCCCTCCTTGAAATTGGACAAAGTTGGTCTAGGTGCTTTTGTTTTCTACTCTGTCCTTTTCCTTACACAGCTGGTTCCATGAAGCTGAAGAATCTGCAGCAAGAAAAGGTTCTGTGCAAGCTTTATAGTAAGTGGGTACTTACATGCAATACGTCAATACTCTGCTGCTGAAAGTTTCGAGATCTCAATTCTTGCATCCGCTTATTATTTTCTTCATACTTTTCTTCCACAATCTTTCTGCAAGTTTAAAGTGAATGTAGAAAAATAATTTCAAATTGCTAAAATCATAGCTGTGTTACACAGCTAAGTGTGACCCTTGCTTCAGCAGGCAGACAGGAGTGTGAGGAAGCCAGGTCACAAGGACTCCCCTGCATGGTGCTGCACACCATCAGCTCCCAGTAACAATCTTTTAAAACACATAAGAATGCGTTGGCTTCTTATTCCTCCTTAGATATCCTCAAAGGCAGCAGAAGAAAAAAGAAAACCCGACCCTGTGCATCCTGAGTGTGATGCTGGAGTAGCCTAAATGCCCAGCACAGTGCTAACCACATGCTAATAATTAGAAAAATGCTTCCAGCAAAAACAAATCCATTAGAAAGGAAAACAGAGGTGTGTATCAAAGAGTTCATGGAAAATATATGGGAATCACTAGAGGAGAATTGTCTATACACACACACATATAATCTTTACTACAGCAGAGTTGAGTTTAATAGGTGTGGTACTAAGCTGGAAGAAAGATTTAAGTTCTTATTATTACTTGTGCACCATTTACACTTAGATATTTTTGACATTCATTTAATATCCATTTAGTAAAATTCTCTTATCAATAAAATTGATGCATTATTACTCTTCTGACAACAGAGTCACTTTCTAGATAAAATACATAATTCTTTTTGAATCCCAGGAATGATGATCAAATCCTAATCCAAATAATTCATAAAATCAATATTCTATTTTATATAAAGTGCATTGCCCTTAAATAATATTGTGGTAATATAAAAAATAGTACTGTGTCATGTGGAAGTTTTGTGACTTTCTTTCATCCATAAAATTTGTAATATACATGTAAATTATTTGTAATGATTCATAATATACATGTAAATTATTAAATTTGCCTTTTTAATCTATTCCTATCAGATTTAATCTTCCTTTTACCCTCAGCCAATTATGTGAATCATAGTGCTCTGGAGACATTAACATTTTTAAGTGTTGGAAATAGATTTGGGGCTATGAGTTGCAATGGCTCAAGCAATTTGTGTGCCTATATTTCCCCAGTTAAAACTACTCAATGCCATGCCAGTTTGCAGAAACCAACTCATACTCGCTCCTGAGAGCAGTTTGTACATGTAGCTTCCCAGCTGAACATGTCAGTAGTAACACTCTGGCTGCTCCTGCTGGACTATATACACCACGAGAATCCATAACCACATCAGCTGCCTCTGCACCCTGAGCTAGTTGCTCAACATTTAGCAGCACACCACTGCTCAAGGAATACTTTGGTGCAAATCTGATTCTATAATTACTGAATCTCCTATATGCTTTGGTTCATCACTATATTTGTTCTAATCGCAAGGATGCCTCTAAAGGACATTTCAGAATCTTAATATAGTCACAAAATGAACACCTTTGTTTCAGGTCTCTTCTGTCTCTCTAGGTCTTGCTTGGGACTTCCAAGTTACCAAAAAGTAGGCAGAGGAAGGAAGAAAACAACTAAAAAAGTAGTTTGAGAGATTCAGGTCTATTACTCTTTGAAATCCCAACTCTATAAGTGTATCTTTTTTCAGCTTTATTAAGGTTTAATTGACAAAACTGTTTATACTTGTAGTGCACATATTTATATTTATGGCTTTGATACATGTATACGTTGTGAAGTGGTTAGCACAGGTTAATTAACATAGCCGTCACTGCACAAACGTCACTTTCTGTAGTGAGAACATTTAAAATCTACCATCCTAGCCATTCTCACATATAGAATACCTTATTAGTCACCCCGATGTGCAACAGATCTCCAGATCTTATTCCTCCAGCCTGACATCGCCTCATCTTCGTCTTTCCCCCATCCCTGGTTACTACCATTCTACTCCCGCTTCCATGAGTTTAATTCTTTAGACTATATGCAAATATATAGTACTTGTCCTTCTGCCATGGCTTATTTCACTTAGCCTAATGTCTTCCAGGTTCATGCATGTCGTTGAAACTGATGGTATTTCCTGTTTTTATAAGACTAACTCAAATTCCGTTATGTATATATATATGCCACATTTTCTCTGGCAGGCACTGAGGTTGATTCTGTATTTTGGCTACTGTAACACTGCAGTGAACACAGGAGTGTAGCTATCTTTTCAACACACTGGTTTAATTTCCTTAGGACATGAAGTAGGATTCCCAGATCATACGAAGCTCTGTTTTCAATTTTTTGAAGAAATTCCATACTGTTTTCCACAATGGCTGTACCAACTTACACTCCCACTAGCAGTGTACAAGGGTTCCCTTTCCTCCATACCCTGGTCATTGCTTCAAATTAAACTTTTTCATACAAATACTTAAATTACTTGTGATGTCTCCTACCAGCGGCACTGCCCTGAGCACAGACATTTTTTTAAAAGTTTTGCTTGAAAGAACAGAGCTATTTTCAATTTACATCCCTCTACAAGGTAACGATTTCTTTCCAGAAAGCTGCCTTCTCCCTGTAGCTGGGTTTCCTGGCAGAAGCACCTAGGGAATAAGACTGGCATTCAAAAGCTTTCTTTTCAGCCTTTTGCTGGGTACCGGTAGAAGGTGTCAGCAACACTGAAGTTTCATTTAGAGACTGACCCTGCAACCTACCAAATTTTCAATCTTTCTTCTCACACAAGACTGAGAGCCTGAAAGAAATAGTACTTGGCACCCAAGCTATGGCTCAATAATCACCGCTAGCGTGAATGAGCGAGTAAGCACATTGATGCATAATTGTATGCATTCCAGTTTCTTTTCCTGATTTTTTATTCTTTTCAGTGAATCCCTTGAGAGTCTACAAAGTAGAACAGGACACAGAGCACCCAGCGAAAAGTAGCTTACTTCAGCTTCCCCGCTTCCTCATCTGCTGCCTGGAGCTTTCTCAGCCGCATCCTTTCTCTCGGCGTCATTTTCTGTACTTCAGACAGCGCCCGGAGAGTCTGCAGGTGCATCTTCTTCTGCCTATAAATAATAAAGATGCCCCACATGCAGCCCACCCCAAACATGCTAACGCATTAAACAAATATTTTATAGACATATCATTACACTACTGAGAAACCAAAAGCATCTTGAAACAAGCCAGGCAAAAACTAATAAGCTCTGTGTACATAATGAGCCAACTAGGACTTGAAGTTAATCAGCAATATTTTTCAAATTAGATTTTTGTTTAAAAGCAAATTATGTGCTTTCCAGATTTCTGTTCGTTTCATTGCCTATGACTGGTTTTCATAATGTAAGATAAATTAGGATCTTAGCCATTGGAGAGCAAATAGACTGGCGGAGTAATTCAACCATGTAGATAGGGATAGATTCACTGGAGTTAGGCAGGGTTTGAATTCTACCTCCATCACTCTAGCTCTGTACCCATAGGCAAGAAAATGAACCTCAGTTTTGTCATCTAAGAATGGGCTACAGAGTTGGGTGTGGTGACACATGCCTATAATCCCAGTACTTGGGAAGCTTAGGCAGGAAGATCTTTGCAAATTTGAGGCCACCCTCAGCCACCCTGGGCTACAAAGTGAGTTCAAGGCCAACCTGAGCTACATAGTGAGACCCTGTCTCAAAAAGAAAAAAAAAAAAAGAATGTGCTACAGTAAGTACAGTATTTACACTAACATTTATATAAGGGTCTATAAAAAGTATCCCCAAATCATAGTACTATAACAGCCAATTTTTACTTAATGACTTATATTCTAGGCTTAATCCAAAATATACTTTATGGCAGGACTCTATAGTGGTTTATTGCACAGGTTAAGAACACTCACTGGGTCTAGAGCTGAACTCACAGGTTATATTTTACATGCTACTTTATCTCTCTATGATTGTTAAAAATATATACATGGTACCTATTTCATAGGGGTGCTCTACATTTAAATGAGTAAATTCATGCAAGGTAACTTTAAAAGTCCAGTGTATGGTAATTCCCTCTTCCCCCAAAAACGTTAGCCAATATTATTTCAGGAGCTGTTCATTCAGTTAAAGAATCATGCTCACATTGATCTGGCATTGAGAGACCTAGAATCAAATTCTCAATGACCAGCTTCTGTTTCTCATTTGGTTAAGGCCCATCACTGGTGAATGCTTATGGCGCTCAATGTCTTCCTTAAGAAACAACACGAGAAAACTATAATGGCTGCTCTAGGCAGTTTTTAATCCCTCTGGAATATCATCCAGACCAGAGCCTCCAAGCAATTTTTCAGGAATACATATCCATTATTTTGTAAGATCAAATAGATTTCCTTAAAACAGACCCACAGAAGTTGTAAATATGAGGAACAAATTGAAATGAATATTTCATAATATGCAGTACCCTCCTTGCAATTGGATTCTAGCACACTGTCTATTGTAGACAGCGTCAGGCGAATGGTTTCACAATTACAGTGCAAAATCACAGCTAAAATTAGCTCCATGGTTTAGAGATGTCACCTACTTTTGCATTTCTGATAAAATAAAATTAGAAGTTCTAGCTTTTCTGGAAATAATAAATGGTAACCCGAGAAAACGAGGTTGTTAAGAACATATCTAAAAATTTACCTCTGCCCCACCAGATGCCATGTACTTTAATGGCAGCTCATGTGTTAGGCTGATGTCTTTGATGCGCCAGTTTCCTTTGTGTGAATGTGAGTACAGAAACAAACATGCTGCAGTTGGGAAACAGCCGGCTGACTGTCAGAAGAGTCTATTTGGCTATTTAACCTTGAAGGTCAGTCTATTGAAGGCCCCCATTGCCTTGCACACAGGAAGGGGCTGCTATTCTCTTTGGGGCCCTATGAGATTATATAGAGTTCTTTCAATAAAATTATAGATTTAGTCTTTAAAATAAATATCCCTGGAGTTGTGCAGTGCACAGCCTGCACAATTATACACAGACATTCCTGTGTAGCCTCATATTCTGGGCTACTGCAAGTTGCAGCACAAAAATTTCAAATGAGGAGAAAGAAAAGTTAGACCAAAAATTCACGACAGTTCTTTGGGAAGAACATTTCCTCTGTTTCTTATGTATATGTACGTTTCAAGGAATTAATTTTGGTTTATTTTCAGTTGTCCCAGGACAAAACAATAATCTCCTTAAGCAAATATTCTTTCAGTTCATATTAAACAAACAACATAGGAAAGCCATTTATGCTTATCATCATGGAGAGCTCATTAGCATAAGTATTACCAAACTGTACTGTTTGTGATATTAATTTCTCTGCATTTAGGAGGCAACTGCAGAGTTATCCTGCAAGTGTGTGGTGGTTTAAACTTTTATAATTGCAATTTGCCACCACCTGGGGCAATGGCTTTGGGCCCTCACATTTGTGAAGCACCTTCATTTCTTGGCAACACTTCAGTGAATTGTAGGAAGTGCCATGTAGACAGCTTAGCCCTAATAGATTTTTAGGCATAAATGCATTCAATGTTTACACTAGGTGGGCCTTTTATAAACAAAGCAATTATTTACATGGCATTAATTATATGAGCAGCTTCCTTCTGACAATCCAAGTTCTTCTCTTCCAAAGTCATTTCTGAATATTTACGCATCAGGTGCTGGGGAGAAAAAAAAAGAAAAAGAAAAAAAGAACAGCAAACCTTAAAGGTCCCTCTTCAGCAATGAGGACAAAACTACAATGTGCCTGTTCTGATTCAGAGCATGACTGACCATGGGAGGGAGCTAGAAAACAAAGCCCATGGTAATTACTGTCCCCTTCAAAAAGGGCACATAATATTTCACGGGAGTTTATGGGAGAAGATCTGGCAGGGTCGGGCTCCTGCCTGCCTGTTCAGCGGCACCTCACCCTGGCTGCCATGTCACCCTGCTCCCCACTACATGTGGGTCTCCTCCAGCTCCAACACACACAAGCCTTTCCTACTCAGCCTGCAATGGACTAGATCCACGCTCCTCAGGCCAGGACGAGGATAAGACAAAGGGAAAACCACCTTGGGTAGAGAAGGCCACCAAAAACTCAGCCTCCAAGATAAATAATACTTCAGTATAATATCATGTTGAAAATAAAAACTAATGCCACAATCCATGAAGAATACAATATCAAAGGTCTACATAAAGACCCAACTGTGCACTTACACTACTCTCTACCTTATTTATTTTGGTCTAATCCTGTTGGATCTTTTGTTGCCAGGGATTATGAAAATCAATTTGGATTTTTAAGTTATTGCCTTAAAATATTATTTGTCTTGAATATGTGCTGTTGGTGTTACCTAAGTTTTCCCCAGAGCAAATGATTCTCACCTATCTCATCCTGCTCTTGGTAGATTCACTGGGACTCCCTCCCCACCGACCCTTTTTTTTACTTTTTGAATTTTGACTTCTGTGCACTCATGGCTGCGTCAGGGCATCTTTGATCCCAACAGCTAGCACCAAGTCTCTTTTTCAGAAGTCGGGTTGCAGGAGCATAAAGGGCAAGCTGTGAGGAACCCAGCACCTTCAGCTGGCCTCTCCATATTGTCCTGCTTTTCCAGGTCTTGTCAGCTTCCCTGGGAGCAGATGCTTGCATAGGAACATTCCCTTCTCTGCCTGCCTCCCAGGAACACCAGGTAACCCAGGGCCTTTGAGCCAGTCACCCTGATTTGTGACTCAGTTTCTCGGGTCCTCTGGCTGCTTTCTGCAGGCTCAGTTGATGTTGAACCGGCATCTATTCCTTCTGTAACTCCCTCCCACCTCTGCTTATTTGTATGTTTGCTGCTTTCTGCAGGCTCAGTTGATGTTGAACCGGCATCTATTCCTTCTGTAACTCCCTCCCACCTCTGCTTATTTGTTTGTTTGCTGCTTTCTTTTCTACAATGTCCTGCTGACTTTCTCCCTAGTGTTTGAGATGGAGATCGTTTTGTTTCTTTATCATCTCTTTGTTATCAGGTTCTTTCACTAGCAGTCGAATTTGGGAAGAACAGGAACCTGCCTGTCCCTTTCATTCTGATCTCCCCAGTCTCAACACAGAGCTCAGCACCCAAGAGGGAACTCACATCACCGTCATCTGCTTCCTTTGCATTTATGACTTGGCTCCCTAGTGAAAGGTGTGTGCAACTAGGAAGGTAGATGACTGCTCTGTGATTGCTGTTAGAGTGACTATAAAAGTTATTAAAGCTTCCTATTAAAGTTCCTCTGCACTTTCTACTAAAATCAGAGGAAAGTTTGCTAGGTATGGGGCAAGGCAGTCCCAATACTCTAGAAGGTTGAGGCAAATTCAAAGTTAATCTGGATAACTGAGTGACACCACAGTTTGTTGTGTTTGTTTGGTACCAAGAATTGAACACACAACCTTGTGCTTGCCAGGCAGGCGCTGAGCTGCTGAGCTAAATCCCCAGCCCCAGAGACTCTGTCTCAAAATAAAAATGTTTTTAAAAAGGACTGAGGCTGTAGTTCAGGCACCGGGTTCAATAACTAGAAACAAAAATTATATAAAATAAAAGATAAAAATAATCCGAGGAAACTTGCCTGAGGGATTAATATTGCAAAATGCTGGGAAGTTAAAAAAAGAAAAAAGCCTCCTACGGAGGAATCATTTGTCTTATTCTTATCACCTGAGGCAGATCCTCTGTATTAAATTTTCAAATCCACAGGAAAACAAAATAAACTCATTTAATCAATAAAACATTAAGTATTGAATTATATAATAAGGAAGTAGAATAATAAATGCTTGTGAGATTCCCAGATTGTAGTGTTACTATTAGCACATTCTTATCCCAGCAGGGTTGTATTTCCAGTTTGTGGAGGAACTTCCTGCCCACCTAAAAGCCATAAGATGGACACTGAATTTAGGGAAGAGACAGAGTCCTGAGGTCCTATTCTTGGTGGCACTAGGGAAGCAGAATTCATGTACTGTCTTCTGCATTGACTGTTCTGACTAACACTTCTTCTCTCAGCTTCTTTTTAATCTTGCTCGTTTCTTTCTGATTCTTCATGCATCTTGTTGCCACAGCATACCCTCAAGTTATAAAATATGAATATAAATGCTAATACCACTTCCCCAGTATTCTTTTCATTTTAAATACCTGTAGGTGTTCATCAATGTAAGGGATTTTTAAGATTTCTATAGCAGATGGTCTCAACGAAGGACTCTTGTTCAGCATGCTGTAATGTTCAAAAAGGAAATTATTTTTCAAATGAACTAAAACATAATTTCACTTAAAAGCAATAACAATTTAAAAATTGTTTCTGGGATAACAGGTTTCTTTCCAAACCTTTGCATGATGCTGTTCAGCTCTCTTGGATAACTCTCAGGGAGTGTAGGTGTAGCCCCTCCAACGATATTTAAAACAATGGACAAGAAAGTGGAGCCAGTGAATGCATGATTCATACAACACATCTCATATAAAATGCAGGCCAAAGACCTAAAGATAAAACCAGAGAATTTAATTTAAATAAGGAACAAATGTAAGATTTTAAATTTGCTCATCATATAAAATTTCAAAGTTAGGAGGGCACTGGCTGTGAGGCACTAATAGACATTTTAGTTGTTTGTTTAAAAGTTGCAGTTTCATATTGGTGTTTTCCCCCACTTAAATAAATATTTATTAAAGCAAACAGTCATTTTATATAGTGAAAGGATAAAGCACAAAGGTAAATCTGAATGTTTGCTTTTTTCCAAAGAGGAAAAAACCAAACCAATAATTAGCAAGATGCCAGCATATAGTAAGAATTCTAAAAATCTGCTCAATGTGTGAGCAGAAATTTGTGAATTAGTCTTTATGCAAGAAAAATAAATGCAGCTAAATATTATCTTTCTAAGGCATTTTAATGCTATGTATGCAAAGTTCAATTTTAATTTATCATCCTAACCTGTGCTTTGTATCTATGCGTTTTTGAAAAGGAAACTTGCATTCTTCACTAGTTTTCTTAATATAACCCATTTGCAAGTAGGATGGGACAGCAGTTACTTTCAGCTCACATTAAAATGTATAATTCTCCCTTGGGGAGGATGAAACAGAGCATTAAAAGACTAGATGAATCCAATGCTGATTTGGATTAACCATGCCAATCAGTTACCACTGCACCAACAGAGAAGCCTTTTTAAAAATTGCTCTGCCTTACAAAGAAAACTAAAGTGTAAATTCCTCCCTGAATCTAGTACTAAGACTGTATTGTTTCTAGATGATAGATTGTTTTTAATCTGATAGGCATTAAGAATTATGTAACTGGCCAGGTTTTGCTGTTAGTTGCTTAAAAGATTAGAAATAAATTTTGTTTGTTTGTTTGTTTGTTTGGTACCAGGGATCAAGCTCACAACCTTGTGCTTGCCAAGCAGACACTTGTATCACTGAGCTAAACCCCCTGTAAGATTAGAAATAAATTTATGGAACTTTTAACAGTACACAGAAGGATATAAGTAAAAAAGAAAAGAAAAGAAAAAGAAAAAGAAACTACTTATAAGGATACTATAATTTCTTTTGCAGTTGTTAATGAAAATGTGTGTGCGCAAGAGAATTCTGGATATATACAATGAGAAAGTTTCCATTCCAGTAAATAATAACAATAAAAAATTTTATGTGACTGGTACTTTACATTTTTAAAACATTTTCTTATATATCTCAAAAGAAACTCGTAACTTCCCAGTGAACTAGAGTCGATATCATGATTTTCCCACTTTGTAGATAAGGAAACTGGCTCAGAGTACTTAAATGATTTGGCCAAGGTTACACAGGGAGTAAATGGTAGAACTGACTCTTGCATTGAGATATTTTTCTTTCCAGATCACATACAATTTTAATTAGAATGAAACGGAATGTTAGAAGAAATCATATGGCGTTGACAGAACACAAGGTCAGTGTAAACATTATCAATTATTAAAAATATTTGAAGTTCAATAAAGTTTGTATCTGTCTATAAAACTATTATATCTGATGCAGCAACATGCTACTTAGGTTTTATTCCCAGAAAAAAATTCCTTTGAATAAAGACAAATTATTAACATTTTTAGATAACAGAGTTCAGTGTGAAAACACAACAAAATCATGATCAAGAGTTCTAATAAATAAAAATGATCCCAGGTAAAAACAAGGAATACAAAAAAATAAACAGTACCAAGAAGAGTAATTCTGTGAATGTAAATGTTTAAAAATAGATATCAACTCCATAAAATAATATTAAAATATCTTGTGGGGTTAAAATATTAAAAAATGTGTAGAATAAAATGTATGATAAAAATATAAAAGACAGTTAAAGTATTTTAAAATCCCTGTATTACTGAAAAAGTGGTTTAAATAATTTTTACTATATAGTAATAAATTCAGGGTGTGTGTTTCTGTTTTTTCACCAAAAGAAAAGTAAAACAATGTACAACTGACTATAACAAGCTACTAGAAGAAAAATCAAATTAGAAAGATTTAAATCAAAAAAGGAAGAAAAAGAAAAATGAACATAGAATGAGTGGGATATATAGAAAGCAAATAAGATAGTGAAAACAGTATAACTATAATTACATGAAATATAAAGGAGCAATACTCCAAATAAAAAGACTATCAGTCTAAATATCACCCACAAGCCTTAACTATCAGAACACAAGAGGGTGGATAGAAAAAGACATACTTTATAAACATTTCCTGAAACTACTGCTAGTGTAGTTACACTCCTATCAGACAAAGTAGATTTTAAGGCAAGAATCCCTTCTGAGATTAAGATGATGGATTTGATAAAGAAATAATTATCAGAAACATATAATGATTCTTAATCCGAATACACCAAATAACACTGTATGTGTGTATGAAGTAAAACTGACATAATTAAAAGGAAAAATAAATCATCAATCATAGTGATTCATAATCACACCTCTTTCAACAGGTGACAGAACAAGTGGGCAAAAAAATCAGCAAGTATGAGAAAATCCATACAATACAATTACCAAAACTGACCAATTGGTGTAAATGCATCAAATAATGGCAAAGTGAAAATTATTTTCAAAGACACATAGAACGTTTATCAAAACTGACTATACTTGGGGTCATACAACAAACCTCGATAGGTTTCACAGATCAAAATCTTCAGAGCATATTTTCTGACGATTCTGAACCTAAACTAGACATGAGACAGAGAGCTGCTGAGAGAGAAAAAGAAAATGAAGGAATGAAAAAACCTACAAAATCTCAACTACTTGGAAATGAAGGGATACATGTCTAAGTAATCTTTAAGTTAAACAAAAATAATTATAATTTATATGGTGGAGGATGAGGTACTGGGGAATGAACCCAGAACTTTTGCTTTGAGTTATAGCTCTAGTTTTTGTTTTTATTTGGAGACAGAGTCTTATGGTAGTACATACCTATACCACCAGTTGTTTGGGAGGTTGAGGCAGGAGGATTGTAGGTTTGAAGGCAACCTAGAAAGTATATTTAACTGAAAGCTAATTAATGTACAAAATATCAACACTTACTGAGTGTAGATGATGTAAGTACATGTAATGAAACTGAAAATATTAAATGCATATATTAACAGAAAAAAAATAAAATCTGTGATGAAAGCGAACTTAATCATCTAGAAATATTAACAATTTACACTAAAGAAAGTTTTAATTAATTAAGTAAAAACATAATAAAAATAGAATCAGTAAAGACTTAGAAAATTTAATTCTATCTCTAGCAAGACATCAAGAAAATGAGAAGAAAAACACAATAATAATGGAAATAGAAAAAGGCATGACACTATAAACTTCACAGATTTAGAAAGTATTAGGATAGCAATATGAACATTTTTTCCTTCAATAAATTTGACAATTTTGGTGCAATGAGTTTTATTTGAAAGATATAATTTACCTAACTGACACAGGAAGAAAAAGAAAGTTTAAATGGTCCCTTATCTATTAAACAGAGACCAGCCATTTAGGGGTGTGTGTGTAAGGCAGGTGCTTATACTGCTGAGCCAAATCCCCAGCGCAAGACTAGCCATTATTTAAAATTATAAAATTGAAAAGTTTTTCCCAAAAACCTCAAAGCAGGTGGCTTTACTAGCAAATTCTTCTAAACATTTAAGAAATAAATTCCACCCATCTTATAAAATCTCTTCATTTTATAAACCAGAAAAACGTTAATAATAAAATATAATAAATATCTTACAGGAGAGAAAAATTATAGGTAACTGTTTTCATAAATGCAAATTTAAAACCTTAAAACACATGTACATACTAGAAAATAGAATATGGTAGTATAATGTAGTTAAACAGATACTACATTATGAACAAGCAAATTTTATTTCAGGAACATAGGGTTAACTTAACATTTGGAAATCAATTAATAAAACATATCTCATTGGAGGGAAAAGGAGAGAAATATATCATTATTTCTATAGATGTGGAGAAAATCATTTCATAATATTATAGATCTAATGCAATAACAATCAAAATCCCAGTAGACTTTTTAAAAGGAACTGACATGCTGTTTCTAAATTTACAGGGAAATGCTACCAAAAGTTCAATTCTATTATAAAACTATGTTACTTATGAAAGTGTGGTATTGCACAAAACAAAAACCTGGAACAAACTATAACTGTTCTTGAAAACAAAACCACACAAATTCAAAACACTTGATTAATGCAAAGACAAACTCTATTGCATAGTGGTAGAAACATGGTCTTTTCAGCAAGTTATACTGGGTCAACTGAATATCAACATGTATTTGAATTTCTGTCTCATAACATACACTCAAGAAACAAAAATATCAGTTATATATTAATCTAACTGTAAGAAATAAATCATAAAACTTTTAAATGAAAACTAGAATATCCTTAAGACACAAAATTTATTAACAATAACATTATGAACTTCTATTCATGAAAAGATGCTTTAGGAGACTAAAAAGGAAAACACAGAGATGAAGATATTTGTGATTCAAGTATCTATCAAAAATTGGTAATCAGTACATGTGAAAATTAAATTCATTTATTAAATAATTACAATAATCATTCAGAACAGAAGATAATCCAATGGAAAAAATGAGCAGGGCATTTGAACAGATACTAAATGGTAAAAAAAAAAATTAGAAGTCTCTGTTAGTCAGCAGAGAAATAAAAATAAAATCTACAATATAGTAATTATACATACTTCTCAAAGTGCTTAAAATAAAAAGACATAAAACACCAAGTTAGTATTTGTTATATTTTGAAAAAAAATTCTTGGAAAAAAGAGAGAGGCTGTATATTACTGGTAAAAGGTAATCATTGGATTAAACTGAATATTTTTGCTTATGCTGAGAATGTATAAAATATTTGTGTTCATGAATTATGTATTATACATATTTCCTCAGAAAAGTCTATAATTCAAACCTCAAAAATTTATTCTTATACTCACAGTATAGTAGAGGTATAAAGGAATATAAATATTTGCTAGTTGCAAATTCTCATTTAATCATGAGAAATACCAAAAATCAGACAGGAGGTAACTTGCAAACAAAGACATTATGTTACATTACTTCATGTTTGGCATTTGTATTAGTTCTCATCCAATGTCTTTCTTTTTAAAATGTCTTTAAAGTAGTTACACTAACCACATTTTGTTGTGTGATCCAATGTACCTGAATGCTACCAAAAAAAAATCAAACTCACAGGTCCAAGTGGTAGAGGCCCCAAGCACTCTGCACCCACACTCTCCTGAAGACTTATTCTGAGCTCTCATAGGTTTGGAGTCACCCTGAGGATCTGGATTAGAACCCCAACAAAGTTACATAACCTCTCCTGGCTCTGACAGGTCTGAAAGATTGTATGGGAGCAACAATCCTTTACCCAGGACTTTTGAGCTATCTTGGAAGCAGACTATTAAATTGTCTCCACCAATAATACAAATGATAACAACAATAATAATGAAAATGATAGCTGAAATTTTAATAGCAGTTACTGTGAACTAGGCCCTGTTGTATATATTCCTCTTATTCTATGTATTTTAACTCACTGAATCATTCTCACAATTCTTTTTTAAAATTTTATATTAAGAGAATAAAGCCAAACAAAATAAAACAGGACAAAGCCAATCAAAACAAAACAGTGTAAGTGATACAGAATTTCAAAGCAAGATAATAGGAAATCAGCAGTGGTTACCATAATGCCTCTTGTCGTCAAAATAGCTGCCCATACCTTCAGACATGATAAAATTAAACAAAGCAGAACATAATAGAACCAATAAAAACAAAACAGTGAATGCAATACAGGACTTCAAAACAAGATAATAGCAAATCCAAAATGACTGCAATAATATATCTTGCTATCCTCAAAATAGTGGTCCATGCCATCAGACACAACAAAGTCAAACAAGACAAAATGGAATAAAACCCAACCAAAAAAAAACAATGAGAATGGCACAGGACTTTGAAACAAGACAACAGTGAATCAATAATGGCCACCACCGTCGGAAGGAGATCCCCCCATATATGCCACACTGTATACTGTTATTCTTCGAATAGATGATCAGAGCACTGGCCCTAGGCATACCAAGTAAGTGAAACACCAAACGTTACAAGCATTAAATTCTATTCCGCCTCATTAGCCATCATCACAGCCTGTGCTTTTCCAAATCAGCTGGTCGCTTAAGCAGGGAAGGGAGAACATTGGCTCTTCTTGTCTCCCTGCCCACACCCGGGCAAGGGCTGGTATCTAGGTGTCCCCCAGTCAGCCCACTCATGGCTCCGACTCACAGGAGGTCTTAGCTTCTTGTTGACTTCTTGTTCTCCTCCCCTGCAGTCTGCTAATGGCCCATCTTCATCACTCTTGTCACAAAGGAACTATTATCATCATTCCCCTTTTTCAGTTGAGGAATTGGGAAAATTAGGCACATTATTCAGGGTTGCATATTGAGTAGGGGCAGAGCTAGAACTGCAAATCGGGGAGTCTAGAGGTAGGGAAATAGGTTGTGTATCTTCTTGCTTCTCTGAACACTGGTAGCACTCAGAACATTTCAGATCATTAAACACTCTTGAGTTGAAAATTATGACAGAGGCTTTCAGTCAGGTCCTGACTTCTCAAACTTACTTCAGGTCTTGTATGGAAACATAATTCACATTTAATGACCACAGGGGTATCACACAATAAGTCAATCAGGACAACAGATCATGGCAAATATAGAGCAAACAATGAGCTGGTATATAGGAACACAAAAGGACAAGTTTGGCTTTTAGGTTTTCTTCTATTGTTTGGACAGAAAAGAGAATTGGGATCTATTGATAGTGAACAGATCAGGAACTCAAACCCTGCTTTGAAGGGATTATACATCTACCCAAGCCACATTTGACCAATTTATTAAGGTTATGGAAAAATGTGCAATTACTTGGTTAAACAGCCTATGGAAAAATTAGATCTTGAGGTTGATTAAGTAACCAAATAACCTTGGTATGACTACTCTGTTTTGGAAATCTCAAGTCTACTGTAAGAATGCTGCTTTGTGTTCACCAGTTTCACTTTTATCTACTGATATTTGCTTGTATTTGAGCACGTGGAGGGAACTTTATCAGCCAGGCACTGAGTACAGATCTGCTAAGGTCCCAATGCACTTGCCTAGAATAGGTGCTAGTAAACAAAATATGAGGCAAATTGATTACAAAATTCCCCTTGACACTCAGAGTGATGGATTTTTTTTATTATCCAGTTATAGATTTTAAAAGCTGCATGCTAGATGTATTTTTTATGGCTATTTTCTTTTGTGAGCACAGGCTATGCCTTGCAACTGGAAAAAGTTGCCCTGGAGGAAGACAGAACTGAAACTTGGAACATTCATTTAAGCTGTGGTCCTTAGGAAAGGTGAAAAAAAATGGTTTACATAGCTAAGCTCTTTGTTTTTGCAGCAAAGCTGACTAACACACCACCTCCATGCCACATTAACAGCTTCTCATCCTCCCAAAGATAAACCCATACCCCTTACATCGGTTACATTTAGCATTTGAACCTATCTGGTTTTTAGCCAAGTCTATCCCTCCTCTTTTACCACATACATACTTTGACCTCCAGCCAATCAGAAGACATTGAGCTTTCTCATGAGTATATGTCCTTACATTCAGCATCCCCAGGGTCTTCAACAGTCAAAGAAAGCCCTCTGAAAATGTAGCTGGTGTTCTTCATTCTCAATTTCTCCTCTCTTTATATTCCAGATCCTTATATTATGCAATAACAACATAACAACACAGAAAAGTCTCTATATGCCTGGCAATGCTTTGAGTGCAGAAACCACAATTTATGTATCTTGATGTCCTTTCCAGAGAAAGACATCATAAATACCACGCTGGGGCAGGACAGGAGATAAAGCTAAGGTGTCAGATATCCTAGTAATCTGGCTTTCTAAAAGAGCCAGAAACCCTAACTTGTAGCATTTATTGCTTTCTATAGTATAAATGCCATGTCTGATTTCAAGTTACCAATGTGCCGTCACTGAACATTGAATTTAGAAAATGGAGATAACAGTCTTGTGAGCTGGTATAAGCTGGCTCCAATATACGGAAAGGTGTGAATAGTGGAGAGATGAGACTGGAGATAGCTACCTGCGCAGGGTTGGGCAGAGGTTGGGATGGGCTGAGGTCAGGTTGGTGTGAAAAGAAAGTAAAAGTTGGGGTTGCTGGAGGAATTAAGGGCATACATAGTCTGAGGCACAGGGAAAATTGTTTTTAGCCAAAGTCCAGGTTTGGCTGCTTCTGAACGGCTTTCTGACCTAAGGAGAGTTACTGCTGCTACATAGCAAAACACTCTGCAGCTTTTTGCCTTAAAATAATAATGACAAGTAATTTTAACTATGAGTCTATTCATTTAGTGGCTAACAGGGAAGCCCTGAATTCACTCTACAGAATCCGCTGGACAGGCATGTGCAATGGCTCTTCACCACAGCTGACCAGTTAGTGTTGCTCTCTCGTTGTGCTACTCAGGCTTCTCACAACACGATAGCTCTGTCTGAAGGACAGTAATCTTAGCAAAATGAAGCAAAAGCTGTGTCGCTTCTTATAATCTAAATTCACAAGTCCCATAGCATCATTTTTGCCATTATCACAGGCCCTACAAAATAAAGGGTGAAACAACACAGACCTCACCTCAATAAGAGCAGCATCAATATCATGTTCAAAATGAACATGTGAAATGTGACTCATTGTGAGCGCCATCTTTGGAAACCACAATCTGCCATATGCCCCTAAGGATCATGGGAGCACTTACCTTGTGCTCCCTTCCAAAGAAGCCTGTCTGCTCAGAACCCCAGGTTCTTCCCAGGCTGTAATAACCACACGCTTTCCTTACCTGAGAAGTTCCTTAGAGAAAATGCTCAGCATCCCAATTTGATTTCCTGTGGAATGACTAGCCTCGGTTCTAAGCCTTAAGCCTTAAATTTAAGAAGCAACTTACAATTGAAGAAACTTACAGGGAAGTGTAGTAACTAGAGCTGGGTGTGATTTTAACAAAAGGAAAACAGCTTATCAGAGAGAATAAGAAAAGGGACAGATAAAAGGAAACCCTGCTGCAACTATCCCAAGATAAGTGTGGATGTGTCCAGCACTGCGTTCTGAGGAACATCAGAGGCTTCCTAATGCAGGAGAAATAGATGTTAATAAATATCCAGGCAAGTCACTAATGAATAAATAAGCAAATAAGCCTCGGGGTAGGGAGATGCTGTGGAGGATGAGGAGAGAAGAAATGTCTACAGTGGCTACCGTGTGTAATCCAAAATGTCCAGCTCTCAACATGTGTGAGACATGCACAGTAACAGGAAAGTTTGACCCATAAACTGGAAAAAAAGAAGACAAGAGATATTACCTGAGAATGTCCAGATATTAGATTTAACAAAGATTTGAGACAACCATTATAAATATATGCAAAGGACTAAAAAAACATTTTAAAAAGTAAAGTATGATAAATGTCACATCAAATAGAGAATAAAGAGACAAATTACATTTAAAAATCAAATGAAAACTTTGGAGATGGAAAGTACAACCATGGAAATTTTTAAATTGTATCTTCTAAATATTTATAGCTTAAGTCAATTTAAAAAACTGGACTAGTAACCCAACTCATATTTATATTCCTCCTATGGATAGAAAAGTACTTAGCAATTGCTAATGCAAATCAGCTCTGTCCAAAGCATTGTCCTTTGGTGAACTTAATTTCCATTAACTGTTTATAAACTTTTGTAACCTAACCCATTTTTGAGAGAGGGATTTCTTGTCCTTGAATGCGGTAAGGAACTGAATCCAGAAAGGTTGAAAGGATTGTAGAACTAAGATAAAGTTACAAATGGGAAAACTTTAGCAGATGAAGATATAATTAATATCAAACCAGTTCTTCTTTAACTTATAGATACATTCAGCTATTACAACAAAAGCAGAACATCTGTCAGTTATTCATAAATGTTTCCAACTCTAAGAAAATATTCCTGAATAAATGGAAAAATGCACAGACAAGTTATCAACCTCAATGAATTTTGACAGGAGCGTCTCCCCAAAATTACTCATAATATTCAGGTATCTCTCATTATAATTAATGGTTTTCTATTAATTTTTCTACTTTGAGTTGGGCAGTAGAAATTTCATTACTGGTAAGACCATTTTGATTTAAATATAAGTTTGATAACTATAAAAATCATAATAAGGTAGTTATTTGAAGTCAGAGATGATGCTTGTATTAGATGACAGGTTAAGAATCATGGCAATGAGAACTGGTCTACAGCTTGCATTTTTATATTTGAGAAGCTTGGGCTGCTTTAAATTTGTCTGAATCAGATGTTTTTGTAACTGTAAAACATGACAGCACTGTTGCCTGATGTCCCATAATTCTTCATGCAATAGTAGGAGCAATTTGTAAAAGAGAAGTATGTTGCACTAATACAACTGACACAAAGACTCCACACTTTCCTCTTTCTCTGTGGGTTCTGTTCCACAGTATCCTAGCAGATATTCCTCTGAGCCCACCCAATGATACAGGCACCTTATCAAAAGGAGCAGGGTATATGGTATGTGTAATCCCCAAAACTTAAATGATGGGTACATTATAACATCTTCTTGAAGTACCATCTTAAACCATGAAGACATTAGATACTTGAATCTATTTTAAATAGCCATAAGTTTTAAAATTGTGAAGAGAGATGTAGGCTATAACAGAAATTCAATCCAGAACCCAACACTGATCAAGATTTTTCATGACGGGGAAGAATCCTATCATTTTTGCATATATACACAAAGGGCTACTATACCACCTTGAAATAACAGTAAATGCTGAATGAAGCCAAACTTACAGAGCTTCATTGCTTTGCATATTCCTTCCTGGTTCCAAATTTTTAGTGCCACGTCCTAGTCCATCCACGCCTTGTGACAAGGTCCATGGGTGGAGGAGAACGCTTCAAGGAATCGCTTCTCCAGAAAAAGGACACCGCATGTGGGTATTAGGCATGGGGATCTTGAATGTTTTGTACTGATAATTGTAATTTGTGTAATTCACATATATATATTTTTATGTAATACTCAATATGAAATCGAAAATAGAAACTCCAGAGGAGCAACTAGAAACCCTCTAGATAACCCCTTTGTGAAAACTAATTGTGAAATTTTACCTTCTGTGAGTAGTATGAGAGAGTTTATACAAAAGCTTTAAATGAAAGAGCTCATGGAGGAGGATTTACAAAATTCCTGTGAGACAACTGCCCTGAGACACTGGACAGGCAGCCAGAGACGGGCAACTAGGACATATATGTTACGCCACCGGCTGCCTAAGACAGGCACAGGACCAATTGCTGTCCTGTAGGCCCATGACGGGTAAGGCCTGGTTGGATTCATATGAAGAGTCCTTGACCCAAGACAGGCGCTGTCCTACAGGCAGCCAGAGACGGGCAACTAGGACACATATGTTATGCCACCGGCTGCCTAAGACAGACACAGGACCAATTGCTGTCCTGCAGGCCCATGACGGGTAAGGCCTGGTTGGGTTCATATGAGGAGTCCTTGACCCAAGACAGGCGCTATCCTCACAGGGACTGCCATACTCCCATAAGTGATAAGGGAAAAAAATGTAGGGAGCGGCATGATAGCTTCACAGCTGCCGCTCCATCTCTCCCTCCTGTGGGCATCCAGGTGTGTCTGCTTACATTTCCCAAGCTAATTAAGTAACAAGATTAAAGTGTAACAAAGGTGAAAAAAGTTAATTAACACATATTGTTTAAGATTATCCCTGCCTGGCCCTAAGCCTGGGAAGCTTCCTGCTTGGGGTTTAAGTTACTGCCAAAAGTTAGCAAATAAATACTCCAGCTTCTAAAAAATAAAGTAGATTCAGATTCACTCACAGACTGGTGTGCAGTGTCTACTGTCTCTCACTCGCCGACTCCCTGACCACCTTTGGGACCCCTGAGCCCTGCCGCAGCTGGACTCCGGCATTTTAGTTTATGTCCCATTTGGTTTTCTTTGTTACTTCTTTTGGGGCATGGGGAGAATGGGGGGAAAGGGTAAGGAAAATAATATGCGAATTAGAAGAAACGAACTAACAAGAGGGTGGGGATCTACTGAAGAAGCTAAAAAACAACTACAAAACTGGATTGAAGAAACAAAATTCATGAGGAACTGCCACAGTCCAGCCTCAGCCTAACAGTGTTCTCTCCTCCTTGGAAGGCACCCAAATAAAGACAGAAGCAATGACCTTTATAAACATCCCAAGCCATATTCTCTGCTGTGGCTCACTCTTCCCTAACCAGAGAAAAGATAATTTTCTACTTTATCTTCTGTAGAAAATTGAAGTGGGCACATCTTTCACACTGCTCATCTTTGAAAGCTTAGAACTACTTATATTGATTTGCATACAATAATTATTTACTTAATTAACAAGCTCTCAGCTAGACTGTTATTTCAACCCTTAAGGAGCTGAAAATTGTTCTTCAAAGTAAAGAAATATTCCCCAAATAGGATCCATTGCTCACAAAAGGACTTACTGAGTGTCATTTTCTACATGGCTTCTTCAGTAATATTTAAACTGGTTCCATAACAGGATAGAGAAATTGCTTTGATACAAAAGCTAGAGAAACTGAGGAATCTCACATGTAACTATCACTGAAAACCTGCAAATTCAAAATTTAGATTACCCATAAAGCAAATGTCTTTAGTAAAATTGTTTAAAATGGCAAAAAAGAAAAAAAATGCAGAAATGCTGTATATACCCCTACAGAGTTGCATATTAACCTTAAAATAAAGCACAGTATTTGGGATTACTAATGCTCTATTTCATAGGTTAACAGAAACATCAAAATTTAATGCTTCTGGCACATTAATAACTTTCCCCTGTGGCTCAGGAACTAAAAATCTAAAGCAACCAATTAAGCTATGTATAAAGAGAATTTTTGAAATGAATTTAATGAAATATAGCAAGTTCCAAACGCAAAGCCCTTTTTTTTTTTACTCTGATCCAAAATGATTCAAATGTCAAGAGGATAAAGAGAGTGAATGTAGTAAGTATATGAATTTAAAAGGAAATGAATTGTTCTCTCTCAGGGCAGAAAAGGAAGAAGCCCCCACATGGGCCCACTCACAGCCCACTACCCACTGCCCACTCACCAAATGTCCGATTTTGTGTCATAGCCTTGGTGTTTAAGAGCTTCGGGACTCATGTAATGGGGAGTTCCAGTTAAAGTTGTGGCCAGGTCACAGGATCCCATTAGGAGTCGAGAAACTCCAAAATCCCCTTAAAGTAATAATTAATCTTTATGAATACTTTTAAACAAAAAATTAAGCACTGGAAATTAACAGGTGAATAAGTGTCCAGTTGGATTATTTCATTATGCAATGCATCATATCATTTTAAAGGGGAGGAAAAGTGATACTTTAAATTACACGATGGTTGTAAAAACATAAACCTTACAGGATCTAAAAGATTTTGAACCAGGGAAAGGAATTTATATGTAATTTAAAATTCTATACTTACAGAATTATAGAGAACTAGGTAACAATGTAGAAAGCTATTTCAAGTCAAAGTCTGAATAACGAAAAATGGAGTGATTCTAGAAGGACTGAAAATGACGATATGCAATTTTATCCAAGGGAGATTTTGTTCTTAGTTTACAATAATAACAATTTTAAGAAAAGACCTAAACAATGTGAATAGATTGGCTTTTCTATTCCTGTCTAATCTGTTGTATGTTTTAATTCCTTCACTCACTAAGAATATCTACATGATGCTTAGACAATCCAGGAACAACCTAAGTGCCAGTACAGTTCTAAAGAAATAAATGCTAACAAAGCCATTATGCCAACATTTTAATTATATATAAGGAATATTTATTGTAGGGCTGGGAATTTAGCTCAATGGCACAAGCACCTGCCTGACAAGTATGAGGTTGTAAGTTTGATCCCCAGTACAAGAAAGAAAGAAAGAAAGAAAGAAAGAAAGAAAGACTTAACTGCTTGTAATAAAGAAGCAAGAAACCTACAATAATTAATCAAACTAGTAAAACAAAAACAAAAACATCTAACAATTTGCAAAGTTCCTGGTATGGAACAACAACTCAAAGAATGTTTGTTAAGCAAACAAGTAAATTATAGGTGTTTTATATCTCAATTTACATCAGATAATCAGTAAAAAGACAATTGGATTTTGTTGGGCCCACCCAGATAAAAACAAAACTTTGAAAATAAAAAAGAATTACTCTAACATTTCCATGTCCCATGTACTTCAACTTGATACACATCTATAATATATGATTCCATTAAAAAAAGCTTACCAATTTTAAGTAGATTATTTTTCACAAATATATTCTTTGACTTCAAGTCTCGATGAAGTATCCTTCTATAAAAGGCAAAAAATGATATACACATTCATGCATGACATAAAATTTTTAAATACAGATTTAAATCATACAGCATATTTGGTTCCAATAGGTATAGCTTTCAATGTTTAAAAACACAAAGTCACAAATATTTTCTAGTTTCCCTGGGGAAATAAGAGTTTTTTAAAATAAAAGTTTTAAAAAGAGGAGCATACGTACTTGGGAGAAAGGGGATATGGTTTAACCATCGCAATAAGCTAGATTACATTGTTTTTATAATCGACTTCTATAGTACTCTATCCAATAACAATGTCCTCAGTTGATAGACAAGTGATCATAAAGTTTTCTAATATCTTATTATCGAAATGTTTAGGATTTTTATGTTTGTGAGAATAATATAATGACGATGTATACTAGGTAACATTTATTGAGTTTTGTTAAGTCCACAATATAAATTATGTCAATTAAGATTTTCAGGAATTATGGAGAACTAGATTATATTAAAATCTCTGCCTAAAATTGAAAGAAACTAAAAGTGTTAAAGTATATAAAGAGCTTTACATAGACTCAGCTGAGATCATAAGAAAATGAAATAAATCCCCTAAATATTATGGTAAAAGAAACTTAAAGTCAGTGTAGGAGCCTCTGCAGATTTCTCAGGGGCCTTCAGACTATGCCGCACTCTGTAGCCTATGGAGCTGCCTCTAATGGCCATACAGAAACAAGAGCTCAAACCTTGCACTCAACTAGTGCTGAAAGGTGAAACTAATACACATACATAAAATTATGAACCTACTTGTAATGTAGTACACACTTTAAGTGAAAGGGTAGCCCAGGAAATACTCCCTCACAAGTAAAGAAAATGACAAGGAGTTTTATCTCTATAAGTCTGAACTCTGAGTGAAAAAAAAAAGCCCTTTCATGCTTTATAACCATGTCTCTCTTCTCATGGTTGAAATTCAAATACACAGTAACTGCATGGCCTCAGAAATCACAAGTCAATAAATTCACATAAAGTGTGGTACTCAGTTCTTACAATCTTTTGGGGCACTGCACAGGAGGATATTTAAACTAAAAATCAGCAGATAATACACAATGAATTTAGGCCCCTGAGTATTTCAGGCAATCAAATAAGATGAAAACAAACAATAAATAAGTACATTTTAAATGATTAAAATTATAAAGGACATAATAGAAAATGTGAGAGAGAAATACCAGGAAAAAAAAAAACATGCTAACTTAAGAAAGCATCAAAATAACTTCTAGGGAGAAAAACAAGACTATTGAAATTAGAAAGTAAAGATTGGGTCATGCTCCCTGCTATTTACTCAGTGGAGTTAAATATTTGTGTCCACACAGAAAGTTGCACGACAATTTTCATAGCTGCTTTATTCATAATTGCCAAACCTTGGAAGCAACCAAGATGATCTTCAGTAGCTGAATGGTACCAATACTGTTGTGGTACACTGCATAATGGAATATCATTGAATGGCAAAAAGAAATGAGTCAAGCTATGAAAAGACATAGAGGAAATTGAGATCATACTACTAAGTTAAAGAAGCCAAGGAAGTCTGAAAAGTACATAATTACATAATTTCAACAACATGAAAATCAGAAAAAGGCAAAACTATGGAGACAGTAAGGAAAGATTGATAGTTTCCAGAGGTTGGGGGAAATAAAAATGGATTGAGGTAGCACAGAAGAGTTTTAGGGCCAAGAAACTGCTCTATATGCTACATAACCATAGCTACACGCCAGTATACATTTTTCCAAAGCCAAGCACGTACATTCCTAAGAGTGGACCCTCATGTAAACCATGGGTGTTGAATGACAGCAATATATAAGTGCAGATTTGTCATTTGTAATAAATGTGCCACTCCAATAGGGAAGATTGACAAAAAGGAAACAATTCAATGGGGGAATATGGGAATGCTCTACACAGTTTTTCTGTGACACAAAAAAAGTGCTCTAAAAATTAAAATCTACTTTTTAACTTTAAGCAGAGTTTTTGGTATATTAGCAAATTTTGTAAGTCAAAATTTGGATTTCAAGGTCCATGAAGGTGAAAGGGTCTTGGGGAAAAAAAAAAACAAACCTAAAACCTTTAGCAGACAGTCATGAAGGGTTACTCAAACAGCAAGGCAAACTAGAAATGAAACAATCTCCCCTCTCCCCCAAATCCTGAAATCTAACTTCCAAGTACTTCAATCCCTAACTAGATCACAGTGATCTTCCCCCACCATGACAACCAGTCATAAAAAAATAGGATTATAAGACATCTCTTAAAATTTCCCATTATTTGGTATTAGTATAATGCTCAGAAAAATAGTTGACACAGTGGAGAATTTCATCAGAGAACATTTTATATAAATTTTGAAGAGAAATTAATGGAAAAATTGAAACTAAAACAAATATAATTTTATTAAAATGAGTGAATATATTAATTATATATAATTATTATATTAATATATTAATTATCATAACCTAGATATAAATCACATAAGCAGAAGCTAACTCAAAAATCACATGGTTATGTCAGTAGATGGTGGAAAAGGCTTTCAGCAAAATCCAATACTTCTTCTTGATAAGAACCCTGAAGAAAATGGGTATAAAAAGCCATACCTAGATATGATAAAAGCTATCCTATTAAGTGGAGAAAAACAAAAAGCATTCCTTCCAAACTCAAGAACAAAATACATACTATCATCACTACTGTTGAAAATAGTACTCGAAATACTAGCCAGAGAAATTGGGCAAGAGAAAGAAATAAAAGAATAACTAAAATTAGAAATTTTGTATGACCCAGCTATTCCCATTCTAGGTATCTTCCCCAAAGAGTTTAAGACATCATACTAGGGTAATACACGCATATCCATGTTTATAGCAGCACTATTCACAATAGCTCAATACTGAAAGCAGCCTACATACACATCAACAGAAGACTGGACAAAGAAAATGTGGCATCTATCCACAATGGAATACTATTTGGCTACAAAGAAGAACAAATCCAAGTAATTCGTAAGAAAATGTATGCACTTAGAAAATATAATGGCTCATGAAAGAAATAAGACATACCAGCTTACTGTGTGGTATTTCTCATTTAAGTAAGGCAAAAATACCAACAAAAAGCATAATAAAGGATGAGTAGAAGGAGACAGGGGGATGGATCTCTTGCAGATGAGAAGGGGTCTAGGAGACTAAGGGAGGAGGGGTGAAGAGAAGAGAGAAAAATAAGTAGAATAAACATATGTTGTGTACAGGAACCTAATAACTTTAAGAAATATAAACATACATCATAGACATGAGCTAAGACTGATAATATCAACAAGAATGAAAATGCTGAAAGGAAAATTAGAAGAGATGGGAGGTAATTATGAGGGACATAGAGGGAAAAGGGGAGATTAAAAAAAAAGAAACAAGCTGTGTTATGTACATGTACTCACGGCCCAGGATGACTATACACTGCATGTGTTGCAAACGCATACTAATATATATTTTTAAATTACCCCATACCCTTATCCACCTTACAAATCTGGCACCATGTGACTTCTGGCTCTTACCCAAAGTCAGAAAGACCAAGAAAAGTAGATGTTTTAAATCAATTCAGAACATAAAGGGAGCCACAAAACCAAAATTAAAGACATGAAAGAGGATTTCCAAAATTGCTTCTGAAAGTGGCAAGAACAAAGGAACAAGTATGTTTGAAGCAAAGGAGAGTATTTTGAGAAGGATCAATGGCAATGTGTCTTTTAGTGTGATTTTTAAAATGTATGCACACAATCATATCTCAAACATACACTTTACCTGTCAATTTAAACAAAAAAGATGATTCCAGGAAAATGAAACCAAAAAAACTCTTAAGATTTTTTCTAATCAGAGATGAATAAGCATGCTTCCATGAAGGGAAAGTATAATAATGGAAAGCATAAGTCTGTACCAATTCGTTTTGAGGTAAATAAACCCAGATGCTATATTCCTAAACACTACCCAATATTTGATATTTTTATGCTTGGTCTGGATATAAGAATATCAAGAGAAATGACTTGCTTAAAGATTATATAGTTTATGAGTGCAAACTTAGATCTCTTTAACTCTCACACCACTATTCCAACATAGGTCTGTTATATTATAGATACTGCATTGAAACACAATTCTCTACTGTGTTCTTATATTCCCACAGTACTGGAATTAGAATATATTTAAGCAAGTCACTGATCTAAAAGGAGAAGAATGATATTTAACAATAGGGGGGTAAAAAAATTGGCATATTTTATGCCTGCTCTTGGGGTTCTCATAGTATGGCAGGGGATGTTGGAAATCCATAACTATTGTTCTCTGAGAAGACTTGGCCCTCCTCTGCCCTGGTAGGTAAAGGCAGTAGGGGAGAGGTTCAAGGTGGGAGGGGGTGTGGGAGAGAATATGGAGGGGAGGCAGGGAATGCAATGTGGAATTCCTTTTCCCTTAAACATCAACTAGTCTACATATTCTGTGAAAAAGTTCTGACTAATGTTCAAGAATAATTTTTCCTTTTCTTTTTTAATGCATCTTACTTATACAAAATCATGGATTTCATTGTGTGATTTTAATACATGCATACAACACACTTTCATTCTATCCTTTCCCTGTTACTCTCCCAAGCCCTCCTTACTGTCTTGGTTACTTTTCCTCCTTGCTAAGACAAAATACCTGACACTCAAAATGAAGGAAGGAAAGGTTTATTTAGCTCACAGTTTGTGGAGGTTTCAGTCCAAAATCATCTGGCCCTAAGGGAGGGTGGCATGACTGATGGACAACACGGCAGCAGCAGAAAATACCAGAAGCCACGAGAGCAAAAGGGCAAAAAGGGGAAATCAAGCTTCCTTCCCTCCTTTATACTGTATGCTGGCTACCTACCCCTGGGTCGGTGCAGCACTCACTCCACCAATACCAGCACTAGACAATGAACCAGTCACAAACTCTAGATGCAGCCACCTCCACGACTGCATGAGGCTTTGGGGGGACATTTACACACAAACCATAACATTCACCCATCCCCTTTCTCTTCTTCAGTAGTTCCTAAATGATAACTTTTAGAAAGGTAAAATCATAAATGTCATAAAATCTAAAGTGAACATATATCAAGTATTTAGTTTAGCTCACTAGTCAAGGAAAGGTCTAGTTAAGGTATAAAACTAAGATAGAGTTGTTGAAAGGGGGATCAAGAGATGGAGGCATGGAGGGAGAGTGGGGAAAGAAGATAAAATGAAATTAAGATGTGTTATGTACATATACTAACTGTACATATGAAATGTAAACATTATGTGTTGCAAACGTACTGATAAAATAACAATAATAATACATTATTAGCCCTCAGCACTATGTATTTAAGAATAAGGCATGCAAAGTTTTAGAAAGCAGTTATAAGAATTGTCACTACAATAATGAAATAATAAGGCCTATGCAGATCAGATATTAAGCTATATTAGTAAATATTTTTATAAATTTAAATTTACTGACTTTATGGTATAGTAAACAAAAATGGTTCCATCAAAAAGTCTGGTCATATACCTGATGAATATCCATTCCTTTAAAGTATATACTAATCGAATCCCAGAAATAACAAAGTAACAAGCAACACAAGTGATTTATGTAAAATTTTTCTTCTAAAAATCTCAATGTAAGTCTTATCACTCATGATGCCCCACATCATATTTATATGCGTAACAAACCCCTCTTCTTTCTGTTTCATGACCCCTGTGTAACCTGGTTAAGACTGGATGACAGCTTGTGGTCAGCTCTGTCTTGGAGCCCCTATCTCCATCTCCTCTATCAAGCCATTCTTTTCCAGCTTCAACACAATTTGCTAGGGCAAAGAACAGCTATGGAGGTAAGGGTGATCTCCACTAGACCTCTTACCTAGTTTCGGAAACCCTGACTCCCTTCCCTGTAGGTCATCCTTCGTTTGGCAAGGTCTCAGGGTAGTTTACCCTCTCTTCTCATCCAAAGTGCCAGCACAATCAGTGACTCTTTGGTGATGCAGTCTAGTTCCTGGTCCCTACCATGTGGCCCCATCTTGGCCTCCAAAGGACCTGCCTGATTTTCCCATCTGTGTTTTGACGATGAGCCCTCTAAATGAGGAGTTGGTCAGGTCCTTGTCCAGCTTTTGTCAACTGCCAACACATCAGGAGTATGCACTGGAGTACAAGGACCGTGAGACAGGTAACCTCAGGGCAAGGCATCAAAATCTGGAAACCAGGAGAAAGTAAGCATCACCAGTAACACTTTAGTTAATGCTATGATAACCACAACTCTCTGCTTTTCCACCTCCAAACCTGGAATAGGATACAACCTTCACACTACACTGCACTGACATGTATTTCCAAATATATTCTCTGGGAGCCTTACTACATTAAAAGTAAATATTTCATGCCACCTTTCACAAACTTTTGCATTCACTCTTACACAACACCTCACCAACCTGGTTAGATGTGTAAATAGAGAAGTTATGAAGGAGCCACCTTAGGGAAAGTGCCAAGTCTGTCATCTTCACCCAGTGTGAAAGCACTGAAGTCTGCAAGACTTGAAGACCATCAGCAGATGAGTACACTATAGAGATGCATCCTTCATCTTAAGAAACCAAGGCTAATGAACTCCTCGCTTCTTCAACAAGAGTTTTTGTGCAACGTTCTCAAGGTAGCTTTTAGTAAACTGTGAATATTCTCAGCTTTTAACAGCATCGTTTACATATTTGTGCCATATGCTGTAGATTCAGATTATTTTAAACGTATAAATAAACCAAATTAAAATAAATGTGGTAAGAATGCAAATGAATGAGCAAAATCTTCATTTCTTCAGTATCTCTTTCCTCTTAGTCTTTCTAAGGCTGTCCTTTTCTCCACTGCCATTATACTTCACTAATCAGGATTCTCCAAGGAAACAAAACCACTATATGATTTACTAATGCAATTATGCAGATTGAGAAGCCCCACAACCTGCTGACTGCAAGCTGGAGGCCGAGGAAAGTCAATGGTGTGAGTCAGTCTCTGAAGGTCTGAGAAACAGGAGAGCCAATGTACCAATTCCTATAGAAGGTCAAAAGAAGATGAGATGAAATGTCCTTGTTTAAGTAGCAAGGCAGGAAAAGGGGGCAAATTCCTTCTTCCTCCACCTTCTATCCTGTTTGGGGTATCAGTGAATTGTATGATCCACCCACATCAAGGAGAGTGACTACTTTAATGAATTCATTGATCCAATGCTAGGCTCATCCAGAAACACTCTTGCAGACTCACCCAGAAGCCCATTCAGGGTGCCACATGCAATTAATTATCACATGAGCTAAAATACTTTGAAAGGTATTTGCAACATAAGAGTCAAATCTAACCTCTTCACATAATTCATATATATTTTCAAAATAAACTTCAATATATGCTACTTAGGACATACATGAAAAAAGCTGGAATAATGCTTTGTAATGTACACAGACCTATTTTTTGCTGGTTGTTATTTAAGTTCAAAGATGAGTGAAACACTGTGAGAAGCTATATTCTGGTTCCCAAGTATTCATACCTCATTTGCCTTGCCACCCATTTGCCAACCCTTTGTCACTGACCCGGATCATGTGACTTCCTCGGGGCAGGACACATGAGCAGACAGCATGACTGTCAAGGCTGAGTAGAAGTTTAACAGCTGTAGAACATTTCCCTAACTCAGTCTTGCTTTTGTCCCTGGCACAAGAAAAGCAAATTCCATTTGGGTACCAAATGAGAAGATACGGAGAGCAGAATTGCAGCTGACCCCAAAAACAACATGCAACACGAGGAAGGAAGGGTTTGGCTTAGATGGCGTGACTTCTTTCACGAGCTATAGTGCTATGTTCTCAATGTTGCTGTTAGTGGACTGAATATTCTGGGCTTTTAACATCATTATTTAAAAGTGTTCATGCACTCAACCACCTTATCTTTGATAAAAGGGCCAAACATGTTCACTGGAAGAACAATAGTCTCTTTAATAAATGGTGCTGGAAAAACTGGCTATCCATATGCCAAAAACTAAAATTAGACCCATGCTTATCACCATGTACTAAACTAAAGTCTAAATGGATCAAAGATCTAAATATTAAAACAGAAACACTAAATCTGTTGGAAGACAAAGTAGGTAAAAATCTTGAAGACATAGGGGTAAGTAGAGAATTCATGAAACCATATGGGAAATACTTCCCAGAATCAATAACTGGGATCACGTCTTATTAGAGAGTTTCTGCATGTCGAAAGAAATCTCCAGCAGAGTGAAAAGAAAACCCACAAACTGGGAAAAAATCCTAGTCAACTTTCCCTGAGACAAAGGACTTCTGTTTAGAACATAAAAAGAATTTACAAAATCAGACCCCCAAAATTTAAAGACCCAATCCAAAAATGGGCATCCGAGATGAACACACAGTTCTCAGATGAAGAAATACAAATGGTAAATAAATACATGAAAAAATGTTCATCACCATTAGTCATTAGAGAAATGCAAATTAAAACCACACTGATATTCCATCTCACTCCAGAAAGAATGGCCAGGATCAACAAAACTACCAACAACAAATGCTGGAGAGGCTGTAGGGAAAAAGGAACTCTTCTGCACTGTTGGTGGGAGTGTAGACTGGTGCAACCACTGTGGAGGTCAGTCTGGAGATTACTCAAAAAGCTGGGATTGGAAGTCCCATGTGACCCAGCTATTCCACTCCTAGGCATATTCCCTGAAGAATGGAAAACATCATTCCACAGTGATATATGTGGACCCATGTTTATAGCAGCACAATTTGTAATAGCTAGATCTTGGAAACAACCTAAGTGCCCATCAACTGAGGAATGGATAAAAAAGTTGTACTTTTATACAATGGAGTACTACTTAGCTATAAAAAATGATCACATTGAGATATTTATAAATAAATGGATGCGACTTGAGACCATACTCATAAGTGAAATAAATCAAACTCACATGTATAAATACTGTATAGTCTCCCTAGTGTAAGAAATGGTAAGAGTACATAAGATTTTATGGTAATCATGATTTCCCATTACACTGCTTTGAAACCTTAAAATATTTTCATTCATTGATTGGAATAGTTTTATTCTATTTTGTTTGATTTTTTTAGGTGTGATGGTATGAACAGCTAGTTTGAAGAAAATAAGACATTATGGCAGCCATTGCTGGTTTAATATCATCTTGCTTTGAAATTCTACCATGCGTTTGTTCCTCTATTTTCATTGGTTCTATCATGTTGTGTCTTATTGGATTTTAATATGTATGATAGTATAAACAAATTTTTTAAGGAAAATGAGATATTATAGTAGCCAGTGTTCATTTTCTGTTGTTTGGTTCAGAATGCCCTGTATTACTTTCATTCTCTTGAATGGTTTTATACTATTTTGTTATGTTTGATATTATTGTGTGTGAAGCTATGCTCAACTATTTCAAAGAAAGAGACATTATGATCACTACTATTAATATCAGTTATCTTGTTGTGAAGTGCTGTGTTGCTTACATTGTTCTGTTCTGATCTTCTTTGTTCTGTCCTTTGTTTTATTCTCTTTAAAATTTAAAAAAATAAATAACAGTGTTCATGGTGTATGTTTTAAAAAATCATTCTTATAAATGTACACTGATTTCAAAACATAAATTTATATTCTAAATGAAACATGTCCTAGATCTATACTAAATTAAATATTGAAAACTAAGAGAAAGGAAAAGTAGATTACATATTTATGACTAGGAAAAATGTATACCCTGACTTTATTTAAAAATATTTCTAGAGACTGGGTTAAGATGGAGACATTTGCCTTTTCCACCCCACTCAAAGCACTCAAAAATACAAAAAAAATTTCGATAGGAAATTCATAATTGTGCTAGAAAACAATAGTTATATATGGTCAAGAATTTTTGAAAAAAATCCCTCAACAAATACAGAAAGAGGAATGCAAACCCCAAAATAGGTATAGAAGAATCTGTCTCTACAAGCCCACCCACAGCAGCCATCAGCTTAGCAAGGCACCTACACAGCTCTCCTCCCTTCCCCATCTCACTCTTCCTACACACCAGCTTCTGCTTTTGGAGATCAACTCTGAAATTATACATATATACGCCAGTCTTTATTCAGGGATGCTGACACTGGAAGAACCCAAATAAAGACAGCCCTGAAGCCTCACTTTTAACTTCCTCGCCCTCTTCTTCGTCCCCATCTTTCTCTCTCTGCATTCCACCTATCACAGTCACAAGCAAACTCAGCCCTGTTGTCTTAAACCTGTCTTTCTAACTTGTCACTCAGCCAGGTACAGGTTCGCTGTTGCTCTTCTTCCTCCAAGTCTCACCTATCTGCCTCTTTTCAAATCCAGTCGTTTGAGCTTCTCAAGTTCATTCTGATCCTTCCCACATCCTTTCTACTCTGCCACCTTAGTTCAGGTCTTATCACTTCCTGTATGGGTATCGTAAAGGGTTTTGATGAACTGCCCAAATTTCCTTCTCTCCTCTCTACAATTTATCATCCAATCTTCTCAAAGCAATCTCCAATCATACAGCTCCCCTCACAAGGCCCCTATTACAACCAAGTCTATGCCACAAAATAAAGCCCTCTTGATCTCAAATGTCTTTACCCATAACTCATTCATACAACTCGAGAGTCTTCCGAACTGAACCATTCGCCACCACTCTGAAAATGTCCTTTTCCCATTCCTCTGTGCCTTTTCTCACTCCATTCTCTAAACCTGGAAAAAAATTTGAACAGTTTTCATTACATTCGAACTCTTACATTAGGCCAAATGCCATTTCTCCCATGAAGCCTTCCTTGATCATCCCAAATGGAATTATCTTTTATATGATCTTCTATAAAGCCTAAACCATACTTTTCTGGAGACTCTTAATACTTTATTTTTAGATTATAACTTTCATTAAAGCGGATAAATCATAAAAATGATGAATTTTCACACAATCTTTCACCCTTGTAATCTTCCACCCAGGTCTAAATATAGAATATTACCAGTGTTTTGAAATATTTCTTTCATATCTCTTTTGGTCAAAACTTCCCTTCAGGAGTAATTTCTATTTTAAATCACTATAGATTCATTTTCAACTTCACACAAACAGTCATACAACAGTATATACTCTTTTGTATGTGGCTTTTTTATCCAACATTGTGCCTTGGAGATCCAACTAAATCATGTATACCAGTTGTACGTTCTTGTATCATTACAGGCTAAAACTGTTCTCCACTGTACAAGTAACCATGTTTAGCTGTTATGCAGTAATGAAGACTTTATAGCATGCTGACTAATCCAAGTAAGGCATATATAGACATTTTTGTGCATCTGTTGTTGAATAGCAGCACTCATTTCTATTCTCAGTAATAGAATTAGGGGGTCATTGTGTTATCTGTCTGTTTAGCTTAGGGAGTATTATTAAATATTTCTTCAAAGTGACATATCCTATAAATGACATAATAAAATTCCAATTGCTTTCCATCCTTGCCAACATAAACATCTCATAGAATTTAATGGTTTATAAACTTTCTAAATCTATGCTATCTCAGTGCATATTTCATGTAGCTCTATGAAGTAAACAGGGAGAGCCCTATTTTATAGTTAAGAAAACAAATACTCAGAGAGGTTGAACAGATTATCCGAGGAAGTGGAGATATCAAATTTTACACATTCACTAGGCTTATAAATATGTGAGTATAAGTTATCTCTGCTACACTATTAATGGTTCTCTAAACTTTGTACTTATTTTTTGATATATCAATATTTAGTGAACAAATGAATGAACCTAAATATAAAACTGACATTTCCCTATAAGTTTTACAATAATTGGTTATAATAACATAATGAATAAGAGGCACCATAATTTGTTATCTGAATCATGAAGGATGATATTTCATATCCACAAATATCCAAATATTTCCTGATCTTCTTTAAATGTTAAAGGAATTTTAAAAATCAAAATCCTCCTTTTGAAGTTCATTCTAAATTCATTTATTTTAACAATCACTAAGTAGTCTCAAGAACATCAAAAATATTTGACTTCCTAACCAGATTTTGTATTTGCACACAGAATATCATAGCTGACAACTTTATTCATTTTTGAGTTGCTTTCTTTATATAATAAGCTGCAAGTATTCCAGAAAGTAATAAATAAAAAGAAGTACCAACATAACTTTATGCATAGGGAAGCTTTACAATCAGCAGCATTGGGTAATTTATTGAGATTATTTGATATTCCTTCATCATTATCTCTTATGATAGGTTGACATCATTCCAAAGATTGTTATGAGTTGTCAATTAACCAGTAGTTATCTGTATCATCAGGCATGTGTTTCAGAATACACATGGTGAATTATTGGATAATCTGATTACTTTTTATGCTATCAGATGACACATTAAAATGATGTGATAGCCAAACATTGCTGTACCCTATAAATTATTAATTTTGTTGGAGAAGAATATCACCACATGTAATGCCTATTCTCGAGTTAAGAGCTACCTTCTTTGTCTGTGAATGTTCATCTTTTCAAATGTATGCATATCATTTTGTATATCTATAAAACATTTAATATCTAACACATTTTATTTTTGAGCCCTAGAAAAAAATCATTAAAAGTTTTAAAATACATTGTTGAGGCAGAGATTACAATCAAAAATTATATAAAATTAAAACTCATAGAACATACTTTGACCTTCTTTTAAAAGATATTTTTACATTGATATTGACTTTTTATCTAAAAAATTTAGCTCTGAGATGCCAAAGAATATTTTCTACCTCAATTATTTGGCTCATCTTGGAATGTGAAGACAGCTAATTGTGCACTGACACATTCTAAGATGACCACACAACTCATTTGTGGCATACTAAGATATTTACACTATAATTAAGACTGCTATAAGATACAATAAATTCATAGCCTACTAAAGTGATTAGAAAATAACTTGTAATTCACAGGAGATAATCAGATACAAAGAATTACATTCAGTACAAATTTCTGTGGTATTCAGAGGCAATTTGATTTCTAGAAAAATTATGCAAGTAAATCCTCTGGACATAATACTGTAACAGTTTCCTCAAGAAAAAAAGAGCATATAAATGTATAATAATAGCTATTTACTTGTCAAATTTGTTTGATTTCAAGTTGACCCAAAAAATCATTTTTCAAGTTCAGATATGACTATTAAAAATATGCCCTGTCCCAAATAGCAAATGGACATACCTTTCATGCATGTAGTCAACTCCTAGCAACAGCTGAATGAACCATTCTATTATTTGATTTTCCGTAAAGGTTTCCCCAGCTTCTTTATATTGCTGAATTTTATAGTCCAGATCACCACCCTGAAATGAAATGGCATAATCTTTCATATTTTATTCAGTTAAGGTTTTAAAATCAAGCTCTCTTAACAAAAGTCAAAACATAGTACTCACTGCTTATCGTAAGATAGTGAGGGTTATTACCACACCGTAACTGCCACTAACAAAAAATTATTTCCTCAGCCAAACTTTAGACAGGCTTCTCTGAGCCCTCTTCTCAACCAGGCCACAACCAGGACCTCTAAAGATTTAAAGTGATGCAAACATGGTTACCAGCAGCTCCCAGGCTTCATTCCTAAAATGATGGAGCCACTATCCTTGGAGCACTATCCTTGGAGCATCCAAGAAAATGCAAAACTGCTAGAAGAATTTAATTTTTGTAGCTGCACATGGTGGCTAATGTCTATAGTTCCAACACTCAAAGAGGCTGAGGCAGGGGGACTGTGAGTTCAGTGAGGCTGGGAAACTTAGCAACCCAGTGAGTGAGACCCTGTCTCAAAATTTTAAAAAGTAAATAAATAAAAGAGCTGGAGAGGTACATCAGCATGAAAACCTTGGGTTCAATCCATAGTACCACAGAAACAAAAGAAGAAGGAAAGAAGAATAATTTGCTATTCCAGACAACATGAGACTCCTCCCCTAATTTGGTCTTATTTTGACAGAAATCTAATTTTGATAAGCACTAGCAACAAATCCATTTGGTTTCACATGGAACAACTTCTAATTCCCAATTTATGTAATTTTTCACTTTCCTGGCCCTGCTGGACCCACCTACCCCAGGCCTATCCTTACAAAATACCCAGTCAGCTCAGCCCAAATTGGAATGAAGCTCAACTCTTAACCCTATTATTAGTTTTTATTGAATAATATCTGTTTTTACTGCTTTAAATGTCTGGCTGTGTTTGTCTTTCACATCACTCAAGGGCAACCCTTCTAAAGAAGATAAATCAATGTGCACATCTCCAACCAAAATTATTTTATTGCCTAAAAATATATATGCATAAACTATAAAAGTCTAAATGGAACATGTACACATGTAAAATTATAAGCCAGTAAAATTAAAACTAGTGTTATTAATATAACATAATCATATCTTGGTGAAACTAAATTGGTGCTTCCACAAGGCATACAGCATTGGTGACAACTGTATAGACTCCTTTGCATTTGATATGCCCACACTACCATGTGCTTGGGGGACCCAATTCTCCTTTTCTCTAACTATAGCAAACCTTTCAGGAATACAGCAAATGTTGATCTATGCCAGGTCCCAAACACATCCTTTAAGCATTTAGTTATAATGTCTATATAAGTTATGCAAAACAAAAGGTCATAAGATCCATGGATTCTCTTCTCACAAAAGGTGGTGTGGGTGTGCTTCTGGTCCCATATTCACTTTCCCATTCAAGAGAACGCTAGAAAATCTTTTTTCATACAAAATAAGGGAGGAAACTTATGATCTTCTTTCAACACTTCATAAATGTTCTGAATGTGATAAAGCTCCACAAAGTAGCAGAAAGATAATAATCAACATGTTACCATTTTCCTGAACAGCTTCAGAGGAAGAGGAGGAAGGAAGAAGGAAGAGAAGGGGAAAGAGAGAAAGAAAAAACTTAAACCATAAAGAAACACCAGTGTAGCTGCTGCCGGTTTCTTTCTTCAGCCTGACGTTTAGTGCCTGAGGAAGGCCACTCATAAGCACGGTTGTCTCTATAACTGGAGCCTTCACATACAACTGTATGCCCCAGTTGCAGTAATAGTGAAATTTGTCTCAGCATTAAAATAGCATCCCTTTTGGAAAGTTATCCCCAAATTGCAATGCAAATTTTTGCCCTCTGTTGTCATTTTTAAACTGTGTCATTTGAAGAAATATGAAATTTTGTACCTTTCACATCAACTGCTGTATTACCTTCTTTGAGAGTAAGCAGAATCACTTCCCGTGATTTGTCTTGCCACAATAGCAGAACACTCCCTGAGTGAAAATTACTGTTACTCTGTCAGTCCCTCTTTATACTTTCTTATCAAGGAAGCAAGTGCAAAGTTTGTGCTGATTTCTTGCATTGATACTAAATATACAGTTTCTTATAATTATATAAATATATATTTAGATAACTGAGGAAAAATGAATAGGGCCTTCAATCATTAACCAATAGAATGGAATAACAGATCTAATAGAATTACTGACCTCAAAGTGAAATGTAAAAAGGAGACAAATTCCCTCTCGCTCTCTGGGTCAGAACTGTAAGGAGACATGCATTAGTTCTTAGCACTAAGTGGAAGACTGTTCAGCCCAGAGGAAGATGAAACACCAAAAGAATAAATTAATCAGAGTGCTGAGTTCCTCTTCTTTTGATTTTGTATGTTTATCTCCAAGAAAACGTATTTGTTTTGCATTTACTATGTTCTTTAATAACTACTTTGTGGATTACATTCCAAGGATTTAATTAAGCTTGATAAGTCACTCACAGATTAAGATAACAACAAATTATTATTTTCTATAACAAAGCAATACATTTTTGTGAAGCAGTCTGATTTTAACTCTGCAGTATGAAAAGCATTTATTACTTTCTTTTGCTAAACTGTATTTCCAGTAAAATCCAAAAGTTTTTTTAATGAAGTGTCACATCTCAGTTTAAGAAATCCTTAGAGTATATGTAAGTTTACTTTGTTCTTTTAACTTTGTCTTTGAAAAATATTTAATAGTGTGTTTCATTGCTAAAAGTCCTCCCATAGAAGAGTATTGACTTGAACTTCAACCATTAATGTTGCTCTCACTCTATATTGCTGACAGAAAATTATTTCCTTCAGTATACCACCCACAGTAAAGGCCTTGATGCTAACTTCTAAGGTTTTGAAAATTTGTAGCCCAACATACCAGTTGGTAGATTAATGATGTCTCCTCCCTCCCACATCCCAGTTAGCCAACATCAGATGGACTTTGAAAAACTGAGATCTCTGAAAACCAAAGAACGATTCCACTCTAACATTTTAAACTTCATCTTGAATTGGCATTAAAAAGTTTTAAATCCTAGACAACTTGAAAATTATTTCATTTTAAAAGCTGTTAATAGGAGTACTTAGAATCGATTTAAAAGACAAAAGTAGAGCATTCTCAGAAGAAGCCTGAATACAAAACTGAACTGATTAAAGAATGTATAAAGGACAAAATAATCTCAGCATTTCAAGTCTAGAAGGAGCTTGAAAATTCAATCTGCCCTCCTTCATTTTAAAGTTGAAAAGCTATCCCTTATTAGTTCTCTGACTTGACATCACAGAATGCTGTTCCTTTACACTCTACCACATCTCTCTTAAATATCCTTCCAATTGACCTCAAATTACCGAAGTTCCTTGTTTAAAATGCATATTCCAAGACCAATCAATAGAGATTCTGATTAAGCAAATTTGGATTCTTTGCTTTTTTTTATTTAAAGAGAAAAAAACACAGAAAAGAATAGCAAAAAGCAAAAGAGACAAATAAACAACAACATAAAAAGCCAAAGCAATAATAATAAGGCTTTCAAAACAAGATAATAGGAATTTAACAATGGTTGTTATGTTGCATATTGTTATCTTCCAAAGAGTTTCTTGGATTACCAGATATAGACAGGGAAAATTGATTGAACTGTATGAGTATTAACTGTTCTTTTCCATGAACTGATAGAATTACTAGTATAATCATCTTAACTATATTCTATATATACATACACAAATTCATATCTTTTTCCTTTTTCTTTTCCTTTCCTTCTTTTCTCCTTTCCCCTATCCCAGTTGTTTCTCCTTTGAGCAGTTGCTTACCCTTTCACAGTATCTATTGTAGATTTTACATCCTCTTGATTCAGCTTTGGTAGTTCATACAGTTCTAGAAATCTGTCTATTTCTCCTGGGTTTTCTATTCTATGAGAGCATAGATTTTTCAAAGTAAGTATTGATCTTCTGAATTTGCACAGGATGTGATAATTTCACCTTTTTCATTCTTTATTGCATGAATTTGAGTTTTTTCCTTCCTTTTTTGATAAGGTTGTCTAGAGGTTTATCATTTTTGTTTCTTTCAAAGAACCAACTCTTCAATTTATTAATTATTTGTATTGTTTTCTTAGTCTCAATTGAGTTAATTTATGCTCTGATCTGTATAATTTCCTCTCATCTGTGAGCTTGGGCTTGATTTCCTCCTTTTCCTAGAAGCTTTAGGCATTGCATTAGATTGTTTGTGCTCATTCTTTTCCTAGTGTGAGAATTCATTGCTATGAATTTCCCTCTTAGGACTGCTTTCATTGTGTCCTGGTTTTGGTATGTTGTGTTTGCATTTTCATGTGATTGTAGATACTGTTTAATTTCTTCTGTAATCTCATCTGTGACCCATTGGTTGTTCAGTAGGGTGTTATTTAATTTTCATGTGTTTATGAAGTTTTTGCAGTTTCTTCTGCCATTTTCAATTTCTTTGCATTATGGTCAGATAATATACATGGGATAATTTCAATTCTTTTGCACTTACTTAAGCATATTGTATGGGCTAGTATATGGTCTATTTTAGAGAATGATGTGTTCAGTTGGGAAGAATGTGTCTTATGTTGTTGGATGGAACACTGTAAACATCTACTAAATCCATTTGTTCACATATTTGATTCAGTTCTGTTATTTCTTTGCTGACATTTTGTCTGTTTGATCTACCTCTTTGTGACAGTAGGGTATTAAAGTCTCTCATTACAATTGTGTTATTGCTTATTTGATTTTTCATGTCTATTAATATTTGTACTATATAGTTGGATGCTTCTATATTTGGTGAATATATGGTTGTTATGTCTTCCTCTTAAACTTTTCCGCTAACAATTATGTAGTGACCTTCTTTATCTCTTTTGATCATTTTTGGTTTGAAGTTTACAGTGTCTACAAACAGGATAGACACCTCTGTTTTTTTTCTGGATTCCTGTTGCATAGAGTATTATTTTCCATCATTTGACTCTGACCTTCAGTCTATGAGTTTCTTTTTGAGTTAAATGTGTTTCTTGTATACAAACTATTGTTGGGTCTTGTTTCTTGATTCACTCTGCCGGTCTTTTTCTTTTGATTGGTAAATTGAGACCATTTATATAGATGGTTATAATTGATATATATTGACTTATCTTTATCATGTCATTTTCCTCTTGGTTCCTGTTGGTTCCCTGTATTTTTCCTCTGTTTAATTTCTTGCCCTGTCTAGTGGTTTCTTTCTGTGGTTGTTCTTGGAATTCTGGGCATTTTTATCACTATCTAGAATATCTTTCGGTACTCTTATTTCTCCATTAATTTTAAAATAGTTTTGCAAAATACATCAATCTAGGTTGGAAGTTGTTTTCTTTCGGGGCTCTTCTTGACTTGAGGGTTTGTGGTAAGAAGTTGGCCATTATTCTGTCATTATGTTGACTCCTGCTTTTCATTGACACTCATAAATCTTCTATTATTTTTCTTTGCATCATTTTGGAGCTGCTAAATTGTTATTTCATGGCCCTTGTTATTTTCAAGGGAGCTTTTCTTTCATGGTCACTGGCTTCAAGCCTGTCCTCAAGGTCTGAAAGTCTATCTTCAGATTCTTTAAGAGTTTTTCCAGCTTTAAGTAGAATTTTAATTTCCTAGAAATCTGTTTGAATCTGTTTCAGGCTTTCTAATCCCTTCCCCTATTGTTGTTTCTAGGTTTCCATAATATTCCTGTTCTCTATTTTTGTGTCTATGCCTTCTCTAGCTCTGTTGAGTAATTCTTTCATTATGCCGTTTCTTTTTTATCTGAGAGATTATTTCTGCTCTAATTTCCTCTATAGTCTCATGGATTTGTTTCCTTACTTCACGTGATATCTTTTCAGAGATTTCAGATGTGTATCTTCCAATTTCTTCTATATTCAGTGTCTCCTGTACTTGTTCTGGGAGGGCTGGAGGTCTGAGATTGCATTTTGCTTTTTTGTTTTGTCATTTTCTCTGGTTGGTTTGAATTTTGGCCTTTTCAATATTGCTAGTTTTGCCTATGCATGATGTAAACTATGGTCAAGGTCCTATTGTGTAGCTGGGTTTTTTCCAGTTGACAGTCATGGGTGGAGAATGGCATTACTGGCTGAGGTCATCTGGATGGAGGGTGGCATCACCAGATTGTCACAGGCCCACCATGGTCACCTGGGTGGAGGGCAGCACCACTGGCATGGCTGCAGGCCCACTATGGTCACCTGGGTTGAGGGCGCAATCAGTAGCACATTTACAGAACTATCATGTTCTTTGATGTTGTGTATTTTTTTTAAATTAATATATATTTTTAACAATCATCCTAAGCAACTCTGGAGGTGGTCCATGGCCATACTTTGAGATATAATGCTAGGCAATGAATGGCCCATAACCTTAGTATTTAGCTCATCACTGAAAACATCTTGTCTAATAATTTCAATAATTCCCAAGCCAAAAGAAATAGAGGAAAGATAGAATTAAATAAGAATCATCTAATAATAGCATGTTTTTAAAGGTCTGTGACATTACTTAGGAGAATAGCAGTGAATTGACAGGAAGGGGAGAGGAGGGAATCTTTTATCATTTTAGTATAGACCCTGGAGATATTTCCTTAGGATTGTGAAAGTTCACTGTGGTGAACTGTACATAAAAATCAGGAAAATTCCAAGATACATTATATTCTTTAAAGAGAAGTTTTTTTAAAATCCTGTTTTAAAATAGCTTTAAAATGTCATATAGCATCATAACGTATGTCTGATAATACAAATGAGCATCTCTGATTTTAGTTACTAATTCTTTTTGAAATCTTGCAGAGTTAGTATTCTCCTGAGATAAATGTACATGAATAAAAATAAAATGACAGAATTTATTTTTATCCTAGAAATGACATTAAACAATGTTTTTATCTATACATCACTGAGCTATTTAAAAAAAACTGAAAAAAAGTATTTGAAGCTACATTTATTTTAATTTAGAATTATTCTAATACTATTTTTACCATTTATAGTTGTATAAATTCATATGTCAACTAAAACCACATCAAAAATATAAATTTTATTGAGTTATAGATTGCTTTATGTGTGTGTGTCAGTGGGGATTGAACCCAAGAAACATGGGGCTGAATCCTCAGCCATTTTTAGTTTTTTTATTGAGTCATGTTCTTGCTAAGATGTCCAAGGAGTGCTGTGATTACAAACAAGAAAGAAGATGCAAAAAAAAAAAAAGGGACTAAAGATGGCTGATCAGTGAGCAACAAAACACAGAGCCTCCAAGGGAGAAACAACTCATATGCCAGAATAAAACATCCTGGAGAGATCCAGACAGAGGGAGATGGATCCTCTTGACATAGGAAGAAATTAAAATGAAAAAAGTTTGTCAAACATGCAGTCTAGGGGCTACAATTGGAACAGCTAAAATTAGCAGACACAGTGCTTTCTCTGTGACCCGCCAAGCCGCCAGAACTCACACCGGCCGTGACCTGCCACAACCTGTAGAGCCACCTGGACTCATTCCCACAAGGACTAAGAGAAGCCACAGCTGTGGTGAAGTCAGGGGTTGGTGAGCCCAACGGAGAATGGGGCCAGTGAAGGGACCTTCATTAATTCACAGTCAGTCCTGGGAATAAGACCCCCACACACAGGAAGGGCAGACCAAATGGGTGACATGTTGGAATCTGGCAGAAGGAACCCAAACTAGGAACAACAGTGACTTCAGTTGGTTGCTCGCTCCCCAGTGCAGATTTGTGGGACTTGCTTGGACTAGGGCACACCCCTGGCCAGGACCCAATAAGCCATCCTAAACCGATTCCCTAGCACACACTAACCTGGTGAAGGCCCCTGATGTTTGACTGGCCCAGTGGGGAGGGGCCAGCATACACAGCCCCTGCTTACACCTCAGTGACAAGAGCAAACAGGAGAGGTCAGAAATCCCTCACCAGTGTGCTTCCGAGGAACCATAACCAACTAGGAAAGGGGCTGAGACCTCCACTATATACCTGCATGGAAGAAACCAAAAACATGACAAGAGAGAGAAACAAGAAAAAGCCACCAGCCCAAAACCTGAGAACACTGATCCAGGAGCGGGAAAAACAAAAGAGACTGAGGGCAGCAAACATGCAACATCAGACACGGCTTCAATGGACATTAAGAGATATCTTCAGGACCTCGCAGATGAGCTCAAAACTGAAATATTAAATCAGGTAAAGCAAGATAGAAATAGATTAATAAAAGAAATGCTAAGCACCTCTTAAGAAGACACAGACAGAAGAAGGGAGGAACACACAAAAAAGAAAAGAAACATTCAATAAAGAGTATAAAGAAAATAGAGAATACATGAAGCAGATTCAAAGAGACTACCAGGAAATTAAAAACTCCATTGAAAGCTGGCAAAATTCCTTAAAAGAAACTAAGGATAGACTATCAAAACTTGAAGACAAGTTTGCAATGTGTGATCATGAAAGGAAAGATTTCTTAGAAATAACAAGGAAACAGGCAGTAACAACACAAAAGCTAGAAGATGACAAGAGAATCTATAATTTAAGAATAAAAAACATGAACAAAGAAGCAGGAATAAAAACAGGCAGATTACAAAGGCTATTCATGGAAATAATTAAGGAAAACTTCCCAAGCATGGGAAAAGATAATGATATTCAGTTATGTGAGGCATACAGAACTCCAGCCACCTATAATCAAAACAGAGTTACACCCAGACATATAATAATCAAGATACTAGAAATTCAATATAAAAACAGAATATTAAAAGCCATCAGAGAAAAGAAACAGATCACCTATAAAGGAAAGCCCATCAAGTTCACAGCTGACTTCTCCACACAGACCATAAGATCAAGAAGAGCTTGGAGCAAGGTATTCCAAGCCCTGAAAGAAAATAACTTCCAGCCCAGACTGATGTACCCTGAAAAACTGTCACTAGAAATTAATGGAGAAACAAGATGCTTCCATGACAAAAAGGAACTGGGGGAATTTGTGACCACCAATCCAACCCTACAGAGAATACTGAAAGACATTCTAGAGAGAGAAAAAAAAATACCAGGATTTTAGGAACAGTGGCAGAAAGGCCTCAATGAATGGGGTAGGCAGGAGAATGAAGGAGAAAACTAGACAAAGGCAGAAAAATAGCATAGCAGAAATGAGGCAGAGAAGGTTAACTATAATCTCTAACATAGATGGCCCTGATACACTAAAAAAAAAAAAAAAAAAGACAGAGTAGATCAGGAGGTAGGGTCCATTGAGACACTCTGTACAGGAACTATAATCAACCTGAGAGAGGGTTTATGGAGCAAAAATCAAGTATGAGAAAACAATGCTTTATGTGACAGGGAGCCAGAGAGAAATAGGAGCAACTCAACCACCACCTGCAGATAGGGTGGAAAGACAGGATACTTATGTGCAGTAGAGAACTACTCACATATAATGGAGGAAAACCTTTTGTAGGTAAAGGACTACAACTTGAGATCAAGTTCAGGAGTGAGAAGGTTCGGGACCACTTAGGTAAAAAGCAGGTTGCCCCCCCAATCTAAAAACTGAGGGAGTTGGTGGGACCCAAAATGCACAGCACCCTGTGGGAGTGAAAGGGGAGGAATAGCCTAAAAAATGAAGGCAGAGGATATTGTTAATAGTGTACCAGGATTTAAAACCCACATTACTCATACCACTCTGCTTAGATGGATTATATTCTGTTCCAGTTTGTCTACTTGTACTAGATTTGAGGACCCAGACAGTTATACTGAAAATAGCAGGATATAGTACGGTAATCATCCTTAATTTCCTATTAACTTAATCTGAAACTCTGTATAACTTACACTGTTTTACCATGACTGCTCTTAATTGAATCTGGTTTGTTAGATTCTTGTTTTGTATTGATAGATTTTATTCAAAGCTGTTATGATTGATAGCATCAAATCTGAGAGTATAGGCAACTACACTGAAGATGACAAGATTCACTAGAATATCCACTCTGGTTTGATTATTACCTGCCTTTGAAGTTTTATACTGTCTGCAATGTTTTATTTTTACTAATATTGTTATGTACTGCTATATTCAATTACACTGCTATATTCAACTATGCCTGATGATATAGACAATTCTATTGAAGATAACACCGTAACCTTTGTAGATCACCTTGTACTGTGGTTTTATACGACTTTGATTTCATGTCTTTATAGGAATTTGTTTTGTCTTGCTATGTTTTGTTTTTCCCTCTAATACAGAAAGGATAAAAATACACATAGAGGCTCATGCATGCATAGCTGTTTACAGTCTCATATCTACTTTGTATGCTTTAATTTTATAACTTGAACAACTATTTCTAAGAAGACAATATGTAATTTATCAACTAGTGATTTCTTACTGTTTATCGTTTTTTGAAATTCTGTATTATTTCTACCCTTTTCATGTTTTTTTCTCTTTAAATAAATAAATAAAATATTTTTTTTAAAATGACCAATTTCAATACTATAAAAATCATGAATGGATCACTTTAGGTGTATAAAAACATGAGACACTCATATTATGTAGATTCTTCCTACACTGAATAAAGCCTAAATCCATAGAATTGGCACAGTGCATATTTAGGGAGGCCTACATACCCAGATGAGATCCAGCTCTCTGAATATAACTGTCCCAATCAGCAGCAATTCAAGCAATGCATGCTACTGAAAGCAGCTCCAGTATGTGGTCAGCCCAGGGTATTTATGCCTAATGGGAGTTCATACCAGTAAGGGTGGTCATCAATCAATAGCAAAGTGGTCAACATCTTAGGTATGTCTCTTATCCATCATCAACCAATTCTGAGTAGTGGTGGCCCTCAAAAAAGCCCCAGAACTATGTGTAGTAGTCTTAAAGGAAAGAAAGGAATTCATCTCTAATACTAGACCTGATAGACCCAACATGAAGTTCTGTAAGGACCCTCTGGGTGCTAGTAAACCTGACAGCTACATGTTATTGCCAAACCCATCCATTTATTTACTGAAACCTATTAGAATTTCTGAATTGTAAACTTAACCCACTTAGGTTGTTTCAACACATTGGCAAAAATTAGAAGCATAAGAGAAATTTTTCAAATTTTCTTTTTACACTGTAAAATTCATGAAAAGTATTTCCTCAAATTTTGCTATCAAATCTATCAGTGTTTAATAATTTGCATGTTTCTTTGTCTTGGCATGAATCCTATAAGGGCTGCAAGCCAAAAACTCACAGCTAAAAATTAACTTGTCATACAGAAAATAGCTGTAAAATGGAGAGAGTAACAATGAAATAATGAGGTATTATAACAATAACTTCTATTACTGAGCATCTACTAGGAGCAAAGCTTTCACAATCACTTTTTTGTGATATATATTGTAATTCAGAAACAGAAATATATAAAAATAGAGAATGTGAGACTCAGCCACGAAAAGAAGAGGCTTTCTCAATACCTTCAGCCTTCCCCTGAACAAAATTCAATAATATCCAGTTAATGTGATTGTCAGAAAATCATTCTACCTCTCTTGGATCCTGTTTCATCTATAAATAGAAATTAACAAATAAAAATTCATTTTTTTTTCAGAAAAAAATCAAGGGGGAACATACTAAAAAGATACAAGAACCAACCTGAAAAAGTCAAAGAGCCAAAGTTAGAACAATCTAAACAACAAAATAAATTACAGCCTGAGTCATAACTAACAATAAATATCCATGAGTCCATCCTGATATAAAGAAATGATTGAATAAATACATAAATGAAAGAAATAGTTCTTCCTTATAGGATTATCTTACTTGGTAAATATAAAAACAGTAAGGGAAATACATAATCACAATGAAGCAAATATAATAACAGAATAAAAAAAAACTGCAGGCAACTACCATAGAAAGATGATAACCTCGTTCAAGTGAAGGTTTAAGGAGAAGCAGAACATTAGCATAATCTCAAACTATCTTTTCCCACTATATTTATCAGTTTGATGTGGCAAATAATAACTTTACAGTGGAGAAATCCAGAAGACAGAACCTTAGCCAAGTGATCAAAGTTAACATCGTAGTAATAAGACGCACCACAGATCCTGCACTCTCGGACATGGTACACTGAGAAGATCCCAATACTCCTCTGAGGTGGCTTGGTCCAGAGCATGGAACCCCAATCTCATTGTGAGAAAGCATTAGAAAATCCCAAACTGACTGTCATTCTACTATAAAATAACTCACTAGTCCTCATCAAAATTCTCATTCAGGTCACCAAGGCAAGAAAGAGAAACCTGTAAATAAGAAAAGACTAAGGATTGTAGTCCTAGATTAGATCCCAAAACAGATAAAAAGCACTAAGGGGAAGCTGACAAAAATATTAATTTCCCGATTTTATAATTGTACTATGGTTATGTAAGTTGCTAAACCAGAGGACAATGTTCACCTGCAAGCACATTGTAATTACAGGTGAAGTACCCTGAACTACATGGCATGGCTTTCCACTTCTGCATCTTTTATACCATTCTCTTTAGTGTGGGAGACCTAAACCTGGCCTCCATTCTGAGATAATAAGCCATCCTCACATTTCCGAGTTAAACACTAGGGTTAAGCTTCTGTTTAGAGATAAATTCCTGTTTCTCAGTCTTCCCTGGCCGTCCCTGACACTGCCCGGTACGGGACCTCCCACCTGCTGACATCAAGTGCTCTGGCTTCCCGCGCTTCCCTAACAAAGGATTCTTGCGCTCCCGAACCATATATATTGGCGCGCCTCCCCTTAATAAACGAAACTTGATCAGAACTTTTGACTTGTCTCCATTTCTCGTGTTTCTTGTTCCTTTATCATCCCAGCTGCCCCTCTAGGGCCTTCGTTGACTTACCCGCGGTCGAGACACATTAGCAGTAATGTCCATTCCACTTGACTAAATCTTTCAACACTTCAAGTTCAAATATAATGTGCCAGCCCTTCCATAGTTTCTACAGTCAGAAGTCATTTCTTTCTATTACTAGCTTGGAGAGCACTTTAACTACTCCCTTCCTACAATACCACAATTCCCTTTATACTTTTGCCCTTAACATGCCAGACAAGTTCATTCAAGAAACATATTATCTCTGTCACCCCATACTCTGGGAAATGTGTCTGACACAGAATTGGGACACAGGAATGGCTTTTGGGAACACCCTTGATTACTATAGCCTTTGTGAACTGCAAGCTCAGAAGGAACCAACAAATAATCCAGAATGCCAATTTATTCATATACAATGAGAACAGGAATTGCCAGGGCAACAGGGAGCTCATGCTGAGTTAGGGAATATAATTTTTCTTGTCAGAAGAGGCATTCATGGGGAGGTGAATTGGAACCAGAGGTTGCTCAGGGAGCAAGGAGAACAACTTGGATGATTTTCATGAATGACAGCAAAGAGCTAAGCAGCTGGTCATAAAACTATGTGCACAATCTGACCAGACTTTTCTGTTCTGTCCTGGCCTCATCTTTGCTTTTCCTTTACGATTCTGTGTCTGGTTCCACACTAACCATTCTCTCTGTTTTGCAGTTCCCTGACTGTCGTTAGTCACTAGGAGAGCTTTGAAAGCCCTGTTGACTAAGCAATACCTCAGAACAATTAAATCAGATTTTCTGGAGGTGGCTCCCAGGTCTAAGGACTTTTGAAAGCTCTGCAGATGATTCTAATGTACAGCCAAGACTCATATCTACTATTGTGTTGATACGGTTTTTGTTTAGCTACATTAATACCTCCTATCAGGACATGGACAAGTCCGAGCTTTACTGCTTTTTGCCCTGAGATCTTATGCTATCTCCACCACTGTTTCCTCTCCACTGAAGATACATGATCTCACCTAATCTCTACTGTGTCTTCCATCATGGTACCCAGGATTCTTGAGATGCCTCATCCTCACCCAGACAGATGGCCCTCAGAGAGTATTTCACAGGCCTCTAGGGCAGTACTTTGTTAGGCATACTAGCAAAATACAGCAGCACAGAATACTTTTGACACATACTAGAAGGATCCAATATTTTATCTTTTATTATTAATGTTTGATACAAATGAGGGGGAGGCAACTGAAATGTGATAAAGAATGCAAAGGAAGACAGGTCATGAATGCTAACTTCTCTATAGTTTACTGTGTGGGCCCATGATGTGACAGACAAATGAATCAGGAAAAGATCAATCCCATATGTTGAGAGTTGCAATGAGTTATATGGTATATGCTCTGTTGAGTAGCTTGCAAGGTAAAAATGCTATAAGCGACAAGGATGTGGCAGTGGGGAGTGATTTCTCCCAGGAGGTTATGGGAACCTTTGATTAGAGAATTTAAACTGAACCTAAGAAGCTGCATGGGATTTGAAGATGTGGAGCCAAGAAGGGCATTGGCACAGGAGATGGCTAAGCAAAGGTGAAAGAGAGGAAATAAGTATGAAGAAAGGAAGAGAGACAGCATTTCCATTTTTTCCTGGCATGGAAACCACTATTTGAAACATGCTGCCATGTTGGTAATTTTGGAATTATAACCCAACAACAATTTGATTAATCATTGGGAACACCCTTGATTACTATAGCCTTGGGAACTGCAAGCTCAGAAGGAACAAATAATCCAGAATGCCAATTCGTGAGAATTTGGTTGTTTGCCTCCTTACATATGTGATTTGAGGCAATGTGTCCAGAGGATTAGGTAGTACATAGCAAGGACTCATGAATGCATTTGTACATGTCAGATGTCAGTCTTTTTTTTTTTTTTTTTTTTTTTTTTAGAAAAAGAGGGTCTCACTGTGAATTTCAGGCTGGCTTTGAACATACAATGTAGTCCAGCCTCAAACCGATGAAGCTCCTTGCCTCAGTCTATCAGGGGCTGGGATTTCAGGCATGCGCCACCACAGTGACTGTATGTCAGCCTTGAAAGGGCTCATTACAGAAGAGGGATCTCTGCAATAAAGAGATCAGCCTCTTCACCTGCATCTCCTACCTTACTATTTTACCTCAGCAAAAAAAGAGATAACAATGCAAGCCTTGTGTGAGTTAAGAGTATATCTGTGTGTGAAGAAGAGAAATACATCTTTTAACAAGAGCAGGGCAACCTGCCCACATCCTTCCTTAGGCGCTGGAAGTGGCAGGGTTCTAACAGCCCAGGGGTGCGAAGGGAACTGGCAGCCCCTATACTTACTGTCCCCCCATGCAGCCCCACAGTCATCACCATGGCGATGTCCCCTCCTGGGCAAGAAGTTCAGTTTGTAGATACCAGCACCATTTCAAAATTAATGCAACTGACCCCTGACTGCATCTCATGCCACATAAAAACATTTTCATAGAAATGTCTTTTCTAAGGACCAAGAGGCTGAATTTGAATACAGACTGTGAATTACATGGATGGTTCTCAAACTCCAGCTTGTTTCTGACGCACCAGGTAGACTTATCAAAACACTGATCGCTGAAAGCCACCTCCAGAATTTCTGATTCTATATGGCAGGGCTGGAGGCCAAGAATTTTGTACTTCTAGCAACTTCCCAAGTGATACTCATGCTACTAGTTGGTGGCCTCATTTTCAAAATCACCAGATTACATACTCACATTATATCAGTGTTAGTATCCTGAGTTTTAATCACTGTACTGTATTTATATTGAGAGAGAGTCTTTGACCTTAGACGATATAGTGGTGTTTGGGACAAAGAAGCTGCATGTTTATGACTTGGTGATAGCTTTCCACTACAGTGCCAAATGCCTCAAAAAATCAACTTGGAAGGATCACAGGTTACATTGTTTTAAAGTTTCAGAGATTTCAGTCTGTAATCAACTGCTTCCATTGCTTTTGAGCCTACAGCAAGGTAGAACATCATGGTTATAATACATGGTAAAGCTGAGAGGCAAAGACAAAGGGGAGGAGACCTGCATCCCAATACCCATGAGAGCACACCCCAGTGGCCTAACTTCCTCCCGCCAGCTCCTGCCTCCTAAGGTTTCTACCTCCTCCCTGTTGCTTCACAGACCAGCAACCACCTGGGCCTTTGGGTGGACATTCAAGATCCAAACTATAACTAAACAATTCTCAAGTGGCTCAGGAAGAAGTTAGGCAGGTAGAAGAACCAGTTAGATAAGATAGAATAGAATGATAAAGTAAATATGGAAAAATGTAAATAAAGAAATAAAAATAAAATTGGGCCAGGGATCCTGGATAAAGGGTACATGGCATTTCATTACTATTCTTGTAACTTGTAGTCTAGAATTACGTTAAAATTTAAGAATATAAAAATTAACACAAGGAAATAAAGTTATAGTATATCATGTAGACCTGCCCAACATGGTAGCTACTAGCTACATTGAATTATTTAAATTTAAATTAATATTAAATAAAATTTAATATCCAGCTCGGGAATTGTACTAACCAAATTTCCAGGGCTAGAAAGTTACGTGTGACTAGCCATTACTGAATTAGATAACACAAGTATACACCATTTCCATCAATCCCAGAAAGGTCTCAAGCAAAACTAACTGCAGTTTAAACTATTTTAACATCAAGGAAGAGTCTGAAAATGTTGATATGCCAAAGCAACAGCAGAAGTAGCAGTCCTCCTAAGCAGTAGGAGCCAGTTATTTCTGAAATAAGACAGTTTTTTAACGGAAGGAACCAAAGAAGAAAAATGATTAAATGATAGCGGTGGATCATATTACAGCTACATCGACAAATATCTGTGGTTTGGCATGGCCTAGTGAAATATTTGCCAGAGAAGTTATTCAGTACCACTACTCTACATATCTCATCATCTGATTGATTTTCTCAGCAATTCATTGGATAAAGGAAACATAGATATTCAGGTGACCTAGATCTTTCTCCCCCAAACCCCCTTCCCACTTTCCTCCAAGCAAAGGAGAGGTAGGATGTGGATCAAGTAACACAGTAAAACTGAGCTCAGTAAGCTGCTCGAATGGGGAACTTTCAAGATTTAGAATATTTCAAACTCATTTAGATAAACTTAGCTGTTCGTTTCATGTCGGGTGATACACGGCTAATGTATAAAGCAGGCAAGGTCAGATTTAATGCTATCTCTACTTCTGAGCATTGTTTTTCTTCTGCTTCTTGTGCCTTTTCTTTCCTGCTTCTCAAACATACAGATCCTTGAGATGTATCTGGTATCCAAAGTCTTGACACAAACAAGCCTGCATGCTACCCTAAAGAATGACAGCTTTCTTTTTAACATTATTTCATTAGAGTCCCAGAAAGATCCAAGTAATAAGCTGACTGCATTTATTCTAAATACTTCCAAATTCTCCCAAGGAGGATCTGGATAACCTTGCTTTCCAGAATGTTCTAGGAGACATTTTTTGAGCAAGTTATCTTCAGGTATTCTTTGCCTGACCTCACCCCTGTTGTCTCCCTCTATTTCCCTCTCAGGAGTAAATATACAAAACTATTCTACACATTTACATTGTCCCCTCTTACATCTTTCAAAGCAGCTTCATGCTCAGTCAGAGTTCAGTGAACTACAAAGTTCTTACTTGAAAAAACAGAGAGCAGGAGAGAAAAGTGTAAATACTTGGAATCATAACTTACAAATTAGAGTTTATATAAGGAAAACAAACCATACTTTTATTTTCAAGTTTCCACTAGGGAAAATAAAACATAGAACTAGAATCCAACACTTAGAAGACTTAACTCTGCTCTTTGTAGCCACTATTAGGGCACTTAAATGTCCATCCAATCTTTAGACTACTGTAGGGGATTTGGGCATTCTTATGTAGAAATTGCTCCTTAAAATATATTCAGTCTGACTGAGTGTGCCAAGGGGAGATAACTATTAAAAATTAGTTTTGTCAGTTACAGAGAAGATGATCATTCCTAGCTGCAAGACATGCAATCCCAGGTCTTTATAGTTCAACTTGTGGCTTGGTAATTGAACTTTTGAGACATCTTTTTATATAAGGCTTTCTACCATGCAACAGAGGTTTTATTTTCATTTTTGTGGCTCTGGTGACTGAAGCCTGAGCTTGGCACATGCTGTACCACTGAGCTACATCCTCAAACTCTTTTATTCTGAGACACAACTCTAAATTGCCCAAGCTGGACTTGACCTTTTGATCCTCTTTGCCTCTGTCTCCAGACTAGCTGAGATTATAAGTGTGTACCATCCCACACAGAACAACAGACCTTTAGTAAGTTTTCCAAGAGAAAAAAGGAGTCTTACCTCACAGTACTCTGTGATAATGCAGAAATTATCTTGTTCCACGAAACTTGCATAGAACTTGACAATGGCTGGATGGTCCAGCTTGGATAAGAGCTGGGCTTCCAAGTTGGCCTGGACAGTTTCATTTGGATTTAGTCCTTCAATGGAGATTTCCTTCAGTACCTTTCTGCAGTCAAAGGATTTTAAATATATTCAGAGTTGAAAACCACATTTAATACATGAGGCAAGGGATACACAGCTGCCAAATTAATGCCTAGGACATGACCTACTCATACTGTCTGTGTCTGCTTCAGGGCCCTCGGCTGCTTCCTTGTCCCAGTCAGGGATGTGGTCTCCTGAAGACCTTTGGGTTCCACACCTGTGTATTCTACAGTTTTGTAGAGGGCAGATACGAAACTAACTGAGCAAGGCTGATAGGGAAAGTCATCTTCTTTCTCACCAATTGTGCTCTCTCTACTGACGTCTTGTTCTTTTTCTCTGTATATTCTATTTCTGTCTTGTCTTCCTCTTTTTACCTCTGGTTTTCTATTTCTCTGTCTCTGTCTTTGTTTTTCTCTCTTTCTCTTTGTGTATGTAAACACACAAACACACACACACATGTACATATATGAAACTTTCTCTCCATGTGTCTCATTTTCTTTTTGCTTATCATCTCTCTTTGTGCCTTTCTTTGCCTCTTCTATGTGTCTCTCTGACTCTGTATATATAAATACACACAAACACACACACACAGTTCTCTCACACTCTCAGGTCTAAAATTTTCCATATCTATGTGGTAGGAACAATATTTATTTATTTTCTTTATTAAACTGTCATTTCAATGTCATGCTTTACTGCTACTAGTGTTTTTAAAAAAGAAATTTTAACTGAAAATATTGATACAGGTATGTAGGAACTCTATCATCTATAAGCAGAAGTGTTCATTAAATCTCCACATCATTAATTTAAACACTGTGATAGCTCAGTGAGGAGTGGAGCAAAACATTATCACTTTCCATCTCAGAAAAAAACAGCTTGATGAACAAACCCAATTATGGTACCACAGTGTAAACTAGATTGCTTGGGGAAAGCACTTTAGAACACCAATTATGTGTGCAGACAGATTCTGCTGATTATAAGTGAGCTTTGGTTATTCATGAAGGTAAGTTCTGCAGGACTTGTGCTAGAAAACATATTTCAAAAAAAAAATGTTAAGAGTTACTATCTATATAACTCATAACTAAGACGTATTGTTAGTAGAAACTTCCTTAATTAGAGGTCTGTTAACCTGCTGTCAGATCAGCCGTTGTCCTCCAGTCTCGTGTAACAGATGCTCACACCTGCCCTTTCCATAGGGAGTGTCCGTGGCAGATACACTCTCAGCACACCTAGCAACTTGTGCCCTCTAACTGAGGTGTGTGTTCACTGAAATCACTGGGTTTATGCTCATTTCTGTGTATGCCAGTTGTGCTCATAATTATAGATTTATGACTTAAATATGACATAAACTGATGAAAGATAAGTATCAGTTATCTTTGTTCAGAAAATAAAATGAAGTGCTTACCAAAAAACCTGATAATGACAACTTGTAAACATAATTCATGAGAGTTCTTAAAAGTTGGCAAAACATGTAAAAATCTAACATTCTGAATTCTTATTACTAAATTCTCATTCCACACTATCAAAGATAAATCTGGAAATGTAATCAATATATTATAGATGTTGTTTATTCAAAAAGATGAAGAGAATTCTAACCAGAGGGCAGTATATGTTGGCTATACATTTAAAATACTGGAAGAAATGCACAATGATGTGTTTTACATTGATGATTTATGTCATTTCATTTTAAAATTGTTTCCTTTTCCACAAAACCAAATACCAGCTCCACTGCATTGGATAAGAGAACTCATACTATTCTTATAAACATGATCATATTGTAAATTTTTCATTAATTCAAACAAGCTTTTTTTCTAACTGTTCTATTACAGAAGAATATTAATTTCCTCAGATAAGACCATAGGTAGAGAAGCTTGCATCTTGAATTAGAGTCACAGTTTTGAAGCCTTATGATTTCAGTTAACATACACTGTGTAGATCCTCCCCATCCCATTTTTCAGTGAGAATACATAATGAAAGAAAGAAAGGAAGAGAGGGAGAAAATAAGGGAGAGAAGGAGGAAGAAATGGAGGAAGGGAGGAAAAAAGGAGAGAGAGGGGGAGATAGGAATTCACTAAAATCCTAAATTAAGCTATCTGTCCTAGAAATCAAGATCATAAGTAAAAGTGCACTTATCCTGCTCAAGCACTGGGTAAGTAATGGCTGATTTGTTTCCCTGACCAATAAAAGCTGTGTTATGTCTCCACTTCAGAAACTTGAGTTCTTTAACATTTTATTCCTTTTAAATGCCCAAGCTTGTCTTTCCAATCTGAACCCATCACATCCCTAAAAGCCAACCACCGGCAAGTGCTTGCTGCCTGCTTCCACAGACAGCAGCAAGTCACTTGCAGTAGGAAAGGGATGGAAAAAAAATTTGGATGTGTTAAGTACATGTACCCATCCTCCAAAATGAATGTAATCATAGTGTACTGCAAACATGTACTAGTAAAAAAAAAAAGGAAAGAAAAGTTGTCTCTGCACCTGGAGACTCATAATCTGTGCATTCCATGCTGCCACTTACAGGTGTCTTTAATTAGGCTGCAATTAGGAAGCTGAAACATTTGGTTCCATTCCCCTACCAGGTGCATTCATACTGGTTTTGTTAGCTGTTGAAAATCCCTGCTAGTGATGAAGTAGAGATACACCTGATGGGTAAATATTCTACACAAAGACTAAAGAATTTGGCTAATATGACCTGTTATTAAGAGTGGCACCTCAGACTGTTAATATGGCCAAAGGAATCTAAGGTGACATATGAAGCTGTGTTTTTCTGTCTAAAGATTAAAAAAGCAGCAGGCAACACTTAATGACATCTTCATAGTGCTTTCTCAGTAATTTGCTGGGCTCCAATTAGCATGCTCTTGTAAAAGTCACAGTGGTTAAGCATGACAATACAAAGCTTTGCACAAACTTGCAATATTCTCTTGCTGTGAAGGAACAAACATTATAAAAAGCTTTAAGATACTTACTTTTCCTTGCAAACACCAACTATCGTGCAATAGAGCATGAGGTTTTACATATATTCTGGTTACCTGAGCCCTGTCTGGCAGCCTGGTGATAAAGCACAAAATCTCATTCGCCATAGCTTAGCAGATGAGGGCTGGATTATTAAAACAGGTGATATCTGTTATAACCATCTCTAGCTGACACAGAGACATTCTACCCTCCTTGCCTGAAATCATGTCACTGAATGACAGAAGGTGTTCTCGCCATCCAGCACTTAATATAAGATCTGTATCACCCAAAGACAGCATAGGAGCTTACCAAGTCAAGGACAGCTTGTTGCTTGCTCGGTGACTCTCAGCCTGCCATCCCTCCTAAATAACTTGGCACATATTTACTTTATCAGAGCCTCAACTACTTGTAAGAAACTTGATGGCAGCAGCAAGACAGGCATCCTCGGAGACTCACTCATTATGCAAACCTCCTGTTCTCTTTCCCTAGTGGCATGATTCTTTCTTCGCAGAACCAGTAATGAAGTGACAAACTGTGGTGAATGACTGGAAATTTGAATAACCACAGATAATGTCATTCTCTTGAAACTGGATCACCTTTTGCATAATGGGGCAGATGATATTTTTGAGAGATTAACCATGAATTATTTCCCTCGAAACTTTTGTGTATCCTTTCACATCTTCCTCCATTCAAACCTCAGCAGACCTTGCCTTAGAAAACAGAGACTCACTACATAAAATGTAAGTTAAATCCCTGGCTTTGTGAGTTGGCAAAGGAGAAGGCATATTAAGAAGAATCTGAGGAAGAACTTAACTAGGAGATGAGCATTCATTCTGCTCCCAAGTGAAAAAGAGATTCTGCAGACCAGGGGAAGGCACAGAAATTAGAAGGCAGGTTTAAAAAAAAATTAGACCTTGACAGTAGTTAATGTGACATAGTCCTGGTCCAGTGAGAGGCTAGGAAGAGGACTCCACAATGGGAAGGAAGACATCAAAGTTCAAAGTGAAAATCCCCAGTTTCTGGTATCCAGAAAGGGGAAGGAGGTCTTCAAGAGGCATATGAACAGATAGGCCTCAGAGAGTTCTAGATATCCAGTATCTTAATGAATCCTGGAGAGGGGCACAATATTCTGTTTAGCCATCTCAGCAAGGTGTTACAAGAATGCTTTCTCATTAGAAATAACTATCTGTGATACTTTGCATTGTGATTTTGGGCATTGATATTTATTCACTGACCAAATGCACTAGTAAAAATGAGATTTATTTATTTACAGTGTAGTGGGCACTGGGCATCCATGGTCCTTATTTTCATGTGTACTGTGGAAGACAGGGTAAACAGATGTGTGTGTGTGTGTGTGTGTGTGTGTGTGTACTTGTCATATTTTACAAGTTCAAATTGTAAGATGAATGCTATGAAGTTAGGGTGAGGATATCTGAAGAACTTCTGATTTCAGAACTATGCCTCTGATATGGTTAGCAGTTAACCTTAACCACAAAGGGCAACACTGTAGGAAATAGATTTTAACACAACTTAGAGCAACAGAGTAAGTATAGGGGCTTTGATTCCATTTAACTCACTTGTGGTTGTTGTTATTTTCTATTCATCACTTACCTATTCAACAAAGAGATCATCAGGTACAGTGGTACCCTGGCTCATGAACTTAATTTTTTCCATGATTATCACCATGAACCAAATTGGTCATGAACCAAATCAAATTTCCCATAAGGTTCAATGTAGAGGAGGGCGTGATTTAATTTCCATGTGTTTATGAAGTTTTTGCAGTTTCTTTTGCCACTGATTTAAAGATTTATTGCACTCTGGTCTGGTAATATGCATAGGATAATTTCAATTCCTTTGCACTTACTTAAGCATGTTCTATGAGCTAGTATGTGGTCTATTTTAAAGAGTGTCCCATGTGCAGCTGAGAAGAATGTGTATTCTGATGTGGGATGAAACACTCTGTAGAGATCTACTAAGTCCATTTGTTTAAAAGTTAGGTTCAGTTCTAATATTTCATTTTTGCTTTTGTCGAGTTCATCTATTTGTCACAGTGGAATATAAAGCCCATTATTACAACTGCATTAGTGCTTACTTGATTTTTCATGTCCATTAATATTTGTTTTATACAGTTGGGTGTGCTGGTATTTGGTGTATGTATATTTAGGATTGTTATCTCTTCCTCTTGGATTGTTCCCTTCTCAAGGATGTAGTGACCTTCTTTGTCTCTTAATCAGTTTTGGTTTGAAATCTACTCTGACTGCAAATAGTTGCCCCTGCTTTTATCTGGGTTCCTGTCATGTGGGGTTCCATCCTTTGACTTTCGGTCTATGAATTTCTTTTTGAATTAAATGTGTTCTTGTATGCAGCATATTCTTGGATTTTGCATCTTGACACATCTTGCCAGTCTGTTTCTTTTGATTGATGAACTGAGACTATCAACATTGATGACTGACTTGTTCTTGTCATGTTATCTTCCTTGTTGTTGGCTCTGCTTAACTGTATGCCTTGCCTGGTTGGTTCATCCTGTTGGGAGTTCATGGAGTTCTAATCCTTGTTATTGCTTTCTAGAATATCCTTAAGAATATTTTGGAGTGCTGGTTAGCTGGTCATGAATTTCCTCAGGTGTTTGTTCTCACAGAAGTTTACTTCTCCATCAATTTTGAAAGATAGTTTTGTGGAGTACATCGATCTGGGCTGGAGATCATCTTATTTTAGGGCTTAAAATAGTTCACTCCAAGCTCTATTTCACTAGAGGGTTTATGTTGAGAAGTCTGCTGTGATTCTTATGGGCTTTCCTTTATAGGTGATTTGTTTCTTTTCTCTAATGGTTTTTAATATTCTGTTCTTGTGTTGAATTTCTAGAATGTTGGCTGTTATGTATACCTTGCTGTATGACTTTTTTGATCCTGGCTAGTTACAGTTCTGTATGCCTCACTTATCTGTATGTCAAGTTCTTTTTCCCTGCTTGGGAAGTTTTCTGCCATGACTTCTGTGAACAATTTTTTATGTCATTTGCACTATTTCCTACTTTTTCATTAACTTCAGTATTATCTCTTATATTATCCTTCTTAGCACCGTGTAGCAGCTGTTGGATTTATTTCTCATGGCCCCTTGTTTTTAAGAATTTTTTTTATGATCACTAGCCATAATTCCTGTCTTCTATGTCTGAAATTCTGTTCTCACATTGGTTCATTCTGCTGTGCAAACATTCAATGGAATTTTTATCTCTTGGATATCTGTTTGAATCTGCTTATGGATTCTATGTCTTTCCTATGTTGGGCATTCATGGTTTCCACCATTTTCCTAAGAGCATTTTTTTTTCTGTATCTGCTCTAGAGTCACCAAGCATACTTTCTCTAAGGTCATCATCTCTGTAAGAAATTATTTCTGATTTGATTTTTTCCAGAGCCTTGTTCATCTGCATTGCTGCTTCTACCATTATCACCTCAGAGAGTTCAGGAGAGTGGCTTTCAAACTGATCCACTTCATTGTCCCCAGATGTGACTTTGGTGAACTGGACATCTGGGGCTGCATCTTAAGGTCTTCTCATTTTCTATTTATTTTTAGTTTAACTCCTGGGTTGAGGCTTATAAATTGTCTATGGTGAATACCTTTATTGCTAGTACTTAGAACCCTTAGGAAATGACTTCTTCTCAAAAGTGTCTTCCAGATGGAGCTGGCTTTAGTTTCAAGATTTTACCTCTTCAATTTGTTGGAGATGAGAAGTTACTGTCTATCTGGCCTATCCCCTGATTCTTTGGCACTGGCCTATATTATTTTATATGACCCTAGGTGATCTCATTCTTGGTATACCAGGAAGAAAAATTGATTAGAACATTAATGCCAACTTTCCTAAAGTGGTACAATCAATAATAAAAATAACTTCAAACATAGCCTAGAAAATGATAAACTGAGATAACTATTAATTTTTCTCCTTTAACCATATGAATTAAATTTGTGGTTTCATAACAAAATCCAAAAAAACCCAGAAAATTGTATGCTGCAAAGAAACCCTCCATATGGCAATTTTACCTCTCAGGGTAGAGAATTTAGAAGGGGTTGGGGGAAAAGTAGAGAAATAGACAAAGAAGAAGAAATTAAAAGCCAGGCTGGTGGACAAAGAAAGATTATACAAACTTTGAGAAACTGGTGAGGAAGATAGGAGGGAAAGAGAGAAAGAAGAAGTAAAAACAAGAACAGAACAAAAAACAACAAAACTAAAAACCATGTTCACATTCATATAAAAACAATAACAAACAATCAAGAAAAAACAAACAAAAAGGAGAGGAAAAAATAAGAAAAAACTACACTTTAAGACATCTCAAATTAATGACAAAAGAAACTGGAAAAAAAACCTCCATAAACACACAGAAATTAAGTAATGTCTTCCTAAACAACCAAAGGGTCACAGATGAAGTTAAAGAAGAAATTAAAAAATATCTACAGTCAAAGGAAAATGCAAATACAATGTACTGGAACCTGTGAGTCACAGTTAGAGCAGTTCTGAGAGAGAAATTTATTGCTATGATTTCTCACATCAGGACAACAGACAAGCACAAATAAACAACCCAAAGCTACATCTCAAACTTCTAGAAAAGAAGAGCAAGTCAAGCACAAAGCCCACAGAATGGAGAAAATTATAAATATCCAAGCAGAAATTCATACAATTGAGAAGGAAACAATACAATAAGAAAACAATACAAACAATGAATGAATCAAAGAGTTGGTTCTTTGAAAAAATAAAATTGATAAGTCACTAGGCAATCTTCTCAAGAAAAGGTAATAAAAATACAAATTCATGCAATGAGGAATGAAAAGGGTGAAATCACTGCAGACCCTGAGAGATACAGAAGATCATCAATATCTACTTTGAAAATCTTTACTTACATAGGGTGGAAAACAGACTAAATGGGAATTTCTAGAAATCTATGAATTACAAAAGCTGAATCTGATGTAAAATTTCTGAATGATCCAATATCAGTTACTGAGATGGAAAATGTAATTAAAAACTTACTAACAAAGAAAAGTCCAGGTCCTGATGGATTCATGGAAGAATTCTACAAGATTTAGAGAGCAGCAATCCCTAGGTGATGGAGAACTGTCTGCATTCCACCTTGCAAGATGAAAGTGCATGAGGTGATTTCCAAAGCACAGGGAAGCCTTGGAACATCGCTAGGAGCCCAGAAATATAGGAAAATGACAAAACAAAAGAGCAAAATGCAATCTCAAATCTCCAGCCCATCCCAAGCAAGCCCAGAAGACACGAACATAGAAGAATGTAAGCCATACACCTGAAATTCCTGAAATGATAGCAACTGAAGTAAAGAAACAACTCCAGGAAGCTATAAAAGAACTCAGACAAGAAATAATCTCCCGGGTAAAACAAGAAATGATAAATGCAATTAAACAAATGCTGAACACATCTAAAGAAGACATAATTTAAAAATTAGAGGAATAATGCAAAAATATGGAAACCTTGAATGACAATATAAGAAACAAACAGAATGCATGAAGCAGATTCAAAGAGATATACAGGAAATCAAAAATTTCATCAAAAGTTGGCAAAACTGCCTCAATGAAAGTGACAATAGACTTTCAGACCTCAAAAGACACAATTACAGCTAGTGAACAGGTAAGGAAAGATGTTTTAAAAATAACAAGGAATCAGGAAATAACAATTCAACAGCTGCAAGATGATGCAAAGAAAAACAACATAAGACTGATAGATGTAAACAAAAAAGGTGACAACACAAATGATATCAAGAGGCTATTTAGAGAATAGCTGAAAATTTTCCAAACATGAGAATAGAAACTGACATACAGATCAGTGAAACTTGTAGAACTCCAAATAACCATAACCAAAATAAAGTACACCAGACATATAATAATCAACATCCCAGAAATCCAACATAAGAACAGAATATTAAAAGCTGCTAGAGAGAAGAGACAGATCACCTATAAAGGAAAGCCTATGAGAATCACAGTAGACTTCTCAACACAAACAATGAAGTCAAGAAGAGCATGGAACAAAGTATTTCAGATCCTAAAAGAAAATGCCTTCCAACTCAGATTGATGTACCCTGCAAAACTGTCCTTCAAAATGGATGAAGAAATAAGATACTTCCATGGAAAAAATAGCTGAAAAACTTCATAACTACCAAACCAACCCTGAATACTGAATACTGTAAGAATACTGGAAGACATTCTGGATAGACATAAGAAAAAACCATTAAGCAAGGCAAACAATTAAACAGAGTGGAAAGGTAAAGAATCAACAACAGAAAGATAACATGTCAACAATAAACCAATATATATAAGTTATAACCATTACAGTAAATGGCCTCAATTCACCAACTAAAAGAAACAGACTGGCAAAATGGATCAAGAAACAACATCCAACCATTTGCTGTCTACAAGAAATGCATCAAACCCAAAAGAAAACTCATAGACTGAAAATCAAAGAATGGAAAATAATACTTCATGCAACAGGAACCCCCCCAAAAAAGTGGGGATAGTTATTCTGTTTGCAGACAATGTGAACTTCAAACCAAGAATGCTCAGAAGACACAAAGAAGGTCACTACATACTAGTTAGGGGAAAACTTCAAGAGGAAGAGATAACAATCTTAAATATATATGCATCAAATTCCAGAGCACCCAACTACATAAAGCAAGTATTAACAGAAATGAAAACTCAAATAAGCAATAACACAATTATAACAGGAGACCTTAACACACCATTGACACAAAGAGGCAGATCAACTAGACAGAAAATCAGCAAAGAAATAACAGAACTGAATCACACCTGTGAACAAATGGACTTGGTGGACATATACAGAGTGTTCCATCCAACAACATCAGAATATACATTCTTCTCAGCACCACATGGGACATTCTCCAAAATAGACCATATACTAGCCCACAGAACATGCTTAAGTAAATGCAAATGAATTGAAATCATCCCATGCATGTGATTGGATCATAGCACCATGAAATTAGAAATTAATGACAAAAGAAACTGCAAACACCCCACAAACACATGGAAATTAAATAATACACTCCTGAGCAATCAGTGCATCACAGAGGAAATTAAAGAAGAAATTACACAATATCTATAAGCAAATGAAAATACAAATACAACTTACCAGAACCTATGGGATTCAATGAAAGCAGTCCTCATAAGGAAATTTATTGCAATGAATTCCCACATCAGGAAAACAGAATGAACACAAATAAACAACCTGATGCTATACCTCAAACAACTAAAAAAAGAAGAGCAAGCCAAGCCCAAAGCCAAAAGAAGGGAGGAAATTATAAAGATCAGAGCAGAAATCAATGCAATAGAAACTAAGCAAACAATATAAAGAATCAATGAATCAAAGAATTGGTTCTCTGAAAGAATAAATAAAATTGATAAGCCCCCAGCCAACCTTATTTTTAAAAAAGGAAAGAAAAAACTTAAATTCATGCACTAAGGAATAAAAAGGGTGAAATCACTACAGAGTCTGTGGAAATACAGAAGATAATCAATAGCTATTTCAAAAATCTCTACTCTCAGAAGCTTGATAACACAGAAGAATAGGACAGATTCCTAGAAACACAAATTACCAAAGCTTGGTCAAGAAGATTTAAAACTGCTGAATAACCCAATTTCAATTAACGAAATTGAAAATGCAATTAAATCCTTACCAACAAAGAAAAGCCCAGGTCCAGATAGATTCACTGCAGAATTCTATAAGAAATTCAAAGAAGACTTAATGCCAACACTCCTTAAACTCTTTGGTACTCTAATACCAAAACCTGAGAAAGGCCCAACCAAAAAAGAGAACTACAGGCCAATCTCCTTAATGAACACAGAAGCAAAAATTCTCAATAAACAGAATGCAGCAAATTATCAAGAAGATTATACACTATGACCAAGTGGGATTCATCCCAGAAATGCAGGGATGGTTCAACATACACAAATCAATAGAGCTAAAAATAAGAATCACATGATCATTTATATAGATGCAAGAAAAGCTTTTGATAAGGTCCAATATGTATTTATGATAAGAACCTTACAGCAAATTGGAAAAGATGGTGTTTACCTCAATATGATAAAAGTCATCTATGACAAACCAACAGCCAGCATCATATTAAATGGCCAAAAACTGACAGCCTTTACCCTAAAATCAGGAACAAGACAGGGATATCCATTATCACCACTCCTATTCAATATAGTGCTGGAAATACTAGCCAGAGCAATTAGACAAGAGAGAAAAATAAAAGGAATAAGGATAGGAAAAGAAGTTTAAAGTATTATTTGCAGATGACATGATATTTTACATAAAAGACCCCCAAAACTCCATTGAAAGACTCCTACAATAAATAAATTCAGTAATATAGCTGGATACAAAGTCAACACTCAAAAATCAATAGCATTCCTGTACACATTCCTGTACAACAAACTCACTGCAAGAGAAATAAGAGAAACCACACCTTTCACAATAGCATCCCCCCAAAAAAGAAACACTTAGGAATTGATGTAACAACGGAAGTAAAAGATCTATTCAGTGAAAATTACAATACCCAGAAAGAAATTGAAGAGGACCTCAGAAAATGGAAAGACATCCTTTATTCATGGATAGGAAGAACAAACATTGTGAAAATGGCCATTCTCCAAAAATTGTTATACACATTTAATGTAATTCCAATCAAAATCAAAATACCTTAGCATACCTCACAGATCTAGAGAAATCATTCCTAAAATTCATCTAGAAGCAGAAGAGACCTAGAATAGCAAAGGCAATTCTAAGCAACAAAGGCAGAAGGCATCACAATCCCTGACTTGAAGTTATACTACAAAGCTACTGTGATAAAATTAGCATGGTACTGGAATAAAAACAGACCTGAAAATCAGTGGAATAGATTAGAAGATACAACTACAACTACAAACACACTTAGCCAACTTACCCTTGATAAAGGGGCCAAACACATTCACTGAAAGAAAGATACTCTCTTCAATGGTGCTGGCAAAATTGGCTCTCCATATGCCGAAAACTAAAACTTGACTCATGCCTATCACCATGTACTCAAGTCTAAATGGATCAAAGATCTAAATATTAAAACAGAAACACTAAATCTGTTGGAAGACAACATAGGTAGAAATCTTGAAGATACAGGGGTACGTAGAGAATTGATGAACAAAAATCAAATCACATGGGAAATATTTCCCAGAATCAGTAACTGGGATCATGTCTTATTAAAGAGTTTTTGCATGTTGAAAGAAATCTCCAACATAGTAAAAATAAAACCCACAAATTGGGAAAAAATCTTAGTGAACTGTCCCTCAGACAAAAACTTCTGTCTAGAACATATAAAGAATTTTTAAAAATCAGATTCCCAAAATTCAAAGACCCAGTCCAAAAATGGGCATCTGAGATAAATATACAGTTCTCAGATGAAGAAATACAAATGGTAAGTAAATACAGGAAAAAAATGTTCATCATTATTAGTCAGTAGAGAAATGCAAATTAAAACCATACTGAGATTCTATCTCACTCCAGAAAGATAAAGAAAACTACCAACAACAAATGCTGGAGAGGCTGTGGGGAAAAAGGAACTCTTCTGCATTGGTGGTGGGAGTGTAGACTGGTACAACCACTGTGAGGTCAGTCTGGAGGTTCCTCAAAAAGCTTGGATTGGAAGTCCCATTTGACCCAGCTATTCCATTTCTGGGCATATTTCCAGAAGAACTGAAAACATCATACCACAATGATATATGTGCACCCATGTTTATAGCAGCACCATTTGTAATAGCCAGATCTTGGAAACAACCTAACTGCCCATCAACTCAGGAATGGATAAAAAAAGATGTATTTTTATACAGTGGAGTACTACTCAGCTATAAAGAAAGATCACATTGAGATATTTATAAATAAATGGATGCAATTTGAGACAATACTCATAAGTGAACTAAATCAGACTTACATGTGTAAATACCATATTGTCTCCCTAGTGTAAGAAATGGTAAGAGTACATAAGTTACAAAATACTCAAAAAATACAGTGAAAGGATAAGAATCTGCTTAAAGGGGAAAAATAATATCTTAGGGAAAAGGAGGAAGAAGAAAAAGAGAAAATAAGAAATATCTGAAATTTTATAAATACACTTAGGATAGCTAAGATGATTGTGCTACAAATTCTCTAAGTTCTTGGAACAAAACAGTTAACATTCATAGGTGGAACAATTTTGCATTTTAGTATCTGGTGATCTGAGGAACTCTTGAAGATCATTATATAAAATAACAACTCTAGTTATGCTCCTACCACCTTGTTTTGAAGGCCTATATCGTCATTGTTTGGGGCTCTTTGCTATTGTTATTTATTTGTCTTTTTTGTTTCATATTTTTCTAGTAATTTATTTTGTTTTGTTTTGTTTTTCCCTCTAATACAGAAAGGATAGGTATACATGTAGAGGCTTATACATGCATAGAACTTCTCCTAAACAGTTTATGAGAATCAATTATATTGTGTGTGATGAAATGAACACTTTGAAGAAAAAGAGACCTTATGGTATCCATTGCTGATTTCATATCATCATGCTGTGAAATCCAGTAATGCTATTTTTTTTGTTCAGAGTGTTTTGTATTTAGTCTTTTTTGTATTGCTTAATTTCAACATACATGAAGTTATGGACAGCTAATATGAAGAGAACAAGAGACATTATGGCAGCCATTGTTGATTTTCCTATTGTCTGGTTTTGAAGGCCTATGATGCCTTTATCACTCTGCTCTGATCAGTTTAATATTATTTTGTTTTGAATGAATTCATTGAGTGTGAAGACATGGACAACTATTTAGAAGAAAACAAGAGACACTATGTAGCCATTGTAGATTTCCAGTTGTCTTGCTTTGAAATTTGTGTCACTTAATTGTTTTTTTTTTCTGATCTGCTTTGCTCTGTTTTGTTATGTTTAGTTTTATCCTCTTTAAAATAAAAAATAAATAAATAAATTTAGAGATTATTTCATGCCACTCCTCCTCACATTATTTAATGAAATTGAAAACAAAGTAATTTTCCCTAACTCATTCTAGGCAAGTATCACTCTGATACCAAAACCAAAGAAAGGCCCAACCAAAAAAGAGAACTACAGGCAAATCCTGCTAATGAACATATATGCAAAAATTCTCAATAAAATACTAGCAGTATGCAGCAAATCATCAAGAAGATTATACACCACGACCAAATGGGATTAAACCCAGGAATGCAGGGATGGTTCAACATACACAAATCAATAAATGTAATACACCATATCAAAAGTATCAAAGACAAATATGACATTATCAAGCCGGGCGTGGTGGCTCACGCCTGTAATCCCAACACTTGGGAGGCTGAGGCAGGAGAATCATTGTGAGTTTGGGATCAGCCTGGGCTACAAAGTGAGCTCAAGGCCAGCCTGAACTGCATAGCAAGACCCTGTCTCAAAAAGACAAAAAAAATCACATTACCTTCTCAATAGATGCAGAAAAAGCTGCTGATAAAGTCCAATAGTCATTCTTGATAAAAAAAAAAAACCTACAAAAATTGGAATAGATGGTCTCTACCTCAATCTGATAAAAGCCATTTATGACAAACCAAAGTCAGCATCACACCAAATGGACAAAAACTGAAAGCTTTCACTCTAAAATCAGGAACAAGAAAAAGATGTCCACTATCACTCCTATTCATTATGATTCTGGGAATGTTAGCCAGAGAAATTAGACAAGAGGGAGAAATAAAAGGAATGATAGGAAAGGAAGAAGTTAAGTTATAATTATTTGCAGATGACATGAGTTATCATTTGCAGATGACATGAGTTATCCTTGCAGATGACACGAGGTAGCATTCCTATACACAAACAAGAAACACACTGAGAGAGAAATAAGGGAAACCACACCCTTCACAATAACATCTAACAAATGAAATACTTAGGAATCAATCTAACAAAGGAATTAAGAGATATACATTGAAAATTACATCACTCTGAAAAAAGAATTAGAGAATTTCAGAAAATGGAAAGACATTCCTTGTTAATGAACAGGAAGAACAAACATTGTGAAAATAGGCATTCTCCAAAAATTTTTAATCAGATTTAATGCACCATTTATCAAAGAAGCTTTCTTCCAGTGAACATGTTTGGTCCCTTTGTCAAAGATAAGGTGGCTGAGTGTGTTTGTAGTTCTGGTTGTATCTTCTGATCTACTCCATTGATCTTCAGGTCTGTTTTTATTCCACTGCCATGCTAATTTTATCACAGTAGCTTTGTAGTATAACTTCAAGTCAGGGATTGTGATGCCTCCTGCCTTGTCTTTGTTACTTAGAATTGCCTTTGCTATTCTAGGTCTCTTCTGCTTCCAGATGAATTTTAGGAGTGATTTCTCTAGACCTATGAGGTATGTTAGTGGTATTTTCATTGGGATTGCATTGAATCTGTATAACAATTTTGGGAGAATGGCCATTTCCACAATATTTATTCTTCCTATCCATGAACAAGGGATGTCTTTCAATTTTCTGAGGTCCTCTTCAATTTCTTTTTTCAGGGCATTATAATTTTCCTCTTTTACTTCTTTCATTAGATTAATTCCTAAGAATTTTTTTTTTGGATGCTAGTGTTAGGGTGTGGCTTCTCTTATTTCTCTCTTAGTGGTTTTGTTATTAGTGTATAGGAATGCTATTGATTTTTGAGTATTGACTTTGTATCCAGCTACATTGCTGAATTTATTTATTATATCTAGGAATCTTTCAATGGAGTTTTGGGGGTCTTCTATGTAGAGCATCATGTCATTTGCAAATGATGATAATTTAACTTCCTCTTTTCCTATCTTTACTCCTTTTATTTCTCTCTCTTGTCTAATTTCTCTGGCTAGTATTTCCAGTATTATGTTGAATAGGACCAGTGATAAGGAACATCCTTGTCTTGTGCCTGATTTCAAGGTAAAGGCTTTCAATTTTTGGTCACTTAATATCATGCTGGCTGTTGGGTTTGTTGTAGATGGCCTTTATCATATTGAGGTAAAGACCATCTATTTCATTTCTCTGTAAGGTTCTTATCATGAATGGGTGTTTGATCTTATCAAAAGCTTTTTCTGCATCTATAGAAATGATGATGTGATTCTTACTTTTGGCTCTATTGATATGGTGGATTGCATTTATTGATTTACGTCTGTTGAACCATCCCTGCATGCCTGGGATGAATCCCACTTGATCATGGTGTATAAGCTTCTTGATGATTTGTTGCATCCTGTTTGCCAATACTTTATTGAGAATTTTTGCATGAATGTTCACTAGGGAGATTGGCCTGTAGTTCTCTTTCTTAGTTGGATCTTTCTCAGGGTTTGGTACTAGAGTAATATTTGCTTCCAGAATGACTTAGGGAAAACTGCTTCTCTTTCAATTTCATTGAAGAGTTTAAGGAGTGTCAGCATTAAGTCTTCTTCATATTTCTTGTAGAATTCCACAGTGAATCCATCTGGGCCTGGGCTCTTCTTTGTTGGTAAGGACTTAATTACATTTTCAATTTCATTAGTAGAAATTGGGTTATTCAGCAGTTTTACATCTTCTTGATCCAGCTCTGGTGGTTCATATGTTTACAGGAATCTGTCCATTTCTTCTGTGTTATCGAACCTATGAGAGTAGAGGTTTTCGAAATAGTTGTAGATTATCTTCTGTATTTCCACAGGGTCGGTAGTGATTTCACCTTTTTGTCATTCCATATTGCATGAATTTGAGTATTTCCTTTCCTTTTTTAAATAAGGTGGGCTAGGGGCTTATCAATTTTATTTATTCTTTCAAAGAACCAACTCTTTGATTAATTGATTCTTTGTATTGTTTTCTTCGTCTCTATCGCATTAATTTTTGCTCTGATCCTTATAATTTCTTCCCTTCTTTTGGCTTTGGGCTTGACTTGCTCTTCTTTTTTTAGTTGTTTGAGGTGTAATATCAGGCTGATTATTGGTGTTCATTCTGTTTTCCTAATGTGGGAACTCAGTGTAATAAATTTTCCTCTGAGGACCATTTTCATTGAATCCCATAGGTTCTGGTAAGTTGTATTTGTATTTTTGTTTGCTTGTAGATATTAATTTCTTCTTTAATTTCCCATGTGACCCACAGATTGCTCAGGAGTGTATTATTTAATTTCCATGTGTTTGTGGGGGTTTTGCAGTTTCTTTTGTCATTAATTTCTAATTTCATGGTGCTATGATCCAATCACATGCATGGGATGATTTCAATTCATTTGCATTTACTTAAGCATATTCTGTGGGTTAGATATATACCATATAGGTCTATTTTGGAGAATGTCCCATGTGGTGCTGAGAAGAATATGTATTCTGATGTTGTTGGGTGGAACACTCTGTATATGTCCACCAAATCCATTTGTTCACAGGTGTGATTCAGTTGTGTTATTTCTTTGCTGATTTTCTGTCTAGTTGATCTGCCTCTTTGTGTCAATGGTGTGTTAAGGTCTCCTGTTATAATTGTGTTATTGCATATTTGAGTTTTCGTTTCTGTTAATACTTGATTTATGTAGCTGGGTGCTCTGGAATTTGAAGCATATATATTTAAGATTGTTCCTCTTGAAGTTTTCCCCTAACTAGTATGTAGTGACCTTCTTTGTGTCTTTTGAGCATTCTTGGTTTGAAGTTCACATTGTCTGCAAACAGAATAGCTACCTCTGCCTTTTTTTAAGTTCCTGTTGCATGAAGTATTATTTCCCATCCTTTGACTTTCAGTCTATGAGTTTCCTTTTGGGTTAGATGCATTTCTTGTAGACAGCATATGGTTGGATGTTGTTTCTTGATCCATTCTGCCAGTCTGTTTCTTTTAATTGGTGAATTGAGGTCACTTACATTAATGGTTATAACTGTTATATATTGGTTTATTGTTGACATGTTATCTTTCTGCTGTTGATTCTTTACCTTTCCATTATGTTTAATTGTCTGTCTTGCTTAATGGTTTTTTTTCCTATGTGTACCTAGAATGTCTTTCAGTATTCTTTGTAGGTTTGGTTTGGTGATCATGAAGTTCTTCAGCTGTTCTTTGTCATGGAAGTATCTTATTTCTCCATCCATTTTGAAGGACAGTTTTGCAGAGTACATCAATCTGGGTTGGAAGTCACTTTCCTTTAGGATCTGAAATACTTCACTCCATGCTCTTCTTGATTTCATTTTTTGTGTTGAGAAGTCTGCTGTGATTCTCATAGGTTTTCCTTTATGGGTGATCTGTCTTTTTTATCTAACAGTTTTTAATATTCTGTTCTTATGTTGGATTTCTGGGGTCGTGATTATTATATGTCTGGGTGTAGTTTATTTAGGTTACGGTTATTTGGAGTTCTATATGTTTCAGTGATCTGCATGTCAGTTTCCATTCTCATGTTTGGGAAATTTTCAGCTATTACTTCTGTAAATAGCCTCTTGATATCATTTGTGTTGTTCCTTTCTTTTTTTCATTTATCCCTATTAATCTTATGTTATTTTTCTTTGCATCATCTTGCAGCTGTTCAATTGTTATTTCCTGGTTCCTTGTTATTTTTAGATCTTTCCTTTTCTCTTCACTAGCTGCAAATCTTATCTTTGAGGTCTGAAATTCTATCTTCACTTTCACTGAGGTAGTTTTGCCAACTTTTGATGGAATTTCTGATTTCCTGTGTATCTTTTTGAATCTGCTTCATACATTCTGTTTTTTTCTTATACTGTTCATTCAGGGATTCTGTGTTTTTGCTTTGTTCCTCTATTTTTTTAGCTATGTCTTCTTTAGATGCATTCAGTATTTCTTTCACTACTTTTATCATTTCTTCTTTTACCTGGGAGATTATTTCTGATTTGAGTTCCTTCATAGCTTCCCGTACTTGCTTCTTTATTTCAGTTGAAATCATTTCAGGTATTTCAGGTGTATGACTAGTATTTTGTTCTATGTACATGGCTCTAGGCTTTTGTGGGATGGGCTGGAGGTTTGAGATTGCATTTTGGTCTTTCATTTTGTCATTTTCCTATATTTCCATGTTTTGAGTAGTGCTCCAAAGCTTTCCCTGGGCATGTTAGAAATCATTTCCTATGCCCTCGGCTCCTGGACTCACATGACCTTGGCTCCCCTCTCGGCATGGGCCTGGCTCCCCTGATTGAATGAAGGTCTCTGGGCATGGTCCACTCAAGCCTCGGAAACCTTTTGAGCCTAGTGCAGTGTCCTAGGGGATGGGCAGGCACCCAACCACTGGAAGCAATGGTCCCAAACTCTCCCCAGGCCAGCACTGGTGAGCTGGAACTCACCTCAGGCATAGGCCTTGCTCCCCTTCCTGCACAGGCCTGGCTCCCCTGGTTAATGAAGGTCACTGGGTGTGCTCCACTCTGGAGCCTAGTCTAGTGTCCTAGGGGCTAGGCAGGCACCCAGCCACTTGGAGCAATGGTCCCAAACTCTCCCCGGGCCAGCACTGGTGAGCTGGAATTCACCTCGCAGCATGGGCCTGGCTCCATTGGTTGAATCCCTTACCAAAATCTTAAGATGAGAAATTCAAACATCTGTTATTTCATCATCTACTGACTTCTTTTTATGTGCCAAACACCATGCCAGATGGAAAAGACAAAACTCCTTTCCAAAAGAGCTGTTGCATGATAGTGGTAGTGGGTGGGTGATGGGGGGAAACAAGCACAAAAATGTCAGACATCATTCATAAATGCTATATGAAACCTGGGAGGAGGGATTCCTAATTCTTCTTTGAGGAGACAAGAAAAGGCAAAAATCCACTTATTAGAGCTCCAAGACCTCCACTTTTGCAAATGTAAATTAGTTTAGAGCTACTGAGTCACCTTTTCCCCAGGTGAATGCCAAATATCAAAGTAAATAAGGTTATCATTCTTTACTATGCCATGTATAGATTTATACCAGTAAAGAAGAATCTGTATTTGTTACTTGAAAAGGTTACAAAATTTAAAAGTATATGACTTTTTAAAACTATTCAATATATTATATTTATATCTATATCTATATATGTGTGTGTGCAAATTTATTCCTTAGAAAGGAATACACACACACAAAAAAATCATGGAATATATATATTGTGGAATATGGAAGAAAAATGTTACAGGGAAGGCCTGGGGTTTTAGCTCAGTGGTGTAAGTGCCTGCCAAGCAAGCATGAGGTCATGAGTTCAATTCCCAGTACCGAAAAGAAAAAAGAGAGAAAAAAGGGCCAGGGATTTAGCTCAGCAGCAGAAGTGCCTGCTTGTCAAGTGTGAAGTCATGAGTTCAATCCCTGGTACAAAAAAAAAGTTATGGGGAGGTAAGAGAAATTATCAGGTTCACAATTACTCCTTGCTTTCCACCCATCTATCTGTCCCTCATTTTTATCCAAAAGAACATTTAAACTTCATTCAACAAGATTTTTCCCATTAAATCATGCTATGCTCTTGGGGACTGTTCAAATGAGTCCTCCAAAGAGCAAGCCTTGAGACAAAGACCTGGAAGCAAGAAGCCAATTTGGGAAATGACAGAGGCTGTAGTAAGAAAAATGTAAAAGGGAAGGAAGGCTTTTAAAAAATGTATCATTAAGATGTTTTCTGCTGTGTACAACTGAAGCTCAGCTTTATAGAGGAGTTCTGGAAGCTGGTATAACATATGTAGCTCAGAGTTCTCCCTGCCTTAGAGGGAAAGAGTGAAGAACCTGGCCTATTAATCAACTAACTTCCATTATCCCTGGGAGTATTAAGTTCCCTCTCTTCTGTCCCAGTAGGGCACAGGTGCCCTAACAACTGAAGACAGCCCACAGGCAGAACTGCAGGTGCTGACAGTACAAGGCTTGATCTGTGCACAAGAAAATGCTTAGTGCCCTGGGCCAGTACCGTCATTTCCGGGACAAAAATAAAAGGAAATTCGCCCATTTTAAATTCTGGTTTATTTCATTTTTACTCCTGAAGATATGTAGGATATAGCTATTCATAGACAAAGAAAAATAGTCATGAGTACTGAATAATTAGCTGGAAATCAATTAAAACCTACAGATAAATTTCATTTATCATGCTCTTCAAAACTGATTTAACCCATAAACACTTTGCCAACATAAAGAAATACTATATATGTGTGTAAATAATAATACAGATAGAGAATAAAAAACAGTGGAATTATTTCAGACATCATTTTTGGCAATGTGCTATTCCTGGCTCCTGTCTACATTATATTTTTATTTGTAGTGACAACTTCCATGCGGTGTTTCAATGTTGATACTATAACAAATTGTGCAAGTTGCCTTTTATTTTTAAGAAACAGACAGTAAACAGAAATTTCAGGAGTAGGAGTTTAAAGACACAGATATCACCTAAGTAAAAAATTATCTTCCAGTTATCATGTCAATTCAGTGATGTTTCCCACCTATACAAATAAGAAAAGTAGAAGACTTGAGCACACGTCTTTTGGCTAGAGATAGTGCTGGGCTCAGTGGATTCCTTGGAAGAAAATCTGTCATATCAGTGCAAGAACAGAGCTGGCTCCAGGATGGACCACATCACTTATGGAGTCACATAGAGAAAAGAAAAAAGTTATCTAATTACTCCACTGTATAAAGCCCTTCTCCCAGAATCTGACCAAACCATCTATGACCCTGACCCACTCAGGGTTAATAACTGGGTTAATAACTCAGGTGTTAAAAACTAGGAACTACATAGCCAGTATTTGCTTTCACCATGTTACAATAGCCTGTGTGTTTTTACATTCATCACAAGGCAGCTGTCCCTCTGTCCCTATTTCTACAACAAAATAAAAGTTGCTAGAAAACTTTTCTGTCTCAGAAAAAGCTTACTGATAACAATGCCATTCCCTTCCCTTTTAGCCAAAGCATGATTGAATCTCCTCATAGAGGACAGCATTCTGCAATTCCTTTCTATTCCTTATTCTGAAAGTCTTTAAAACCAGGAATGTAGTGGAGACATTTTTAATTTCCCCCTCAAAACTAGTCTTGGCTCTTCCTCTCCCCATTCTTTCTTCCCCTTGAAGAAAATTTTACTTTTCCTCATAGAATTTTATTTTTCTTGTTTATACAAATGGTCCACATCATTTAATATTACAGTTTAATTACTTTAAGAGACACTGATAGCTGTCTATCCCACACGGTCATCACCATACCCCATTATTGTGTGTTCTAGAAGGCAGGACCCTCTCCTCAGCCCTTAAGCCAATCATGCAATCCTATTCTCCCTGCCAGTGATTAATTTAGGCATATAATACAATTCTGCCCTGTGAGATGTGAAGAAGTCTCCTAATGGTTTTACTAACTATGCATTCTTCTATAATTTCCTGACAGAAAGGAGAGAGATTACTAAAGTAAGAGATAACTGTGTTTTACATAGTCTGAAGCACTGAATTTAAGAAATTAAGAATAAAATCATTAGGTGCTAGAGGGACAAATTCGGTCATAATAATTTTAGAAGGTAAAACACAGTTCCAAGAATTGTGAGATTTATTCATATTAATTATGAAACTATTTCTACACCTTTCATGACTCCTGCAGGTCTACATAGGAACCTCTCTTCTATGATAACACTGCCCCCATGGTTGACAACATCTGATACAATTTCTGATTAATACAATGAATTCCCTTACTGGACAGTAGCAACTCAAAGGCCAGAATTAAACTTTATTCACATAAATTTCCTACCCCTGGTAGTGTTTAATGTACTTGAATGGAACTAATCTCACCTATCCTCACCCTTCAAAATCCAGCTCACTCCACTCTAGAACTCTCACATTATGTAGTTTCATGAGTATCTACTTATTTCCTCCCTAAGCACAATTATAATTTGTAAGGTCAGGGGTTTAGCTCAGTGGCATAAGTGCCTGCCTGGCAAGCATATGGGATCATGAGTTCAATCCCCAGTACAAAAAAAAAAAAAACATCAACATAATTTTAAGTCGTTCATTTCTGTATTTCCAGGATATAGCACAATGGCACACAGTAATGCTGCAGACATGTTTGTTGATAATTTACCAATCAAAATCAAGAATAGTAATATACCTTCAAAGTAAAACTAAGTATTAACAACATAAGTCTCTAGACAACAAATTGCTCATTCTCTTCATCACATTTTGAAAGGTGCTGAGCTTTGAGCAAAGATCCTATTTATGCCAGCAAGGAAATTAAAAGCATGACAGTGTCAATAAGGATATGAAAAGATAATTTACCATTGATAATCAGGTTAGCTTTTGTTATGATTGTTATATGCTTAAAATTAGCTATTAATGTGAAGTTAATATTCAAAATGCAATATTCTGATGAATAATTCAAATCAGGTTTTTATTTTGAATATTATGGAAAAATACTAGAATTATAGAATTCAATGAGATAATGAGATGTGACGCAAAGCCTACCATGAAATCAGGATACAGCAACAAATTGAGTTTTAAGAAGCAACAAAACTTGATTAGCTCCATTGCCTTGACTAGGTAAAACTGATGGGAAAGCAACACCATTGAAAGTAAAATTAAATTATGATCTATGCAAGAAGTTTGGTGTTCCAAAAATGCAAAAAAAATACTGTTTTAATGAAATTATGTCTTCTAATTTGTAGCAGATGCTAGTTGGCATCAAGTTAATATCAAGACAGTCAAAATAGAAAAATGCTTGTAATTCTAAATCTCAGTCTTTATGTCATCACTGTAAATGTTAATATATGGACTTGAGCTAACACTTTTTCTTTGTTGTATAAAACAGGTTGTTACTATATTTAATTTTGAGATGTCAGGGAAGAAAAATGAATCTATGATAGCATAATTTCATTACATTGTTAAAGCAACTGAGTTTTATAAGTTTTTCTGGATTGTGCTTATATCAAAATAAAAGTCTGTTTTTATGCACCTGAAAATCCAGTAGGGCTTCACCTACTTACTGAGCTCAAATTAGACTCTATTAGCATGTAGGAATGTATAGTTTCCCTAAGTGACAGTTTATGGACTTTGTCATGGGCTTGTAACATAAAAAAATCACTGTGGCCTGCATAAGAGAAGGAGGAGACAGGCAGAAAAGTGGCTGTGAGCCTACCTTTCTTTGACTACAGGAGGCTCCGGAGGTGGGAGGGTGCTGGGGAGGTTGGCTACAGGAAGTGCTTTGACACTGACTTCTCACTACACATCAGGCAGGCTGCACAGAGTTCATCCTTCAGACCCCTATGGTCCACAGGAAGTCCAAATGGAAGACCTCCTCCCCGCTCCCAACTCTGAGCAAAGGATACTTAAAAAAAAGAGGGCTGGGAAACCAAGCAACCAGCTCACCTCCCTGGTAAGTGCCTGTGGCCTGGCAAGCTGCAGCCACCCCAGGGTGAGAACCATCAGCGTCTCCTGAGATTTGCGCCATGTTGGAACTTAGGGAACTGGGAAACCAAGCAACCAGCTCACTGCACTGGTAAGTGGCTGTGAGACTACTGTCACACAGGCTGAGAATCAAATATCTCATCCCCCACCCATTAGCAAGTGGGAGCCAGAGATTTGAGCATCTCTTGGGAGGTTGACCATACACAATATAGCAAATAAGGGGGATTTCCTTCTACCACCTCTTTGAAGGCAAATATTGTTATCATTGTTTTGCTTTGTTCTGATTAATAGTATTGCTCTGTTCAATATTGTTTTGATAAGTTCTATAATGTTATGTATTTGATTTTGCTATACCAGATTGAAAGAACAACTATTGTGAAGATAATGAGATATACTATGGTACTTATTACTGTTATCCCAGTAACCTGCTATGAAGTTCTGTACCAATTTCACTACACTGTCTCAATTGGCTTTGTTCCATCTTGTTCTGTTGTATTTTACTACCTTCAAAATAATAAAAAAAAATTTTTAGAAAGAGGACTAGGTGTAGTTTCTAACCACTTTTGTTTCTAGAGTTTCTGGGATTTATTTGAGAATAAACCAAAGTGTTCTTACACAGAGACACTAAAAGGAAAAAAAGTTAGAATCACAGGATGTAATACTCAAACAAGTCTCAAAAAAAGGAGGCAGGATTTTAAGACCATGCTTCTCAAATTCTACTATGGGTACTTGTCACAACAGGATCTGCTGACATCTGCTTCTGAGAGTGTAAGAGGGGCTACAACAGCCTGGGGAGGCTGGGGACAGGGAGGAATGGAGAGATGACAGGTTAGTGGGTGTAGCGATGCAAGGCTGCACGGCTTTCCCAAGAATATTCCACTGGGTCAAAATGGATATGCTTCAAAACCGTAAATTCTAAATCACCGTTAGGAAAATCTTCCTTACATTTTGGCCCAAACTCGTTAACCTGCAGAGTTTCTTCTTGTTTTATTCCTAGCAGTGATGAATTATAGCTACCTAATGGCCCCTCAAACATTTCTTGCTACAGAATTTATTACTTTAATATATTTATTTGATATGACTCCACAGGTGATTTGACATAACTTATACAATAAAGCAGGAAATAGGTGAAAAAAGAGGAAGAGCACAGATACACTGACCAAAAATTGTTGCAATTGATGAGTGATTCCAAACTGCATAAAATGTATTATTATTACTGTTAATATTATGGCTGTTTTGATGGTAATGTCATAGGCGTAATACTTACCTACTACAAGAGGGTACTTGAATCTCTGGATCCTGAGTAACATAACCAGTTTTACTTTTAGTCACATAGCAGTGGCAGTGTTTCCCAGAGTGGACATCAGTAGCTCTTTGAAAATATAATTCATCTAGACAGAATTCTGACTTGCATATGGAATAATGTGCTTCAATGTCAAATCTAAGAAAATCTTCTCAGTTCTTACCTTAACTTCAGTTCCTCAATTCAGTGCGTATTCCGTACTGAGGAGCCTGGGCTGGGAAAGACACTCTAGTTGTCCTAAGTGTACTGGCTGGATTCCACCCAGCACTTGGCGATCCAATGGGAGGACAGGGACACAAAAATGGGAGGACAGGGACACACAAGCCATAAGAAAATATGCAATTTAAAAGGATGAAACAAGTATCAGGCAAAGAGGATCAAAAGCCAAGATATGAGGCAGTTATAAGAAAACATCTACCTACTAAATAGTGATACTGGTGATAATTGTGGCAAGTAAAAAGTGCTGTGTATGGAATGGTTATTTGGCACTGTGCACTGTGCTGAGCAAGTATCACAACCTTCACATTTGAAATTAATAAACTGAGACACAAGGGGCCAGGGGTTTAGCTCAGCAGTATAATCATCTGCCTGGCAAGCATGAGGTCATGAGTTTGATCTCTGGTACAAAAAAACAAAAAAACAAAAACAAACCCTGAGACACAGAGAGGTTAAGACCCTCAGCCAGAGACACAGAGTTGGTTACACATTAAAATACATCTATAATAACAAAACTGTGACCCCTCTCCTGGATTCTGGGTGCCTTACTGCTATGGGATGCTTCCCTCTGGGGTTAAGAGGGCAGATACCAATGAGCCACACCCTGAGAACCCAGTGTGAAAACACACTGTCTGCACATGGTTGATAATCTGAAAAATCAGAAAGGAAGGGATTTAGGTACCCTCCTCCAAGAGCACATGTTCCAATTTTCATATAAATTATCTTTCAAAAACTGTACAGCAATAATTCTGACACAAAACTCTAGCAAAATTGAAGCACTGATGATTACACAGATGGCCTGTGAGCATTTAAAACATGAAGCACAGCCAAGAGGGGCTCACTGGGTTTATGGAGAATAAGCCAAATTAACCTCATTTCTTTTCATGGAGGGCTATTTGATTGGTAGGTCAGAGAGAAGCAATCAGTTGTGCTATATCATGATTTTAGCCTATCTGATGACACCATGTTAACAGATGTCAATGACAAACGTCCTATAAAATCCTTTTAGTAGGGAGGGAGGCAGTCCATCCAGCAGAACAAACATGCTGGACTCGTGTGTCTTGGGCCATTTTTAGATGGTGCCTCTGACAGTGCCACAGAGACCAGTCCCTAACAATACCTTCTCCAACATTTTATTAATGACTTGGATAAAGATTTTAAAAGACGTATTTACCAAGTTTGTAGATGATCCAAAGCCAGGCAGCACAATCAATAGATATGACAGCATCAATTTCTCAAAATGATTAAAGAAGCTGAAATATGAACTGGAAAATCTCCAAGACTAAACTTTGCAAGGCTAAGCTTGAAGTTCTACCGTTAGAGTCAGGAAAATCAAATTCTCAAAGATAAGATGTGTGACACTTTGCTTAATAGCAGCAGAGTGTCTATCAATAAAAACTCTGCAGAGAACATGTAGGCAAGATCATTCACCTCCAACCTGCAAATTCAATAATCAACATTATGATGTGACTGCTAAAATTGCTCCTGAGATGCCAAACTGATTTTGAAATGTATGAGAAGTTTTAGTATAATATACTTGGCACCATCAGGCCTCTTATGCTCAGGCCTGGGAATCTCATTTGAAGGGAAATATTATTACCCAAAGGTAGCTAAAGAATGACGACTAGGATGTTGAGGGGTCTTAAAATCAGATGATCCATAAAACAGAGAAATTAAGACAGAGATCAAGCTAACCTATTTCAAGTAGTCACTTGTAAAATTGTGCTAGGAATGCTTTCCGCATCATTCATTTAAGACTTAGAATCTTACAGTTATTATTATTTCCCCTTTTAAAGATAAGAAAATTGAGACTGAGAGTTCAGGTAATTGTCCAAAGCTAATGATGAGATCAGGATTTAAATATAGCAGAGTCTGACTTTAACACCAAGTTCTTTCTACTTCATTATTAATGTAATCTTTATCCATCAGTTTAAACTTTGATAGTATTAACCAAGACAAAATTGGGCTAAGAAGAGACATAGCTATGCCATGTGGTTCATTGTATGCACCAGGATATTCACACCTTTCTGCCTTCATTCATGTTCTTTCCCTGCCTTGCTGCACCATCCCTCTGCCCAGTCTGTCAGATTCATATTCATAAGCTTGGCTCTATGCTTTCTCTCTAGAATATCTTCTCTAACACTCAAAAGCAAGGGGAGTGTGCTCCACCTAGAATGCTTTTGGCAAGAGGTTCAAAGTGCCAGTTTATTATTGTCTGATTGTCCACTTTTTATGCTTTGATTTTATAACTTGAACAACTGCTTCAAAAATAGCAATATATAATTTATCAACTAGTGATTTCTTACTGTTTTTTTTTGAAATTCTGTATTATTTCTACCTTTTTTCTGTTTTTCTTTTTTCTCTAAACAAAGTGCCAGTTTATACACTGGTTTGGTGTGTAAGCTCTCGAAGGCAAGGTTTATGTCTAATTTTGTTTTTATTTTCTATTCATAGTAGTTTTATCAAGATATTCAAATTCATTAAAATCATTCTTTTCCAAGTGCAAAAGTCAGGATTGTTGGAGTAGGGCTGTCTAACAAATGAGAATAATCTGCTAGCAGACACAGAAAATCTTTGATATGAATGGGACTTGTATATTATATAGCCTAAGACCCTCATTCTGTGGTTAAAGTGCTTTAACAGGTTAAGATTCTGAGATCACTTCCTCTCTGACCTGAATTCAAGATCTTAAATATAAAGACAACCAGACATGGTGGCACATACCTCCCAGCAGTTAGGAGGTAGGCAGATCACCATGAGTTCGAGGCTAGCCTGGACCACCTAGCAAGACCCTGTTTCAAAACACACACACACACACACACACACACACACACACACACGATACTGATCAAGTAGCTACCAGCCTTCGTGTCATTTTTTCAGACTGCAACAAAGAGAAAGGGAACAAAGTAGGGACAGAAACAAGAAGAAATATTAGAGAAGATGGGTCAGGTTGGAGATAGTGATTAATCATCCTAGATAAAATCTAGTTGACAGAATGCCTTGAATGTAAGGCTTAATTTAAATTTTGTCTGACAGGAGGATTCAAGAGCTGTAATATCATTACTAAGAGATTAGCATTGCAAAAGTAGTTTTTAAAAAATCATTAACCTTGAGTTTGATGAAATAAAAAGAGCAATTTACCAGCCAAGAAGCTACTACTACTACTATAAATACAAAACTATAACAGAATAAATGAAGGTGAGAGTAAAGAAATAAGGTAAACTTAAAGAGACCCTTAAGAATCTGTAGGTAATTGTGTCTGAAGTAGACAAAGAGCAGTCCATGTAACTCTACTCACCAGCCTGTAGAGTCAAGAGAGGTGTGGTCCTGAGAGAAGGATATTTTCCATTGGATCTGCTAAATTTTGGACACTGCCTACATATTCAAATGGAGATTCCCTTCAGATCTTGAAAATATGAGACTGAAAATGGGTGAAAGGTCAAAACTAGAGAGGTACTTCAGGGGCAGTGGATCCCAGGGTCAAGAAAAATCAGGGAAGGAAATGGAGTAAACATGGAACAGTACCTACTCTTAACCCATCATTCTTCATCCAAGAGACTATTTCACCAGATGAACTTGGAGTGAGTTAATCATCAGAAGGCTCAATTCTCTCGACGAGAAAAGAAACCAAAGTCAGTGAACAGGATTAAGATCAAGCATGCTTTCTCCCATTAAACATACCCTCCAGTACCTCTGGGCTTATGATTTCATGTGAGGTTATAAAGATCGGTTTTAGTGAGAAAACTTCACCCTTAGGGCAAAATAATTCAGCTATTTTGTCTACTTTTGAACTATGCCGATAGGGCTATCATTAGATGGGAAACTTTACTTGTTTTGATTTTTCCATTCATGGTGCCTGTACTATATTAGGGTTCACTTCATAGGCATGAAACTACTTAGTCACACAGTGTTTAGAAAGGGCCAGTGTTTAGAAAGCATTGCACTTTGTTTAATGTTCTGCTGTCACTGGCTTGAAATTCTTATTTATTGCTAACAAGAGACCCTACATGTTTATTTCTACTGGGCCAAAGAAACTATCACGATCAGCTTTGTTTATGTTAATTAAGCATTCTTAGTCCCTGGACCAATTTTGTTTTTACACATTCAATAAAGTAAGGCAGGGCTCAGACATGTCACCCTCCTATGTTTCTCTTGATGCTAAAAACACCTTTAACCTGGAAGTGACAGAAGACTGTGGTGCAGATGGGGAAGTCAAAAAGGCCATAGGGACGTTGAAGAAACCAAAACACCTTCATCTGTCAATGCAAATCAGGCGCTTAAAGCATCCCTAACACCAGTGAAATCACTTAAAGCAAGTTTAGAGTCAGTCAACAAGTCTAATCAAATGGGAATCAACAGTGTGCATACTTTGAAGTTAGGGTTAATAAATGCATGTACCTTATACCATGCTGATGGACTGTAATTTGGTCCACTCCTGGGATGCACCATATGAAAGAATTAAATGAGCAATGTGCAAACACACAGAGCTCAGTAAATGGTGAGACTCTCTGACAAATTTTCTCTATACTTTCAAGACCAGAATTTTATCTCTTATGATTTACATTTCTAAAATTCCAACTTAAATCAGAAAAATGTTTATTAAGTCACAGTTTTATACTAGCTTCCCAAGAATATGTATAAACATAAAATTAAGTCATATATTTCTTATTTTAATTTTTTAGAGGTATAGGGATATAAAAAAACCTGCACATTGAATATATACAATTTAATAAATGTAAACATATATACATACCCATAATACAATCACTACACAAAATTTATTTTTGTATTTGAATCTCCAGTTCCAAAAAACAGTATCACAAGTAATTCTGACAAGTTAAAATGTATTTTCATGGAACCAAGAAAATAATGCTATTCTTTAAAATCTGAAAATGAATTTTTATTAAGTGTTGTGAGCTATAAATGAGTAGTATCTTGTGGTTTACCTGGCGCTTTTTAAAATTGACCTTAAACCCACTCATAAACAAATAAAATGATACTGAAATACATTTTTTACTCAAATGAAAAAGTTATACTATTAATAGAAAAAATAATTTTAAATAAAATTACTAACACTATGAGATTTTATTTTATGTATCCCATAATTTCAGAGACAATTTCTCTCAATTTACATTCAAAGAAGATTAAGACAAAAGAAAATTAAATCCTCATCCTTAAACATAGATTTCATTTTCAACATTTCAATGCTAAAACCCCAGTTACGACACAGGAAACCCACTCGTTCTCAGCCTTCTACAATCCCCTGTCTGGGCCGGTAATCACCTCACTTGTAGGCAGTGATGACGGTACCCAGACAGCCCTGTCTGCCAAGATGAGTGGGCCAACAGAGGCTTTCAGGGTTCAAAATTACGGGTGGCTCCCTCTCATGGTGGTTCTGTTGTATGAGTCTTTTAAGGGAACTCCGACGAGGGCTTTGAGATATCAAGAAAGGAAGGAGCCAGTGGCGCTTTTTAACACAAAATATAATAATAAGCGATCTCCACGTAACACACCTAGTGCCCCTAGTCCTCAGCACGACACACGCCCTCAGCACAGCACACGTCCCAGCAGCCCTGACATGGGGCAGATGTTGCCACCTCTGAGACTGGAGCCAAGGACGTAGGAGGGTCTGCATCGCTGAAGACACAGAGCTCTACTGCGACGCCCTCTGTGATCTTCCTTCAAGTCAAACACCTCGGCCCCTGACCACAGGGCTCTATATCAGTTTGCACAGCATAAGCTTCTGCTAGTTCTCTAGAGAACCACAGGCTGCAAAAAGCCATGACTTCTGACTGAAAGAATTCGATTCTTTGGCAGTCTCCAAAGCTGCGTGTTCCCCTCCCTGTAACACACAGCTTATCTTCTTGGAGGAGACTCACAGAGTTCAAGGCAATGTGAAAATAAACAATGTTTGCTGCACACCAGACCCATCTGCTCCCCAAGAAGAAACCAAAATTGAGGGTGTCTGGACACTTTCACGCCTCACTCAGAGGATTGCTCCACGGCCCTCCAAACCCCTGATGCAGCTAAAGGAAAATCATGCTGAGTGAGCTGGAGGAGCAAAACTCTCTTCTAGCATTTGGATTTGATAAATAAAGCCAAATACTGGTAACTGAAGTGTCCCTCAGAAAACACCTGACTCCTAGCATACCCCAGAGGACTCTCCCTGCAAGGGCAAGGATAGAGGCAGCTGCCTCCTCAAAATCTCCTCTATGCCAGAACCACAGGCCCCACTCATCCCAGGGTGAAATCTCAGCACACCAGACAGAGACAGACAATGAGGCAGAGACACAGAGAGCCAGCCCAGGGATTGCGTAGAAGTCTATCAACGTCAGAGGCAACGAAATGAAGTTAAAGCTCTTCAGAGAAACACCCAAGCACCATTTCTGCCCGCTCCCATTCTTGCCTTATTCCCTCTGTAAAATGACTCCAAATCTCCAGACAAGGGAATTGAGTAACACAGTATAGGCTGGCTTCTGCACTTCTGTCCAGACAAAAATATAAACATACAGGAAAATATTACTTCTTTCTGCCACTGGCAGAACAAGGTGTGTTTATTGCCTACAACAGTGCTTGACACTGTTGGCAATCTATCCACTGCCCAAAGATGCAATGAATTTATTGTTGATTACTTATGATTAATACCTCTTCCTTATTTTTTACTGACTGAAAGACTACAGGATTTGGCTGATATAATTTGTCTCTTTTTTTTTACTGCAAGACCTGGAAAGATCAGGTCGAAAGAGTTGACCCTTTCTCATGTGGATAATAGCAAGACATCAAAGCCCCCCTAAATCCTGGAATGACATGGTTTACTACAACATCAGTCCTGCCTGAGATTACTCCTCTTCCTGCATCTGGAAAGAGAAGTGAAGCAAGCTTAGCCCTGGTCAAGAAGGAAGGGAGCAGGAAAAGCTGCCCCGCTGCACCTTTGAAGGGCAATTGCTAACTGTGGTTTCACATATCAAGGGACGCCCACCACGCTAAGTTACACAACCCCTCCCTGGGCCATCTGTGGCAATTCCACACCCATCTGGGCGTTCAGATGCCCTTCACCAGAACAACCTTCACACTCTGCAGTTCCTCTAGCTTTATCACCTGCATTAGGACTTACCACAGAAGTATGTAGCTAAAAGAGCATTTTGCTAGTGGCTACAGATTTATAAAGGGTTTCAATGCTGACTCTTGACAGGAGCGCCTCCATCCCACAATAAACACTGTTAGAGACACAGTGACAGCGTGCAAAGATGTTCACTTCAGGAGTTTAAATGTCTGACCCATTGTCGGGCCACCCCATTGTGATATACTTGCAGGAAAATTTATAGTAATGCTCTGATTATCACATGAACAGTATGGTACTGAGTTTTGTAATAAATCTTTCTCTTAAATGTAAATATTTAAAACATATCTCAATTTTTTGTTGACCTATGTTATATAGTCTTACAGTTTAATAAACTTCAAAGAATGGAAGTGAGACAGATCTCTCTCAGCTTCTGAGATCCCGATCTCTAGTGCCCCCATTGCCTTCTAATAGACCTACTGATGTTCACTTCCTGTTTTCAGCCAGTTCACGGCAATCAATGGACATGACTGCTTGTATCGCTAAAGCCCTAGTCTTTGGAAGCACCACCAAGTTGCTTGCTGAGTGACTGAAACTGTCCATTCTCATGGACATTGAGAAGTTTGGTTAAATATGTAATTTTTTTCTTTTAAGAAAGAAAGACAGCAGACGCATCGACACACACTTTTAATCCCAGCTACTCAGAAGGCTGAGGCAGCAGAATTACGAGTTTAACTTCAGTGTGGGAAACGTTGCAAGACCTTGTCTCAAAAAATAAAAAATAATTGCAAAGAAAAAGAGAGAGCACATATTTTTGTGTACATGTAAGAATATTCATCTAATACATAGACGGCAAGAAAAACTAAACCCATCTCGAGCCAGTTAAAATGGTTTGTGAAGATAAAAAGATATCTCAAATTTGTTTCTCAGCTGATCTGTGCTTTACATAGAAAGAAATTAAAAGTATGTTAATGACCAATATTTAGCCCCTTTTTACTAATTTAACCAATGAATTAAAGTATTGGTAGGCTATCATTAAGTGAAGATATTTTGGACTTTGAATTAATCCGGCCATTAGAAATACTGCCATATCTTCAGATTTAGTGTGCATGTTACATTACCACCATCTGCTGTTCATAGTGGCCAGTTTTAAAATAGTGACTTTCATTCTTATTTCCCTTACTGAATTTTTGTAAATTTTAATACCACATACATTTGCAATTACTGTTTTCAACATGGCGCCCAACGTGGTTAGTATTTCCTAACCTGGGCTCCTCAGTACACATTGCCTAAATAAATAAGAATGGCCTGGGTAAGGGAAATAGTTCAATGGTCACATAAGTTTGGGAAATGCTGTAACTACATTTAACTGATTTAAGGACCGAAGAGTCTCTCAGTAAAGAAATTGGCTTAACTTTGTGGAATCCAGTGTTCTCCAAACATGTTTTCTCAAAGATCCCCTTTTTATGTAGAATGCTAGGAATAATTTCCTGGGCACCAGTGTTTGGTGTTGTAAGGCTTAAAGTTAGAGGGTGCTGAGCCTGTTTTGAAATCTCATATCCCTGTATCAAATGCCAGCTGGAAAACTAGACAGCTTTATAACATGATTTCTGCTTATAAATAATTTGCCACCTGATTTACACATTTCCTATTCTCATCACAGGATGACAAAAGAGCATCGTTGTCACTATCACTTCACAGTAAAGTTATTTTACAAGGTGAAACACTATCGCACCAGCAGAACTCAAGACATTTCCAGAAGTGTTTCTCAAACTTCTCAGCAAAACACCCTCATAGCCAAGAGATGGGACTCTAAGTTGGTACCATCAAGGGCAGACATGCTTCAAACTTCACATTTCATCTTAAAAATTCAGGGAAGAAATAGTCACATATTTATGAAATGACAAATGATCAGGGTTATTCATTTTTAATGATGAAGGATTTAAAACAATCTGAATAGACATCAACAGGAAAACAGTTAATGAATTATACTACAGCTGTATCATAGAACACAACATAAAAAGAATCAGGAAAGGAGGAGGAGGGATGGGAAGAAGTTCAGTGAGGGTCACAGAAACACAGACTGCAGGAATTATGTCTGGTTTATCTATAGCACAGTACAGTGACTACTGGCTAAAACAATCAACGATAAATTCAGAGTGACCACAAGAACTAAGAAATCCCACCACATAAAAATGATGAAGAGATATAAACAGTATTACCCTGATTATCACACACTGTATACATATATTATATTATCACAAGGTACCCCATAAAGATGTGCAAATTTACAGGAATGAAAGTGGAAATTTTACAGGAATGAGAGAGTTCTACATGTACTAATATGAAAAGATTTCAAGCTCTTTTGGTATATGAAAAAAATAAGAAATAGAAATGTATAATATGCTGATTTTTATCAGAAGAAAAATAAGAAATTTTATCTTAAAGATTTTGTGATGGATCAGGCAGTTCTAAAAGAACCCACAGGAAAGTTAACACTGGTTTGGGAAAGAAGATGAGAACTCAGTAGGGAACAGGCATGAGTAGAGACTTTTAACGGCACACTTTTTTGTATTTTTTGAGTCATGCTAACAGGTAAACTTCAAAATTATACCAAATTTTACCTCATTCCATTACATACTCACCTTTATCTAAAATAATTTACCCACATATTTTCACAGTAGTAAAATCAATTCATATTTAAACTCATAAATAGAAAGTTATCTGGCACAGTATATGTGGCCCAAATTGAAAAGAATGATATGAATCTGGGCCATGTTATTGTGTTAGTGTGTATGTGCATGTGTGTATGTGTGTGTGTGCGAGTGTGTGAATGTGTGTGTTTGTGTGCATATGTGCGTGTGTGAGTGTGTGCATGTGTGTGCACGTGTGTGAGCGTGTATGCTGCTGGAGATCAAACTCAAGGCCTCATACATGCAGGGCTGTGCTGCTGAGCTACCTGTCTAGCCCTGGTTAGGTCACTGAAAACCTGCTTGAACATTTAGCCTTCAATCCATTCAAGAATCATCATCAATTTTTTTTAAATATGTGGACTCTGCTGAAAAATATTTGTTCAACAATTTGGGATTTTTTATCTACAAGATAGGATTTTTTAGAAAAGCAATGTCAACCAGCGTTTTGGTACTCATGCTTAAAATTAGTGCTGACTTACCTTTGGAGTAACCACTGAGAAATTCTACCACAGTAAAACGGAAATGGAGAAGGCAAAGAGGATTATTCCTGTTCCTCAGTGCTACAGTGCCCAGGGGAAAGCCAACTGGTTGGGAGGTAAGAACTCTAAAGGCAATATTCTGCTTTATATCCCAGCAGAAGGGAATTTTAAAACTCTTTAACTGGCAGACACGGTGAAACACAGCTACAATTCCAGCAGTCTGCAAGGCTGAGGCAGGAGGATCCCAAGTTCAAGCCCAACCTAGGCAACTTAGCAAGTTATCAAAACCTTGACTCAAAATGAAAAAGGGCTGGGGATATAGCTCGGTGTGCAGACCCCAGGTTTAACTGTCAGTACTGCAAAACGAAACAAAAAATTTTAAAAAACTCTCCAACTATTTTTGACACCTTTTTAAAAACATGTTGATTGTTTTAAAAACCATTAATCAATCTCTCATAAGCCAAACAATTTCCTACAGTGTCTTCTCAAGTGAAAAATATAAGTTCCTTTTGACTACATTCTTGCACTATTTTAACTAAAATACTTTCTGCATGTTATATATTAAAAACATGGTATTTCTTTATATAAAACACATGATCTAATAAAATGTGACTGTAATTCTACTGTAACAGCAAATGTAATATGATTAGTATCACTAAAATATCCTAAAGATACCTGTAGTTTGTCCCACAAAAGATATGCCAAAGGTAAGTTTTATGTCCTTCTGGGTTTCCTAAAAATAGTCTAATAAACTAACAGTGCTATAAATGTCTCCTTTCCAACTGAAATTTTATTTCTCAGTATAAATGAGGCCAGAATGAAAGAGACAAACAGCATGAAGAGCTCTGTCAATGCAGCCTGGCCAGCAGGGAGGCATTTGTTCCCGCATTCCTTAGTCTGATTCCTGCCAGAGGCCTTCTCTTTGGAATCCCTTCAGAGGAACAAACAGGCAGAGGGCCTGGTGAGGACTTCAGACCCCACTGCACCTCCAGGGGATCTCTTAGGTATGCATAAGGGGCTGGATGATTCCAGCTTTGGGTTTTATTTCAGTTGTAATAATGAGTTATGAATAATTGATCACTGGATAATAAATTATTCAGGTAGGCACACAGTTTCCAAGGAATCCAGGAGGGAGTCTGGTTAATGGCATAATAGCCGGGGCAGCTGCCAAAGGGACACCCCAGGATAACCCATGCTCAGAAGTCCTCTCAGGGTGGGCTTTTCAATGAGAGACCGCATTAATGCCTTGAGTTTTTATAAAGTAGACGTTCCCATATTAATGCCTTTTGAGTTTTTACAAAATAAAAGGATTTCTAGTGCCTGTCCATACATGATATTGAAACACTGAGCCCTAACTTCTTTATCTATCAGACCAGAGTATTTGTCATCAGCTGAGCATAACTTGCTGTTGAAATCAGTGTTAAAGTGAAAAACCATGAAATCAATGATGCATATACACACTCACATAAACTTATACACATATAATTAATGCATGTGTATGCACACACACACACACACACACAAACACATTCTTATGATCACGTGAGGCTAGAAACTAATTCTTGCAAGCTTTTCCCCGGGGGAAATTATCTACTGTTGTTTTCAAAACGTTTTCAACATGTGTTTGTCCCTTATAACAAGTTTAATGTTCTTAAAATCCAACTTCAGATATGTCAATTCCAACCCAATGAAACACCCAAAAATACTTTGTTTCCTAAGTAATGTTAAACAGTTTTTAAGACACATCTGTATCTGATCCATCTTACAATTTTCATTTATAAAACATTTCTTAAAAAATAGCCGCTATTCACTAGAGCTCAGTCACTGCACAAATACTGAGCCATGATTTAATTCATTACATGATTACTGATTATTGCATGAAATATTGTTGAAAAAAATAACATGTATTTAAAAATGGTTGAATGCCAAATAACAAATTTAATATTATAAAATATGGACTGCATGATCGTACCCTGAAACCCACAATATCTGCATTCATATGAGGCCCGTGAGATGGAAGACAGGGTGACAGGAAAAAGGCAACACAGGGCAGGAGGCCCACAAATCTGGGGAGACTGATGCAGCCAAGCAAATAGTTATAGGGGTTTCTCTAAATTCAAACTAATGAGAAAATGGAAATAGCAACCAAACTTCAGTTAAAATGCTTAGTGACTGCTGCATATGAGAGAGGCCAAATATATTCTAATCAGACTCAATATTCCAAATTTCCCACTCTAGAAATTTGGAAACCTAGCATGGATGACAAGAGTACCAACTACAGTTTTACTATTCCTTTTTCATTTGATCAAAATGACCAATGAAAATAAATCTTACAACTTTTTTTCTGATAAAACAGTAAGGCAACTGACATGAACCCATAGATTAAAAAGCAAAACCCAGATTAAATTATCAAAGTTCATGATGATCATCACTAGCAACTGCAAATTCAAGAGGTTTAACATCCTTAAAGGGTTTTGGGTTCGTGGTCCAGGGTTGGCATTTTCTAAATGCAATTATTAACATATAACTAACATACCATATTTGACATAATGACATACTGCATATATTTTAAATGTATAATTTTTCAAAATTTTGACCTATGTACATCCCATGACCTATCACCATAATCATAACGAGCATATTCATCATCCTCAGTTTCCTCATGCCTGGTGTTTGCTTTCTTAATAACTAAAACCTCAGGTACATTTTCCCCTAACTACCCAAATAGAACACTGCTCTACTAATAATTATGTTCTAAAGCATGCCAAAGTTTTATAATTATTCAGCATTACCTATAAGCATTAGGTAATAGGAAAGCAGCTGAGAAATATAAAATACATTCTTGCTAAACTAGGAACAGAAATTCAATTCCACAGTATTTTAAAGCAAGGAAGGTCACATAACATTAACTGCTTAGTCTTAATACTATATGAAATTACTTATGCAATGAATAATTAATAAGAGATCCAAGCTACTTTTAGAACTATTTACATAAGGGATGGGAAAGGGAAATTTCTTGCTTTGTGTTGGGTTGTTGGACACACCAAAAGTTCTAGAAGGAAAATTCTCCCCAAAAGCCTGCTGCAATAGAACCAGTAGTGAGAAAGACCAGTTACAGATTGTGCTTGAAAGTATGATGCTTGTTTTGCAGAGGGAAAATTAAAGTCAAGTGATATTCTGATTGAATATTCTGATATACACCAACCACTAAAGACCCTAGATTTGGTTACTGAGGTTCTTCTGAACCCTATTAAAAATCAGCCTCGTATTTGAACATCAACTGTACACACATGTCCTTATAAAAGTCATTTTTCAGTGAAAGGGGAAAAGTAAAACTCGAACTATACTATCCTCATTAAATTTAACTCTTGCATACCTTTCATTCATCCTAAAACACTGTATTTATTGAAAACTTGAGACAACCACATTTAAAATAAGAAAACTTATACAATCTTAAATTTTCAAAATTTGGGGTAATCAACAAGGACAATGTAAAAGGACCAGTGTATCCAAGAACTATTTATTATTCATTAAAATAATTCAGATATTCCTCAATCTCATACATTTACATAAAGAACAATGTCCCAACTTTCTAGTGGGGGGGGTGTTACCCTGTTTTAGCAAAGCCATTAGCTTCCATATTTAGAAATCAACAAAATACACTGTAAGAAGGAAATGACATAAATAAGGAATTTAGCCTGTGTTATGATTTAGCTCTAAAATTCCCTCTCCAAAATTCTCATGCACTCAGAAGTGTAGTCTCTTGGAAAGTTGCTGGAACATGAGAACACTATATTCATCAGTGGATTCATTCACCAGTAAGTTCTGTAGTTTTGAGTGTGCTGTTAGGAGGTGCCAGGTCAGAAGAGGTGGGTCACTGGAGGTGTCACCTGGAAGTGTGTATCTTTCTCCCAGAATCCTCCTTTCTCTCTCCTTCCTGGCCCCCATGATGTGTGCACACCTTTCCTATGGACCGAAGCCTCTTAAAACCCATGAGCCCAAATGAACCTCTCCTCCTTTATGTTGCTATTGAATATTTTGTCACAATAATGAGAAAGTAACTAAGACAGCCAGTCTGAAAATCTAAACAGAATAAAACTTTGTCTTGAAAGCATAATTTGTCCTGGAAACATATTTATAACCCAAAGCACTTGTATAGCAAAGCAAATTTTCCCCCATAATAATAATGGAAATCAGATGATTTGTTCCACAGCTCAAAAGTATTCATATAAAAATGATTACAATATTGTAATATAATACAAAATAATACAGAAGAACAAAAAAAAAGAAAATAAATTATACAGCACTAATCTTTGAAAGCTTCATGGCTGGTATGAGGGAGACAAGAGAGGAGGATTATTGTATAGGACAGCTTTATCTATCACTAATGAATCATTGCTGTCTATTGGCTTAATGAACTTTTTTCTTTCCACTTGACTTTAGCAAGGAACCTATATATCCAGTAAAATGTAGCTTTTCTCTCCTTTTGGGGATTTGGTGGAAATGCAACATCACATTGTCATTAAACAGATTCATTACAAACATTGTTCAGGCCTTATTCAGGTGTTATCTTCCTACAAAATTTCTCACTGCTTCCCACATTTTACACATCTCCCTAATCTCATTTGAAGTGAGGGATTTCTTCACCTTTTTTACCTCTCCTACAGGTGAGATCACCTCCATAACCTCTTGCTGTTGGAGGATGATCACCCACAATCCCATAATAAGAAAGAGAAAAGAACCATTGGCTCAGTTGTGATCATGTGACATTCAGTGTCATGTAAACTACTCATATTGCAAGATGTCACTCATTTATAAAGTTAAAATTTATTGGAAATATTTTCTTGTCTTGTGGAACACTTTCAGATCAAGTTAAAATCCATGGTTTAACTGTATCCTACAGTATTTTGAATATACTTTTTAAAAGGCAACATTAATATATCTGTAGTACTTAAAACAAATCACTTTTGACTCACACCAGTAATGGGAGAAAAAAGATAATTTTTTTAAGAAAAGATTTTTGAGTGTTGTGTGCTTCCTAAACTCTCCTTGGTCATTAAGTCCTTAACACAGATACTTTTGGCCTCCTGCCCAAACCAAAAAGAAACTGAGAGTTTCCCTGAATCCTATTCTTACTAAAAATATTTTATTTGTCATCTTCTCTGTAAATATTAAAAACCAAGAGGCAAAAGCACATGGTTTCTTTTTTTTTTATTTAAAGAGAAAAAAAAAACAGGAAAAAGGTAGAAATATTACAGAATTTCAAGAAAAGAAGATAAACAGTAAGAAATCACTAGTTGATACATTACATATTGTTCTTTTAGAAATAGTTATTCAAGTTACAGAATTAAAGCACACAAAGTGGACACTAAAGCAGTGAGAGTGCAAACAGATCTGTTCAACAATCCAACAAGAACCTAGAAA